>JAWWEV010000169.1:5062681-5089174 GCA_035583235.1 Hafferia zeledoni | reverse complement strand
AACAACCCCCAAACCAGCAGGTTTCCTCCTGGAGAAAAGTTATACCTATGGGCAGTGTCTGTGTCACAGCCCAGCTCGCTGCAGGGTGAGCCCCCAGTCCCCCTCCAGCAAGACAGATGAATGGTGAGCTCTCAGATGAACTCTGTCTCTCCCTCTGTGTCCCTTGTCCCGAATGGAGAAGGAAAGCTGGAAGCGGAGAACCGCAGAGTGTCCCAGAAAGCAGCTGCGACCTCTCTCTCCCGGGTCGCTGCCCCAGCCAGGGCGGGCCGGTCACGGCACTGCAGGTGGTGGTGAGACTGGAACAGAGACCGGGACCCCAATGCCGAAACCAGGAGCAACAGCAGTGGCAGGGAAAGAACTGGTTTACTCCACGGTAGCAGCAAGGAGGAGCAGCAACGGCCTCTCTCCCACAGCAGCACACACACCCCAGAGCCGTGTGTAGTCCCCAAGAACAAAAGAGACATGACATGGCTTGTTCTCCAAACTCCTGGGTTGCTGGCAGGTCCCTGACACTAGTGGTGGATGGCTGACAGAAAGAGGATTGAGACTGTACAGCTGTGCACAGAATTAGAGAGTAATCTGGGTTGAAAGGGACCTTAAAGCTCTTCCAGTTTGACTCCCTGCCCTGGGCAGGAACATGTTCCCCCAGCCCAGGTTGCTCCAAGCCCCATCCAACCTTGCCTTGAACACCTGCTGGAATGGGGCAGCCACAGCTTCTCTGGGCAATCTGCGCCAAGACATTCCAACCCTCACAGGGAAGAATTCCTTCCCAATATCTAATCTAAGTGTGCCCTTCTCCATCTTAAAACCATTGCCCCTTGTCTGTTCATTTCCTGACCTCATTGGTCTTTCTAGTAAATTGTTCCTATGTAAACCTCTCCTTAGGCACAAAAAGGCAAAGCAAGCGAGGGGTAGGAAGCAAAAGGAAAGCCAACAGATCAGATGTCAGGAAAAGGTAAGGAAGGCAAGGGAGGGGTAGGAGGAAAGGCAAAGTAAAGAAGGGAGGGTAGACAGTGCAAGGAAAGGTAAGCAAAGGGAAGTAAGGGAAAGGCAAGGAACTTAAGGCAAAGCAGAGCTAGGCAGGGCAAGGAAAGGAATGGCAAGGGAGGGGAATGAAAGGCAAGGAAAGAAAGTTTAGGTGAGGCTTTGCAAGGAAAGGGAAATGTAGGGAAGAGAAGACAAGGGAGGGCTAGACAATGTTAGGAAAGGGGGGTAGGCAAGGCAAGGCAAGTCAATGGCAGTACATAAAAGGAAGGCAAGGGTGGATTAGTCAAAGCAAGAGAAGGCAAGGCAAGGAAGGGGTAGGCACATAAAGCCAGGGCATGGGTATGAAAGGCAATGCAAAGGGAGGGGTAGACAGGGCAAGGCAAGGCAAGAGTGGCATGAAAAGCAAGGCAAGGGGTGGCTTGGCAAGGCAAGGCAAGTGAGAGGCAATGAAAGGCAAGGCAATGCAAGAGAGCTGAAGGCAATTTAAGGCAAAACAAGGGAGGGGCAAGAAAGGCAAGGCAAGGGAGTGGTAGGCAAGGCAAAGCAAGAACACGGTGGGGGCAGTAAGGAAAGGCAAGGAGGGGTAGGCAGGGCAAAGAAAGGCCAAAAAAGAGAAGGGTAGGCAAGTCAAGATGGGGATGGGTATACAAGGCAAAGCAAGGCAAAGGAGGGATAGGCACTGCAAAGGAAGGACTCAGAGTGGTCAATAAGGCAATGCAAGGCAATGCAAGGGAGGTATGTGCAAATAAAGGCAAGGCAAGTCCAATGATTGGTAGGCAAGGCAAAACAAGACCAGGTAAGAAAAGGGTAGGCAAGTCAAGGTGGGGGATGGGTATGCAAGGCATCGCAAGGCAAGGGAGGGGTAGGCAGGGCAAGGCAAGGACAGAGTGGTTGGTAAGGGAAGGCAAGGGAGGGCTAGGCCAGGTGATACACAGCATAAGAGAAGCAGGCAAAGTAAGGCAAGGGAGTGGGTAGGCAAGGAAAGCAAGGGTGGTTTTGCAAAGCAAGACAAGTGAGTGGTTGGCAGTGAAAGGCAAGGCATTGCAAGGGAGGTGTGGGTAACTCAAGGCAAGGCAAGGGACTGGTAGGCAAGGCAAGGCCACAACATGGTTGGTACGGCTGAGGGGAGACCTCATTGTGGTCTTCAACATCCTTGTGAAGGGCAGCAGAGGGACAGGGTTACAATCTGCTCAAATATTGCAGAAAGAACTCAGGTTCAAAATATTTTTCCCACTAAAATTAAACCCCAAGTTTTTCATTAATTCCAAAACCTGGTTTATTATTTATTAATTAATTGCTAAGAGATGTAGAGAGCAAGAGGAAATAAGAACAGTTAGAAAAAGGCTAAGATTTCTTTTTAGAAGCAAAGTATACCACCAAAGCTGCTTTTCTGCCAAGTTAGTGTGTGTGTATGAAAGCAGTTTTTACCCTTTTCTTTTCTCTTGGTTCTTTCCATGTTACCTTCCACTCTGGGAAGGGGTTGGGAATGCAGCTTTTGAAATGCAGATGTGATGCTCGGTTTCTGCTGCTGGTCTGGGCCGTCTGGTCTCTGCTTGCTCAGGCTGGACAGTTATGGCAGTCAGGCAGTTGAGGGAAGATGCAGGGACAGGATGTTTCACAACTCTCATGGGGAACACGGGTGGCTCTGTTGCACGTAGCATGGCAGGTCCCAGTTTTCTTCAAGCTGGCAGATCTCTGTCTTCAGTGGTGGGCAGGCAAGTGGCTTGGTTGGTGGAGAAAGGTGAGGTGAGGTGAAGGTGGGGGAGATAGGAGACTGGTTCTCTCCCTTCTCCACACACACCCTACCTAATTTCCAAAGTGTTTTCGGAAATTATTTATAGAGTCCAAGAAAGCTTTAGACATTGGTTTTTTCACATGTAGCTTGCAAATTTCATAAAAACAGGCTAATGCTTTAGCTAAGTTGTTAAAATAGCAGGATGTTTTGGTGCTGACAAACTGTGTATCTGTGCTGGTAGCAGATAGGATGTTTGTTTCTATGAATTCTTTGGCTGAATTTGCTGGATATGGCAACTTGGATCTTGCAGGATGTGTCTGGTTAGATATTTGTGAAGGCTTTCTGGCAAAACTGCTGATAGAAACTTTCTTTGATAGGATGTTTTTGACAAAGGAACATTGGAGGAATCTGTTCGTCACAGGCAGGTACTGATCTCTTCACTCTCGAGAACAGTGACAGGACTCAAAAAAACAGCTGGAGCTGAGTCAGCTTAGAGAGTCAGGAAAAAGTTCTTCCCCCAGGGGGTAGCTGTGCACTGAACAGGCTCCCCTGGGTAGTGGTCCCAGCACCAAGCCTGACAGAGCTCAGAGCATTTGGACAATGCTCTCAGGCACATGATGTGACTCTTGGGGAGTCCTACGTAGGGCAGGAGTTGTACTCAATGATCCTGATGGGTCCCTTCCAAGTCAGCATATTCTATAATTCTGTGGTTCTATGTGCACTGAACAACTCTCTCCAGCTGGCTTGCATTGGGAATCAGAGCTTGCCTGTAATTGCTTCCAGTTTGTTTTTGCCATCAGTTTTGGAGAACTGACACACTGATCAAATACAAAAGGTTTGAGAAAACTCCCCTTTTATGTGACAGTGTCCAAGGCCAGGTTGGAAGGGGCTCTGAGGAACCTGATTTAGTGGCTTATGGCAGCGGGTTAGGAACCACGTGTTCTTGAAGGTCTCTTCCAACCCAAGCATTTCTAGGATTCCATGATTCTTTTGGGGATCATCCAGAACAGATGAAAACCACCAACTACTGAAAAAGCTTGCCTGTCTGCTAAAAACAGATTCTCCAGAATACCTATGAGACTTTCACTAAGATGGGAGAGACCCCAGGAAAAAAACCCAATCACCTCTTCAAAATATCGGTATTTTATTACATCCAAACTCAGTTCACACATCTTTTCCTTCCAGCCTATCCCAGATGTGACAAGAGCAAGGCAAAAGTGCTTGTATGTATCCAAACAAAACCACGGAATGAAAGTCCAGTAAAGGTACGTTCACGCAAAACTCATTTGGTCTTTAATGAAATGTAATGTACAAGTGGCATACACAGATTAACAGGTACAAAAGATGCATAAAGTTTGTGTATTTCTCGTGCCTGTTACTGAAATGTAGAACATTTGCCTTCACTACCATTACCATGGAGGGAATAAAACACAGCAGCATTAACTTAGACTTCAGCTTTTATTTACAGAACTTAGATGGAGACATTGTAGAATATTCTTTCTTTTATAAAAAAATACCTTATAAAAGCTGGCTGTTATTTACCATTACTGGAGAGCTCTGCTGATGTCAGTGAGTATCAGTACTCATAACTTGATTAACTGATTGCTGTTCTACAGTTCAGGCTAAACCTGCAGCTATTACTTCAGTCAGTTCTGAGAGACAATGACTTCTTTCTTACCTGATCACCTTTCCAATGGACTCTTCCATGGGTTTTCAGGGCTTTCAAATTTCAGTGCTAATGCCAATTGCAGCATTAACGCAACAGGATAGAGACATGACAACCATAAAGCCATTTTACTCTTCTGATTTTTTCAACTTTAATTTTGCCTTGTTACCCAAGGAAGTTCTGGCTGTCTCAGCTTGCTTTGCAGTTTCAGTAGGTTTCTTTTTTAGCCTTTTCTTTTTGGAACGTACCAGGTCTTCACGTCCCAGTTCAACCATTTTTGCTTCCCAGGACTTCATTTCATTCTCATACCGAACCTTATCATCCTCAGCGAGCTGCAGGTATGGCTGAAAGAAAATAAGGTATCAACAGTTACAGAGGAGGCTTTGTCTGGAAAACTGCCGTGACACAAAGGTGACTTAGAACACCTGTGCAGTGCACAGCTCAGGCTTCACCTGCAGTTAATTAAAAAGAAAGAAAAACAAAATCAAACTTGCAGAAAAATACAAAACTTTATCACTAAATGACAGTTATGTCATGATCTGGCCACTCCTGAAGAGAAGCTTTATTCAATATGGCTTTTTTATTTGATACCAGTTTGAGAGAGCTGATTTATGTCACAAACAAGAACAGATATTGCTGCAGAATTATTTCTAATTTTTTCTACAGTAAGAAGACGAACCAAACATATGTCCTAAGTACACATTCAAAACTATCTGGAAGAAGGGCATTTGGGAGCAAGGTACAGAATACCTACACTTGACGTTTTCAGGTTAGATTTCAGTATAGCACCCCTGCACTTTTCATATGCCCATCTGTAGGTTTGTATTTGGATATCCTGAGAAACCATCCCCCAGACAACTGAAGTTATTAAATTACTCCATGCACACCACTTGTAGATTTCTGTTGCTTTTCCCTGTCAAAAGTCTTTCCAAAAGCAGGAAACTATGATGATGGCATTTAAAGATTTTATGTATTATTGGAAAAAAATCAAATTGTTGCACATTATTCCACCTTCCTCTCTAGATGCCAGTCAGCATGCACTTCCATCCTATCCCACTGGCTCACATTTCAAAGACACTGTGAATGAAATAAAGGGAACAACAATCTCTTTCAAGATGCATGAAGATCTTGGGAGTATTTTCCTCAGTATTATCTTCTGAGCAACTTGAGTTTAAGCTTCTGTATGAATATATCAATTTTGGCTCAAGTTTGTCATTTTCTGATTACGTTGGAGCCTCTTCAATCCACTGACATACCTGCTTTTGAGAAGTGGACAATTTCTGCCATGCATCAAATAATTTCTTCATCTTTGCCTACAAGATACAGAACATGCAATACATGAGGGTTATTTTAGGAGCAGACTGACCTCAGATGAATGTCACACAAGTGAAAGTCAGGCATAAACCAATGCAGAAATGCACAAACAGGCTTAATCCTCCACCCTTTTGATGTAGGTAAACAATAAACTGTATGGCTCAAAACAAGCTGCAGGGCATCATCTGAGCCACGTGTGCAGCCTGGGCCTTGGCTGACTGGAGAAGCCTGCCCTGCACATGGAAAACCTAGGAACAAACTAGATACAGCATCCCAATTTCCTGATGAACTGTGTAGGGTAAGGAATGTTATGAGACACACGGGGGAGGTCTCCATCCCTTCGAGTGCTGGAATCCATCAGCATAATTGATATCACCCCTAAGTCCAGTTTAGTGTAGAACTTGTGAGTCCGCTGAGGAACTCTGGCATGTTCTGTAACACCAACTGAGCTACAGGAGGTACAATAAACTGCTACTGCAGGAACAAGTGCAGACCATCACAACTCTCTGAAAAAATATTGTATTTCTACACCAAAATAAAGAGAAGAATAATTCTCTCCTTACAGAAGGAACAGATGAAGTCTGTAACACCCAACTGCAAAAAATACTGCTAATATTTTAAGTCTGTATACCCAGAGAGCAGTTTATCCAGGCCATGCCAGCAGCAGTACAGCCAGATCACTGCAGTCTCAAAGAACCGTAACCTAAGCAAAGCAATATTCAGATATTGAACTACTGAAGTTTCTTGGAAAACGACAGATTTTTCTGAATACAATGGATCTCTTTACAAAAACAATCTTTCCTGGCTTACCGCAGCTGAAACTCCCTCACTTTCTTGGAAGTTTTCTGACACAAAAATGTTAAGGCCGCTACGAGGTCTTTTAGGCTTTCCAAGCACAGTCAATTCCTTTAAAAACAACAAGAAAAGTTATTCCACCTACCAAGCATGCATTTTTTTTGAAAACTAAACTTATCATCTATCTTTATATTTTGCACAAAAACCAAAGACAAATGCTTTCTTTAGTGTTTTATTCTGTAAACTGGATGGTTTGTCATGATGCTTGTTTAGACCAATGCTAAACTGAACTAAGAAAAGTCAACAACTTGAGTTTTCACAGACATAGAAAAAGCATTTTAAACTGATTCTTACTTCAGCTAAGTCCCCCAGAAACCAAAGACTGTTATTAAATGCCACTCTGTAACAATCATGATGACAGGTTTTCTATTACTCTTGGTAAGGCTTCTGTTTCTGGTGTGAAATGCTGCCTGATGCAGAGAGCAGGGCAGGTGGTGGACTGTGGGAGGTCAGAAGGTGGAACAGAACCCATTTCCAGGGAAACAGAACTGGGTTTCTGCCATCAGAACACTTTGCCTGCAGGGATGATGGCACAAGAAGGAAAGTATAGCAAGTTATGAATGCAATTATACTTCTTGCTTTTTCCAGTCCTGACATTCCCACTGGAGCCAAAAGGCTGCAAATTAACATCTGCTTAGGTATTAAACATGCCAGCTGAATTCCTTGCGGTGCCATACTCTAAAAAAAGATCAGCACAATCATTTGGATTAAAAACTTCCAAGCAGAGGCCTTTTAAACCAAATTAATTTCACTTTTGCCAATTAGGGCAATGTCACACCAGCAGTTTAATTCACAGAAACGAGCAAGCACTAAGTAACCCCTTTGACTGATTTTGCTACTGGACCAACCAAAATTTACAGACAGTTCTGTCTCTCACAATTTGTACATAAACCAGCTGGAAGGGAATAGGAAGATGGTCTGTATGAATATGCTAGTAAAGGATATTAGAATCATAGAATCGATTGGGTTGGAAAATACCTCTGAGATCATCAAGTCCAACCCTTGGTCCAACTCCAGTCCCTTTACCAGATCATGGCACTCAGTGCCACGGCCAAGCTCAGGTGAAAAACCTCCAGGGATGGGGAATCCACCCCCTCTCTGGGCAGCCCATTCCAATGCCTGATTAGTAGTAACCAAACAGAGCTCTGCAGCCCTAATTCACCAGGGCAGCAGCCAAACAGAGAGGTAAGTGGCAGGAAGGGACAAAAAATGCTTCAAAGAGCTGCTACCTTGTAGGGCCCAATGAGGTAACAGATACAAGGCCTCTGTGAAAAGCTGTTTCTGGATGTCTTCCCATTCAAAGAAAGTGCTGCTGGTCCAAATGTCCTGTATTTACCTATGCTTCCTCTGGCAGCTCTAGGAACAGGGCGAAAAAAGCACAGAGGAGCTACCTTTAAGCACAAAGATATGTGTTAGCTCTATGTTCCTCAAGCAAAGGAAAGCCACTAAAATAACTGCTAACACCAGCAACTGTATTTAGCCCATGGCACTTTTTGGGTTTTGTGTTTGTTATGTGTTTTCTTTTATTCTGAGTTGGTTTTGTATTTCTAAAACGTGCTTCAACTCTGCTCTGTATACCAGACAGATTTCAGGTTCTTGAGAGAAAAGAAACTTGGACTTCAAAATACTTACTCTTTTTGCCCTGAATGCTCTTCTCTTTGCCAGCTGTATTCTCCTTTCCTCTTTCAAAGCTGCAGCCTGGGCTGGAGTTAGCTGGGCTTTATATTTGGCCAACTGCTCTACGTATCTTTGCCAGTCTGTCCTTTTCGCTTCCTCGTAAACCTACAGCACAAATCATTTCCAGCCTTAAAGAGATGCTCCCAGTCAGAAGCACTTGACCATCAGACAAACTAACACTTCTAATCTATGAGTAAAAAAATCACAGACTGGAAAAAATTAACCTGGAACATCAGATATTCATCTGTCTGATCACCCCCCTGTTCTCCATTTCAGACACACACAGAGTGGTAAGTCCAGAAGGACTATGAGAGCACCTCAATTCTACTCAAAGTAATTGGTTCCCAGGCCCACACATGGAGCAAGAGCTGTGTCATTTCTCTGGCAACAGATTAAAAATATGAAAAGAAAGGTCATGTGTACAGGTATCAAAGAAAGTATCTTCCTGTCCTAGGTTTGCATAGCCAGGTTTTGGTGGCAAGGGGCTTACAGGCATGTCTGGTGGAGCCAATGCCAGCCAGCTGCAAGGGGCACTCACAGCTGGCCAAGTGGCAAGTGGTGCCTCTGCAATAAGGGCATTAAGAAGGGGAAAAAGAAAACCACACAACTTCAGCCTGAGAGGGGAGTAAGACTATGTGAGAAGAGTATTTCTACAGATCCTAAGGTCAGTGCAGAAGGAGAGGGAGGAGATGCTCCAGGTGATGGAGCAGTTTCCCCTGCAGCCCATGGAGGTCCGTGGGGGAGCAGAGACCCACCTGCAGCCCAAGGAGGAGCCCATGGAGGTCTGTGGGGGAGCACAGACCCACCTGCAGCCCATGGAGGAGCCCATGGAGGTCTGTGGGGGAGCACAGACCCACCTGCAGCCCATGGAGGAGCCCATGGAGGTCCGTGGGGGAGCACAGACCCACCTGCAGCCCATGGAGGAGCCCATGGAGGTCTGTGGGGGAGCACAGACCCACCTGCAGCCCATGGAGGAGCCCACAGCAGACCCTGGAGATGCCTGAAGGGGGCTGTGTCCCGGGGTGGGGCCCCACAGTGGGACAGCCTGTTCCTGAGGAACTGCACCTCATGGAAAGGGACCCATGCTGGAGCAGTTCCTGAAGAACTGCAGCACATGGGAAAGACACTGGGAGCAGTTCATGGAGGACTCTTTCCTACAGGAGGGACCCCATGCCACAGCAAGGGCAGAGTGTGAGGAGTTCTCCCTCTGAGCAGGGAGGAGCAGCAGAGACAACATGTGATGAATCTCAGCCCCCATTCCCCAACCCCCTGCGCCGCTGGGGGCTGGAGTAGAGAAACTGAGAATGAAGCTGAGCCTGGGAAGGAGGAGGGGGAAAGTGTTTCAAGTTTTTATTTCTCATTATCCTACTCTGCCTTGGTTGGTAATAAACTGATTTCCCCGGGTGGAGTTCGTTTTGCCCTGACAGTAACTGGTGAGGGATCTCTCCCTGCCCTTTTCCCAGCCCATGAGAATCTTTTGGTGTGTTTTCTCTCTTGTGCCCAGCTGAGAGTGGCTTTGCTGGGCACCCAGTGTCCAGCCAGGATCAGCCCACCACACTTTGCCCAAGTTATTCAAAGCTCCAAATTCTCCCAATTGTTTTGATGTCTGAACCTTTGTACAGCTTTTTAAACTGTTGTTTAAAAACAAACCAACCAATAAAAACACCCCCACACTAAACAAAAAATCCACAAGGGCCATCAAACCAAATAAAACAAGCACCAAGACTACAGAGTTCAAAGCACTCAGGGCAAAGACACACCCTTACCTGCTTCTGTGATGCTGGTAACTCCTTCCAAGCACCTGCTAATTGTTTAACCAGGTCCACATTGCTCGCTTCTGCACATTAAAAGGAGAAAGCAAGAAAATAAAGGTCAACATTGTATCTGTGGTCAGGTTCCTCAATTTCCCCAAGGAAGGCTGTCTCAAGTACTGTTTTCAGTACAAATACATTTTCATCCTTTCATAAAACTACCTTACTGTGGCAGTTAAAGGGAACTGTAGTATTTTGGGAAGGGGGAAGAGTCACTGCTCTTGGCTCAGCCTGGAATGAAACACGCAGTTATAAGAGGAAGCATCATTTTAAGGCATTTCCACAGCAATTCCATTCTTTTTCCTTCTGAGCTGGATCTTTTTCTATACAACACAAGACAGTCTGAATTTGGAAGAAGGAGCAGGAAAGAAACCAAAAAAGTAAAATTTCCAGTTCTCCTTTTTTAGCAGAGTCTGCTGAATTCTTCAAAGCAAGTATAATGTGACTTTATCCACCTGATACAGCACATATTCCCTTCTGTTGTCCGATGATCCTCGTAGGTCCCTTCCAACTCTGCATACTCTGTGATTCCGTGATCTTTCATAAAGTCCTTTATTTACAACACTATTCAAAAGAAGTCAGGTTAAAAAGCTTTCCTGGTGCCACAAACAGAATTAGTGACTTGAGTCTGGTTTTGAGCTGTCTGTCTTTCACTCTGGCCCTTGTACCACGATCATTTGGTGAGGCCTCCAGCCAGACTTGAATTTGTGAAGAGGAAAAGAATAATAATTTAGAAACAACCAACCCCAAACCAACTAAACTCAAGGGTGGTGCAAAGAGCATGTAAGGTTGACTATTCTTGATAAATCCTTTTCCTCTACTTCCCATCTGAAAAAACCAAAACCAGATGAGCTTGTCTCCCACCTCAGATGTCAAGCTCAGCCACCTCAGAGGTGGAAAAGCAGAACTAAACTTGTCTCAGTAACCTGACTTCCAAAATTCTGGAAAAACAAGACAGATGGAAAGGTTTTAGTCCAAGTAGATCCACCTTAAAACCTCTGAAAATACAATGCTTTGGCCAATAATAAAAGAAAACGAATAAATTATCAGGTTATTTTTGACTATTACTTCTATTGGAACAAGAAGACCCAAAGTTCTCAATTTGTGTTTAAGATCCAGTAGATTTATTTGCACATTTTTCAAATTTTGGAAATGTGGAAAACACTGGTGTAGTATGTAATTACAATGTAATTACAATAAGCTCTGATACTTCAGTTTCCAACCTCTTGAACTGCTGAGCTAAACAGGGTATCAAATGGTCTTCCCTACTTAAATTTAGCTCAGGACTTGCCCAATAAGACCATAGTTGATTAACCATTTTAACCTTCATTTCAACAGTATTTCAAAACCAGCACAACTTTCCATTTTGCTGCTGTCTGGTAAGAGTGACTGCATTGCCTGTAAATTAAGCATATTCACAGAAAACCATTTTCTCTACATACATTTGCTTCTTTTCCTGTATATTGTCAGACACTCCAGTACCTGTAGTTGTCCAATTACTAAGCACCAAATTAAAATCACATGCAGCTCCTTAGATCACCAAAAGTGTACTTCGAATGCACACAGGTCCAAAGATAACTGAGAACCAAAAATCACTGTTAATATGTATTGCCCAGGGATGTACAGCCGCTCACTTTTTTATGAAGCGCAGAAGACAACGGTGATACACGTGTAGGCAGGAGGTGTGGCCACGCTGGGCTGGCTCGGGGCACGCTATGTATGAATGGATGGGCTGGGTCTCTCCAAGGGGGCAATCAGGCCCGTCCCAGGGCTCGCTCCCGTTCCCGGCTCAGCCCCGCTCCCGCACACCGCAACCCCCGGGCCCGCCTCCCCTCACACCTCCTACCTGGGTTCTTTTCCCTAAAGGCCGGACGGTTTTCCTTCAGAAAGCGGAAATAGGCGGTGAGAGGCCGCTTCGGGCGCTGCTCCGAGCTGATCCCCCGGGACAGGCACTGCTCCGCCGCGCCACCGGCCCTGCACACAACGGCATCGCCGGTCACACACACCCCACCGAGACAACCCCCCAGGCCCCCGCGGCCCCAGCCCCCGCAGCCCCGGCCCCCGCCCCGCACCGGAGGAGCCGCCGCCCGCCCGTGACCGTGACCAGGCCCAGGCCCCGGCCCAGGCCCAGCACCGCCAGCGCCATTCCGACCCGCCGCGCACGCGCCGGACCGCGCGGCACCCCGGGACAGCGCCGGGGGCGGGGCCGGAGCGCGGGGGAGGGGGCGGAGTCACGGCTGGGGACGGGGACGTGAGGAGAGAGACACGGCTGGGGACACGGGGACACAGGGACAGGGACACGGCTGGGTACAGGGACACAGGGACAGGGACACGGCTGGGTACAGGGACAGGGACACGGCTGGGTACAGGGACACAGGGACAGGGACATGGCTGGGGACACGGGGACACAGGGACAGGGACACGGCTGGGGACAGGGACATGGGGACACGGCTGGGGACAGGGACACAGGAGCTTCCGACCGGCATTCATGTTTATTCCATTGGTCGGTAGGAGCGAGTGTGTGCACACAGAGAACTAACAGAGATCAGACACCAGCCAAGCACTAACTAACTAAACTCACTCACTCACACTCACTCACTCACTCACACACTCACTCACACTCACTCACACACTCACTCACAGTCACACTCTCACTCACTCTCACACTCACACACTCACTCACACTCACTCACACTCACACACTCACACTCACTCATACTCACTCACACTCGCTCACTCACACTCACTCACTCACACTCACTCACTCACACTCACTCACACTCACTCACTCACTGTGCTGATGAGGTGTGACCAAAAACTGCCTGCACGGTTCCACCGGCTTCCTCTTCACGGTGCGTCTGGGACCGCAGCACCCATCGGTTCTCGGGGGGGGGGAAAGGAAATTTTGCTCTTTTTTTCCATCATAGTAAACAGCAGGGAGTGACTTTTCACCTCTAATTCCCCGCACCTCCACCCGCCTTGAAACAGCATTTCTGTACAAAGCATGAACAGCAGCTCTGAAGGAGCAGGAGTGGGCAGGTTTATCTCCACAAATCAAACCCAATGACCTCACTGAATGAGAGTATGTTTATCATTTCATTCCTGTAATTTCAAAGGCATAAAGGCTGAACTGGCAGGAGGATCGTAAGAATCAAAGACTTACAATCACGCTGTTTTAGAGGTGTGAACATAAGACAGTCCTTTTAAAAATATCAACTTATGCTTAACATGCCCTGCACACGGGTGTTGGTTTCGTGTCATTCTGCTGGTTTCACAGGGACGGGAAGTCATTCTCAGATGCTTGGCACAATACAGAAACATCACCAGTTAAAGTACAAATGTTTTCAAACCACCCCTAACACAAACCGATAAACCAAAAAAAAGTGAGTATTCCAAAATGCAAGACAAACTTCCAGTTTCACACAGTTCAGTACAGGTATTGCAAACATGTAAATAACTTCCAGTGCAAAAAGATTACTAATGATCTATTATCAAAATAATAATAGATCCATTTATTCCATTTCCAAACTGAACAGGGATATTTTAAGATTAATAGAGGCACTCTTGATCAAGCTATTGTTTCAAATATCATTTCATCATAGATAAAACTGTAGCACAGAAATAACATTCTCCCATCTGTGACCCTTTGAGTCAGTCAATCAGCAAACATGAAGATTAATATTCCACTGGTAGGAAAAAAACCTCCTACTGTGCACACTTACCACCCCTACCCCCAAATTCCAATGTAACATATGTTAGAATAATTAAAAAAAAATCAAATACATAATCTTAAAAGTGTATTTTATGATGACAAATTTCCCAACTCTAAGTCAGTTATTTTTTCATGTGCAAGGTACAGAGAAAAACATTTACTCAGCCATTTTTACTTTCAGATAACCAATAATGCAGGGCAGGAAATCAGTTTTTTTGCTTCTTATCTACCTTTTAAGAACAGATTGCCCCTCTTCAGCACTATTGGTTTTCCACATGCATCGTCTGAAGCATCTGAAGTGCCAGTTAATGGAAAAGTTACCTTCAAGTGTGAGGAGTTTACTGTAACATTCTGATATGCAAATACAACACTTTAATACAACACTTTAATAAGAGGTTGATGTTCAGACACTTGTGGTTATCTCCTCAATAGAGGAATATAGGTGCAACACATGTGGGGTGATGGCCCCTGAAAAGGCCTGATGGGTTGAGGGAAATGCCTCAGTACCCCAGGAGGGATGATCCTGGCTGAGGACAAAGGCTTTCAAACTGATAAGATCAACACAGGGTGGAGTGTTGTTTGAGGAATTACATGGCCCCCCTTTGAGATATCTTCTATAACTACTCTAGGAGCCACCTCTCCTCAGGCATCTGCATCACCCCACCAAAAGATTGACTTTTTGTCACACAAAACCACATGAAGGAAAAAAAAGGTATAAAAAGTGGGGAGTTTGAACTCCAGCAGAGAGGGGGAAATGCCAGTGCCTCTGTGAGGGGAACTGCTGCAGCTTGTCCTGTCTCCTCCTACCTCCTGGAACAATGTAGGGGTAAGGAGACCACGTGCTTTCTATTTTTCTATACTTTCTTCACTTTACTTTCTTACAAAGCTTATTCCTTTATACAGTCTATCTTACATCTTATGCTAACAGCCACTTTGATTCTTACTTTATAAGCATTTCCTTTACTAAATGTGTTTTGCTACCTCAATCCTAATAACAGTAACTTGCATCACACTTTGCTACTTTATATTGGTTATTGCTTTCTGCTATTCTTACTCTATAAGACCAGCTCTGGTTTGCAACTACAGTAACTTGTTTTACTTTCAATGTGCACTTTCTTTTTCAACATGTGTGTTGATAGGAAGCAGTTCTGTTCTCTCTTGTTGCTTTGTGTTACAGAGAGAGTGGTGTGCAAGATATTTTATTGTCCTGTGTTATTGAGAGAGTGTCTGGATAAGTGTTTTAGGTGGCTGTGTTTTTAGTTAGTGGTTCTTTGTTGCTGGTTTCTGTCTGTTGTGAAAATGGGATACATTGCTGTATTGTAACTTGAGTTTAGTGTGTTGGTAAAATGTGTTTTATGCTGGTTTCTTTTTGGGCTTTTTATTATCAATTAAATACAATCTTGCACCTGAACGTTGTCACTGGCAAAGCAGAACCCACAGTAACTGTCACATATTTGTATTAATAAATGTTATTTGGGGAGTGGTTGTGGGGAAAGTTCTTTTCTAGCTATTAAGTGTGGTCCTCATACCAGGGGTTAGAAAACCTTCCAACCTGTGTTCTGTCCTAGTTCAGCAGGCAGTGCTGGGTCCATAAGGCTCTAATTTTTCTGGAGGTGCTTATTGCTAATAATTTCTCCCTGGCTTAAGTCCTCATAGGGGAGTCAAAAATCTTTCCAGCCTGTGTCCTGTCCATTAAGTTGCCAGCCAGTGCTGGGTTCATAAAGCTTTGATTATCCCGAGGGCACTTATAGCTATTACCTTTACATTAATACAGTTAAGACTAGAAATCTTTGCATTTCTGTCTCCCTCCTCCCTTTCATGTGACACATGGCACGACACCAGTTGAAATCCTGTATTCAACAATGGGCACAGCATGCTAAATCCATCAGGCTAAAGCTAGCAGAAAAATTAACTGCAACCCAGTTCTAAGTGGTACATGATCCATGGCTTTATTTGTCCTTCTGTCTACAAGACACAAACACATTTTAATACTGGTGATTCTCTAATGTTATAACAAGTACTTCAAGGATATGCATGAGTTAAAATTAAAAAGTAGCCAAGAAAAGTAGTAGAAAATGCATTTTATTTATATGGAAAAGGCTACATTTAGATTTGTAAAAGGTCTGTGATACTGTTATGTTGCCCACATGTCAAAAATCAGTTGTGAATAGCATCAAAAGGGTTACATATCTTTCTACATAGCAGTGCAATTAGTTCACATTGCAATAAAATTAAGTATGCAACAGGATCAAACCCAAGTGTTTTTCCATAATCAGCATACAAAGAATTACAGTGTCAAGATCAATTTTAGGTTTTAAGAAATCTGCAGTCAGTATTTAGAGTATCCTAATGGGTGGAATACTCCAATTATTTTCATTATTAGCAGCTGTATCTTGTCAATACTGTGCACAAGCAAGTAAGTCTAAAATGAAATGACTTACACAGTAAATAAAATATTTAGCCTATACAGTAAAAAAATACAAATTATGTAAGTGAACTAACAAAAAGAAATTTGAATACACTTATGAAATAGACAACATACTTCAATAACACACATACAGTATTCATCACATAAAAACAGCTACTTCTTCCAGCAAAAATAATTTGGTTGCTTTACAACTGCATTATAGGTCTTGTAGTCTGAAGATACAGATGTCCAACTCTTAAAAACCATAATAAATGTCTTTTGCAAAGCATACAAAGAGGATAAATATTCTTATCACAGTCCTAGGGTTATTTTTGGAAGTTTGTTCTCCCTTGCTTCAGAAACACACTTACGGGGTGAAAAAAATTCAAAGGGGAGTTATGTTACATCAAAAACACAAACTGTGCTCCATTTCCTTCTAATTTTGAAAAAAACCCTAGAATTTACAGTACTCTGTAGTATATGAAAGTCTTCACAAGTTTACATTGCATATTTCTGAGTCCATTCTCTTGCGTGTCTGTTGTATCTGTGTGTACAGAAAGAAGGCAAAACAGTGAAGAGCTGTTAGTGAGACACTGACAATGGCCACGCATTTACTTAACACAGATGTGATTGATCTTTTCACCTCTGAGCACTGCGTCAACCTTAAAACAGTCTACAAGCCAAGAAACATACACCCATCACATGTTCAGCTTCTAAGGTTACCTGTTAGAGCTATTCAGACTCAAAATCAGTCTCACAGGTTTGCATTCAAATGCCCATCATTGTGCATAATTACTTTGCATTTCACAACTCGTTCCCTTGTTAGGACATTGCTGTCAATTATTCCTAAATGTGTATGGTATTAACAGTCTGACAAAGTTCATGCATTTTAGTTACATAACGCTTGGTATAATTAACTGAGGGTTTATTCTCCATTCTGCACTGCCATCTGCATTTCAGAATTTGAAAGGAAGATTTCCTGGAAAGCATTTTTTATTAGATTTTAGGTATTGGGTCTTTTCCTTCTGATATGAAGCTGCTTAGCAATCCCAAAAGTGAATGAGCTTAAGAGACTTCACAACTTCCCCTTTGGTCCTTACATTTGCTACCTTCCCCTCTTCAGACTAGACTCACTTTCTTCTGAATCATTCAGAGAAAAATGCTGACAAGTTTTTAAATCTGTTTCCTACGATCAGTATAACAACTCATGTACTAACTGGTTTTCTTCTTAAGAATCTGCTGCCATACAAGTCTTTGGATCTTTACTTATACTAAAATATTCATAGATAAATGCTTGGGGGTAACCAGCCATATCATTCATTTCATAAATCCAAGATGAGATAAAAAACTTTAATAGGTGATCAGCATAAGAAGTTAAAGCTACAGTCAAGACTACACATTTTCTCTAGCAATGATTAAATTTCGAGTTTTGCAGAGACAAAAACCCCCTTCATTAACTTCCTTACAAACAAGAGGCACAATAGCTGAAACCACCAGTAAGCAGACAGGTACACAGAAGTTGACACGCACATGGGGAGAAGCTGATGCCCAACATCCTCAACTTGAACACTGTCTGCTCTGCAGAACAAGCTACAGAGTTCAAGTGCCCCAGGAGTGAGTTACATGATTTGACTGTACCAGACACTGAACTGTCAGAAAAACAACATTTTAATAAATCTTAGTCTAGGGTGAGAAATACTAGACCAGCCTTCTGTGTAACTTCTACATCACTCCTTTTTTATCCACTGCTCAATGTAAAAGCAATACTTCAATCTTCCTGAAGCTGTGACATGTGATGAGCCACAGGCCACCAGCCACAACAGTGCAACAAATCTTCAGTGGCTTAATACTAAAAAATAGGTACCAAACAATCCAGTCAGTTAACCAAAGAGGCAAAAATTCTTCTGTACAGGTTTTACAATGAGAGGATTGCAGTAGCAAGAAATAATTCATGTTTGGGAAATGATTTTCCATGCAATGAAGGTAAGACAATACACACAAGTGTGATGGTTTTATGTAACTAAGTACAAAAATGAGGTACCCAGCAGTACCTTTGGAGGAATGCACAATGCTTACAGTTTTCTACCTGCCATGGCTATTTTCAAGATTTAAAAATCTAATCCTAATCCTGTAGAAATCTATGAAAAGAGTATTGCTAGAGTTAAGATGGAAGGTGCATAGCAGACAACCCCCTGCAAGTACCACACACACAACTGTGTTATACTCACTTTTCCTTGTCTGACTTGTAGATCTGTGCAATATCTGGTACTAAAGGATCATCCGGATTAGGATCACAAAGTAAGGAGCATATGGACAATAAAACTAAATAAAAGAGACAGTAACCAAGTTAGTTTGCTTTATTTCTGTAATACTTTAATATATTCCAGTACACTGAAGAGGGGTAGTGGAAGATTGGTAAAAGAATGCCTATCAGCATTAAGCTGCCATCCAGCAGTTCTGTTCAGAAATGTTTATACACCATCATTTTTCTAGGGCCTAAGTAAACAACACCTGATACAAGCCTAGAGAATTTGCAACCCATGGACTTGTACCATTTAAAAACGATCTCTCTCCTGCATTTTAACCTATGAACATTGAAGAAACTACAGGCTACACAGTTACATATAAATATTTGCTCAAACTAAGCCTTTCATCTGCAGTTATTTAAGATAACTAATATTGTTAATATTACATTACTGTGCAGTACTCTATAAGTGCATATCCTTCTCCACTTCTGTGCTAACAGTTATCCTCTCAATCATATGAACCTTTCATTTGAGTGTGACTTTCATTTTGTGAAAATACTCCATCAGTATTATATGCAGGTATTCACTTATAATTCCAAATTCATTTCCTGGTATTGAACCAAGGATGTTTGATTTTTTTTCAGGAAATTTCTATTTTTATATTCAGAACTAATACTCATACAAGAGCACACAGATAAGCTGTTCTAAATGTGTTGTGAAAGGGAACTTGATGCTACAATAAGAATCTGCTGCAGAAAACCTTTATCTTGTTACCCAAGAGCCCACATCTATTTCCAGCAGTAGCAAGTTTGGCCACTTCAATACTGACATATTGATTAAGTGCCAGTAATGTTAGAAAATCAGGTTAGAATACATGGCCACACCAATCAGAGGTGCTATTAGTATGTTGTAAACCTTCGATTCAGTAAAACAAGGACTAGAAAGGAGAAACTTCCCTGAGTTACTGAGCTGATTTCTGGTTTATGAAATATGTAACGTGCAAGTGAGTTAAAAGCCCATCACATCAGAACATGAGACCAGCAGACTGCTGTGCTTTATAACTGAAGAAGTGCTCAAAAAGAGACAGAAAAGCGATAAAGATCTAAAAACCTAAAAGAGTTTCCAGTTGTAGATGCCAAGTGTCAAACCTAAGTGCCAACTTTCATTTCCTAAATAATTAGAAACAAGAAAAGTTTTGCATAGCTATAAAACAACTAATTTATGTGAAAAGCTGATACCAGTGACACACGAGAATAACTCGTATCTTCAGCAATGACTTCAGGATGCATTATTAGACTTATATTTTATACAGCTTGTGAGATTACTATACAAGGCTGTGTGCATGAGAAGTTGCTTTTCCAAGGAGGGACAGCAACTGGACTTGCACAGACCAATTTCCACTGACTAGCAGTTTTTTCTTTGCTTGTGCACTCAATGCAATGATACTGTTCTAAAAGAAAAAAAAAAAAAAAGACACGTGGTTTAGAGAGCTCCCAAGCACAGCACAAGATGTGATACTGTTTAACCTTCTGAGTCACATCAGAAATGTCTGTAATATGACTAAGTATGCCGCAGCATTTTGAAGGTGGGTGAGGAAAAACAACAGCACCCCCATTTTAAGCAGCTTTTGAAGAGACACAAAATGCCAACAACAAAAGAACTGCTGTTAACTCAATGTTCCAAAAAGTCTAGTGTTCAACTTGAGAAAGTTCAAGTACACGACAACAATATTTTAATAAATGTTATACTGATGACTTTGAAAGAAGCTCTTTTCAAATATTCATCTTACAGGTGAATGCAATTTAATCTCATTTTAAAATAAAGCATAATTAAGACCTTAACCCACACAAGGATGCTCAAGCAACCCGAAGAGTCATCAATAGACAATCATGTAAGGCCACACATGCCAGTGTCAGGGTTTTCAGTTTACATCCAAATTCATTTGATTCTGAAGTCCTGCTCACCAATTTCTCCTCAGTTCTGTATGGCTGTCAGCTATAATACAGAAATTACATTTCAGGCTAATTGGACATTTATTATCTTTCTCAATTTGTTTTAGAACATTTCTTTGTCGTGGACATATTTTTCTGTAATGTGACACTCCCAAAAAACTGCAAGATCCTGGATCATAACAAGAATTCCAATGGAATTTGCCCCTTCTGAAATGTGCAGGACAAATGAGTTCCCACTGCCTCCTTTAATATAGTGCAGTGACACACAAAAAATGCCACAGCAGTGTATGCAATTGCATAAATGCATTACCCAATTAGTGAGCTTACCTTTAGAGACAGTCAGAGCTGGTGACCACTGTGATCTCAGGATATCAAGACAAATACTCCCATTACTGTTTATGTTTGGGTGATATATTTTTGTTGTAAAAGCAATCTGTAATAAAAAAAAAACCAAAACAGACAACATCAAATGATGTTTATTACATTTGGAATCCTTAACATCATCCTTTCCTTTCCAGTCATACTGGATCTGCCAACACATATTTTACCATCTGATCTGTTCATCCACAGTGCTTGTCTTTCTGGTTTCAACTTCCAAAATTAAGGCCCAAACAACTAAGACACAGAAACAAAGCTTTGACAAAAGATGTGGCAAGTTCAAAGAAAGGACTTACTTTTGGTGGTTTGAAAGGATAGTCTGTTGGAAAGTGTACAGTGAGGAAAAACACACCCCCTTGATATGCACTGTCAGGCTGGGGAAATAAAACAAAACACATTAATATATTTCAGCTATTTTAGAGCTTCCCTTCCAAATGCAGACAACCTTCCAAAGAAAATCCATTTTTTCCCCAGTACACAGCCCACTGTGTATACTGGGAAGGCACAGAGGGAAGTGAACCCTCCCACTGACCTGCAGAGCTACAGCAGAGCTAATCGTGGCTGCCACTGCAGCGGCACAACAAGCTCCTGAACACTGCCCTTCTGGGGAGAGAAAGGGAGGGAGCAGCGCCCCACTGGCAACCTGTGGATCAACAGCTTCACTGCACTGAGGGAAACACAACCCCCAGAGCAGGACCTCCACATCCTGTCTCCATGCAAGACCACACCTATTCTGATCCTCCTCCAACCTTAAGCTACGAATATACTTACCTTAAGAAGTGGTTTCTCTTTGCAGATGCAAAGAGCAGAATTTTCCAATATAATTCAGTTCATCATGATGACATCAGGGAGTTTTAAAACACACAACATCTTTGTGATCTGTACAAATCTGTGAACATGCATTTTGTTAGAAAACATGTGCACAGGTTTACGTCCAGGTTGCACACAGCTAATAGATAGAAATAACTCAGTTGTAGTCATCTGCTGAAGAACTCTCATTTTTATTAACTGAAAAAATAAGTAGAAAAGTCTTGATGCTAAATGACAGAGAGAGGTTCTGCCACTTCTGATTAAGGGAAAGAAGAAAACCACTCTCATTACATGGTAAGTTTAAAACGGCAACAAAGGAAGTCAGTCTCAGCAAAGCTGCAGAAGATTGAGTTTTTGGGGTTTCTTATGGAAACAGAAGTAGACTGTTTCTAAAAACCTTTACCTTGGAAATGAATAATTTTAGAGATGACTACATGACGACAAGAGGTAGAGCCACAAATGGTCCACTAAGATATGTCGTCTTACACACTCAAACTGCAGACAGTGTTGCATTGTGAGACAGGTTATATATAGTTGTGCTAAGTCAGCACCAGGTCGTGTCATAAGAGGTTGCCACTGTTAGGTTTGACAGGACTGCTTGCTGGAATACTAAATGGATTTTTCCACGTTAAAATAAGCTGAAGATGAGATATGTTCAGTGTTGGAGAAAAGGTAAAGTGAAGTCACACTGTATTTTATGAGCAAGGTATATAAAGCAAATTGATGATACCCATACACAGAAGAGGTTTCCCTACTTACACACATAGGAAGCAAATTCCATCAGGAAACATACAGGATACACATCCCTCATTCTTTTTGTTATCAAGATAAGGGAATAATAATAACATAATAATATCCTAAGGTGCTCTGTTCCTGTATCTCTGCAGGTAGGGCTGAGAAAGGTTAGCAGGAGATGCTCATTCTCACCCTTAACTAGAAATATCTGAATAATGTGAAGCAAAGAAATGAATACTTTCCACTACAGAATACAAAAGGTAAAATGCACTCTGGAGAAGAAAATTAAATTTAAGCCAAAATTTATGTGCTAATATTTGCCTCACCCACATCATCAGCTATTCAGAATAGAGACATTATTGGTGGCAATCAGCACATAAGCTTTATTAACTCTTCTTTGCTGCTTTGCTGTTGCCCCTTTATCTCAGTGGAGAAAGGCAAGGGTCAGAAGGCCTTTGTATGGGAAGGAACGTGATTGTTCAAGAAAAATGGCAAAGCATAAATATACTACAGAAAAGCAGCTGCTGCTGGGCTATTGACAAGCTGGACAACAGATTCCCACACACCACTGGCAAATCAGTGACTGTTCTTCCACTGATTCAGAGCACCTGTCCTGAAACTGAAGAAATAGTTTCAAAGCAGACACAATTCAGCTTTTCTACACCTACAATGCTACATCTTAATGGATTATGTATTCAAAATTTCACCTTGCTTGCCTCAGCTCACCATCTGAACCAGGGACTCTTCTTTCCAAATTCTTAAGTTCAAAAGAAAAACATTAGGAATACAAACTCCTTACCTTTATTAACAGACACACCTTCCCTCTAATCATGCTCTCTTTATTCTTTTTTGCTGAAGTTCTTTTCAGTTTTCTTTTAAAACGTGTGGGTTTAAGCTTTATTGTCCTTTCTTATGTCCTTTCCTTGACAAGGGTCATAACTGGGGTCTTCACAGATCTCCCTCAACCCAAGGAAGGCACCTTTCTCACTCACACAGGAACCAGCAAGAGCACCCACAACTCCTGGCCTGCAGTTTGCACAAGTCATCTGCTCTTGCCAGAGCCACAGCACAGCCATCAAATAAGAAGTTCTATCTAAAAACACCAAAATCACCCTGTGCAACTCCACTCTTATTTACAGTTACCAATGTTAATACTGGATTTTACCCACTCTTCGTCCTTTAAAATGGATGAATCTTCCAGAATTGATCTGATCATCTTTGAACAGCAAGCTGTTTGCTGTGCAGGCCACCCAACTTAAACACCAAACACCACAGCTGGCTGACTAAGCACCTCTAACTTCAAGAAGAGGATGGATTTTGGAACAGTTACAGAAAGCAACTACTACCAGACTACTGTGAACAACATCATCACTCTAAATCTTCAACTGATTGTTATGGTTTCACCTAAGTGGGCCTAAATTTGAGTTTTTTAAAGTTCAGCCTGGGCCTGGGGGCTGTCAGCTGATCTGGGCTGGGCTAAGCTGACAGCTGACTCCCCCTAGCCAAGTGTTTTATTCCATACCATATTACAACATCATTTTCCAGGGAAGTGAAGTCAGTGTGGGAGTGGTTTGGTCAGTCACCCCACAGCCGTCTTGCTGGGAGGACACACACACGGTGCAGTCCCAGGGAGATGGGGAGGACCAGGCCCAGCCCCAGCCCAGCAGTTGTTTTGGGAAGTACAATGTTTGTTGTGGATTCTTCTCTCTCTGCTCGGGTCTGGTTTTCTGGGGACTGAGTCTTTTAAGATACTTTAGGGTTAAAATAGTAGACTTTGTGTGTGTACTAAGTAGTAAGGAACTGTTCCTTGTTGCTCCTAATATGTGTGAGTATTTGTACTGTTTCTTAGTTGCCTTTTTATCCTGTTTGTAAAATATATGTAGTTTTAGTACAAAATGCAGTTTTAGAAGTTTTTTTTCCTTTCCTTCCCCTCTCTCTTTTCCTCCCTTTCCTCAGTGTTGGGGGGGAGGCTCTAACCCTCTGTCTTGGTTTGTCTTGGTTTGCCAGCTCAAACCAAGACACTGATACCCAGCACAGCTGAAAGTGACTGCCATGTTTATAGAAACCCAAATGAATTCCACCATAACAGAAATCGAAGCAAAGGTACATTCTAAGGGGCATGAATTATATACTTACAGGTCCCATAATAGTTGCTTGCCAATGAAACACTGAAAGTCAAAAAGACAAAACAATTAAGAGATTTTCTGAGCTTTTTCTTCACTGAGAAAGGGTAAAATCTGGCAATGTACTGTGAAGAGCTTACAGTCATCTCCAACAGGCCCGGCAGAACAGTGAGCCGGTGGGTCTCGCTGCAGGTCACTGAGTTCCTGTAAGAAACACAAAAATATCTGAAAGACATCTGTGTAAAAACACACATCACTCAGCAGGAGACCTTCAAAAGTAAGAACACAAACCAATTTTGTTAAACCTGTGGGATTTTTCTTCTGGTGTTTTGATTTGACAAAACAATCAATGCTTGAAAGGTCCATTGGGACTGAAAAAGTTTTTTTTTGCCAGCTGGTCTGCAGCTCACACTGTGCTAGAAATGAATATCTTGAAGTATTTCAGAGTTGCAACCAGCTTCATAGTAAGTGGAATATACTGAAGGAGAAAGAAAAAGAAAAGCGTTTCCCAATTTGTCTGTAAAGACACTGTTTAATTATAGTTATCTGCTAATCTGATTGTTCCTTTAGCTTTTGATTTTACACAAGTTTCTACAGTGGCCTAGACTATGTACATTACCTGAGCCTGCCTGGAGATGACACATGAACATAACACAAAGGTTCCTAACTGAACTAGAAACTAAAGTTTTTACACCTTATTTGTTATACATTGATTTCATTACCTCCATGGCTTTTTTCTTTTAAATGACTACTAAAAGACTCCCAAGAAAGTTAAACCTAAGCACTCTCAAAAGCCTTTGCAGGTCAGCTGATTTATTTCTCTTCCAGGAGTCCACATGCTGGACTACATTATTAGTGGGCTAATAATTTAAAATTATTATTTGATTACATAAAGCCAGCTCAGCTTTCTATCTGATTTATCATTGCTATATGAAAGAGAAGACAAGCTGGGCATTAATGGTAGTTCATTTTCTTTGTTTAATTCAATATACTACTTTTGATGTCTGAACTTTTACTGTACTAAGGATGAACAACCTTTTCCAACTCCAGGCTGACAGGTACCATGCTGGGGGAACTTAATGACTGTGTGTAAATACTTCCTTTGCAGTAAGTTAAAAGATACGTGCTATGGAAGTCTGTAAGTAACTCAGCTCATTACTCAAAACAGACACATTTAAGTCAACAATAGACCAAAGCAGGTCTGCAAATACCTTGAATTTACCTTAAGGAGTAACAGTGGAAACATTCCTACTCAAAAAAGATTAGACAAGGCAACTACTTCCAAAATCAAGGTTCAAACTGGAACTAAGTTCAACTCAAGTGTAGAATTTGTCTACTTGGCTTGATCAGACCTTACTAACAAATTGAAGGGTTAAAAATCTGCACTTCTCAACTACTGTGATACATTTTCCCATTTATGACAATCTGGTCAATATTTCCACTCAATTTGCCATACACCTGGCATCTAAATTCAGCCAGACTTTACAGGTCCACTCTTGGCCCTGAATTCAAAGAAAGTCATTGCACCACATCTTACTACTGCTCTGAAGTTGCTTCTCACAGTCCTTGTGATTTAAAACAAGGGAGACACTTCTTTGCACACTGAAATAGCTCAGGGTGCCAACTACCATTTCTCATCTGCACTTCAACTTTATTCTCTTGGTGAAATTGTATGTTGGTCCAGAAACAACACCCCAGGCTAGACTTTAACTAAGAAAGGCAACAGCAAAAACCTTTAAAAGTCCAGTTCCTTTTTAACTGGAGGATTCAGATTTCATTAAGGAGTAATCCAGAGAACCAGATATCTAGGAAAGCCAAGCCACTGCTACTACACACAGGGAGTCAACAAGTCTCAGGTTTCCAGCAGTCACCAGAGTTGTCACAAACATGACCAGCAGTGATGGGGGGAGGGGAAGGGGGAGCCTGTTTATTTTACTTAGGGCTTACGATGCTTATTTTGTTTATGCTTATTCTACTTATGCTCATTTGGTTTATGCCTATTTTACTAATGCTTATTTACCTAGGACTAATGATAATACTTATTTTCTTATTTTACTTATGCTTTTATACTTATCATGGAATTTG
>JAWWEV010000169.1:5032509-5055609 GCA_035583235.1 Hafferia zeledoni | reverse complement strand
CTGCTGCTTCCTTTGAGAACGCAGCACAGTCAGTCTGGAGGAGCAAAGACAGCGCAGACAGAACCGTTCCCTGCCAATATCACCAAAGGAGATTTTCTGCTGTGCCTTTTGTGACCAGACTTGCCTATCCCGTATCAGCCCTTTTAGCCACCAGCAGCTTTCAGCAAGTGTGGGTAGTGCCCTTCCCAAATCTTCGCTCGTGAAGCCTGGCCATGATGATGACTTCCAATTAAAGCATTAGGAAACTTGGTTATTCTGCACCTACCTGAACAGAAATTTACATTGTAAAGGCCAGTAGAAAATGACTGAACAATAGAGAATTACTGCTCTCACATGAGTTTGAAAATGCTTTTGAGAAGTTCATAGAATCATTAAGGTTGGAAGAGACCTCTAAGACTGAATACAAGTATAAACCATTTCCCACGCCAGCAAGTCCCTAATCAGATATACAACTCCCATAATACAATTTTTAAGTAAAGACTAGGAATTCTCACATAAATACCCAGGCCTGTGAGGTTTGAGAGGGCTATCGCTCGGAGGAGATCACCTTCAGCTCATCTCTGCACAGCTACACAGCCCAGGGATCCTGCAGCCACCTGCGGGGCCGGCCCGGGAGCGCTGGGAACCCCCACGAACAGTGCCGAGGCCTCACGGAGGGCCCGTGCCCGGCTCCAGGCAGCGGACAGCGCCCGCCGGCCGCTCCCCAGCCCTGTCCCCGCGTCCCTGTTCTCCTGTCCCCGGCCCTGTCCCTGCTCTCTCGTCCCCGGCCCTGACCCCGCGTCCCTGTTCTCCTGTTCTCCCGGCTCTGTCCCCGCGTCCCTATTCCCCTGTTTGCCAGGCCCTGACCCCGCGTCCCTGTTCTCCTGTCCCCGGCCCTGTCCCTGCTCTCTCGACCCCGTCCCTGACCCCGCGTCCCTGTTCTCCTGCTCTCCTGTTCTCCCGGCCCCGCCCCGCGCTGTGCGGGCGGTGCTTCACGGGCCGGCCCCGCCGCCATCTTAGGGGGCCGTGCGCGTGCGCGGTGCGGCTGCAGCGGCAGCGATGGGGCCGGGGCAGAGCGGCGGCGTGCGGGGTACGGCGGGCAGGGCAGGGCAGGGCAGGGGGCGGCCGGGGCTGCGGGCTGGGCACGGCGGGGCTGGGTTGGGCTGGGCTGGGAGTGCGGGGTGTGGGCTGACCGGGGCTGAGGACAAGGCTGGGCTGGGCTGGAGCACGGCTGGGCTGGGCTGGGCTGGGCTGGGGCACGGCTGGGCTGGGGGTGCGGGCCGGTTGGCGGGGCGGGGCCGGGCCAGGCCGAGGGTTCGGGCCGGTGTCCCCCCGGCCCTGCTGCACCCCCGGGACAAGATGGCGGCCCCCTCTGGTGCCCGGTCGGGGCCGTGCCCTGTGCGGCCCGCGGGAGGAGCCCCCGGTGGGACCGAGCCCCGCGCCGGCCCTGGCGGAGCTTCAGCCCCCGGAGCGGGCCCGGCCCCCGCCGGGGTCTGGCTGTGCTGGGGACTGCCCGTTTCAGGCGCCGCTGTTTTATTTCTTCCTTTCTACGTGTTTGGGTGTAAATGTGCAACCCTGTAAATTTGGGAGCTCTTGCCTGGCTGTCCGAGCGCGGTGCTGTGCAACAGAGGTAACGGGGGCATTTGCACTGTGTAATGATTGACCCAGCGTTATGTGTTTTATTGTATGCTGTTACACAACCGCATAGGGGGAAAGACTTGGGGTGGGTGGAGAACAGAATAGGGTCCTAATACTTATTTTTTCTAAAAAACGAGGTTCACCTGCATAACTGTCGTTTCCACTTGCAGAGCTCTCATGGTTTATGTCCTTAATTCAGTGGGCAGGGTAGTTTGGGTTTGTTTTTCTTTCGGGGTGGAGGGTGTACATTGCTGAGGATGTTGGCAAAGGCATTAGTCTAAAATGGATTATAGTGGTGGGAAGACTGTGCTTATTAAAACAATCAAATCCCTGAGTCTGACTTGGTAATAGTTTGCATCCAGGCTGTGTTCCCAAGGGCAGCCTGCTGTCATTTATAACCTTGAAAGAGTTAGAATATATGCTGGGAATAGAAAAGAAAAGCTTTATGGTGATAAGAGAAGAACATGCTCCTAATCAAACTGAAAATATTCTCCTTATCTCAGGAAAGCAGGGAAATAGCTGATGGGAGCAGTCCTAGAGGCTGCTCTGATTAGGAAGGGACAGCATTAAATGATTGTGATTTCTGACAAGATTAAACTTGGGAAGTGCCTGGTGACTGGCAGGTCACAGTTCTTTCTGTAGCTTGTGTGTGTGTCAGGCTGATGGATTTTGGAAATCGTTTATTCCCCTACTGAAAACCAGACACCAGAAACTTGCTGTATTTTTGTGAGATTTAATTCCTGGTAGTAATTTGGGAATTAACTGCTTCTGTGCATTTGTGCCCTTTGAGTAGCACAGCTGATGCTTTTTGTGAGAGGCGTGGCTGGTTACAGGTGTGACCCCACACCAACTACAGGTCTGATCACGATGACTTGTGCTGCTTACGGGCAAAATCCAACATTCTTTCTCCCTCAGGTGGCCTTTTTACCTTACAGCTTCAGTTACATTAAACCTTCCAGTCACAGTCTCATGTTTTGTAGTTGCTGTGGAGTGGTAGAAGTGATCTTGTCAGCATCACTGCGTGGGTTTTACTGTTAGGCTTTTTGTGCCACCAGTCAGCTGAGATGAATAGAGGGAGCCCCTTATACCGAGCTGGGCTGTGGACGGACGGTCAGAAGAGCTCAGGCACAGCAGACATCAGAAGGCTTGATCAGAAGGCTCATAACTTAGGGAGTTTATTCAAGATAGATTAACAGACAGTTCTTATAGCCCACAGTAGAAGAAGTCAGTTCCTAGAAGTTCCTATTACATCAGTAGATCTGCCTCTCACGCAGTAACATCCACACCTTTTATGCACTCTCACATCCAACATTGTTGGTTAACCAATTCACCTTGCACACACCACAGCCTCTCATTGGTCACAGGACCCCACACACACTCCAGGTAGCTCTGTTCTCTTTAAGGTAGAACTCCAAACAGCTTTCCTTAAGGGATGCACTTACACTGACCCCTACAGAGATGAGGCAGTAAAATGCCACCCCGACGCCCGATCCCATCAGATCTGGGAAGCAAAGCAGGGTCAGGCCGGGTTAGTACTTGGATGGGACACCTCCTGGGAATACCATACCAGGGGCTGTAGGTTCTAGTCCTGAGGACTTCACTGTCACTGTCCAAGCTCGCTCGGCCATGGCAGATGGGCCTTAGGAGTTAAAGGGTGGGGCCAGTTCTGGCACGCTGTGCCTCACCTAAAACATCCACAGCACTGCTCGAAGGACACACCCACGTGGGTACAGCCCTTCCCAAATCTTCATTCACGAAGCCCAGCCATGATGATGATTCTATCCTGAGTGACTCTTCAGTCAGCAGGTATCCCATGTTTCTCCAGTATGGCCTTCGCTGTGGACAGTGACACTGTTGGACTACCATAAACAACTCTTGTGCAGTAACAGTCTCTTCACTGGCAACAAAACGAGGAGAAAAGTGCTTGAAAGTTATAAGCACTTCTGGAGACATAAAGTATAGATTTTCATGTTTGGATTTAATTCTGTGTCACTTTTGAATAATATAAACATTTTCTAAGCAGCAGAGTTAACTTGAAAATTGCTTCCTAGGACTGTCTTGGACTAACTTTGTCAGACTGCAGCTCTCCCTCATGTTGCCAGTTCCTGGAATGTAAATTGATCTGTACCCTAACAAGGATCTGGTACTCCTGGTGGAGGCATGACCACCCCAGTTTCTTTGCCTGCCTCTTCGTGTAGATGATTAGTGCGTGTTTGTCCTGCAGATAAAATCTGGCAGATCCAACAACTACCTCTGTAGCCTAGAGCTGGAAACATCCAGAGCAACATTGTAGATGTTCAGAGGAGAGAGGAAAAACTGATCTAAATCTCTTTTTCTGTAAGATATGACCAAAGAATTCAGAAGAGAATAAATTCCTATCATCGGCTTGTTGCTGTTCTCTCTTCTAATTTCTTGTTTACTTCTGTGCACCCCCTGCTCTCCTGGGACTTCATTCTTTGAATTTGTTTCGTTTTTTTCATCTCTCTTTCCTTCTCTTCACTTTGTGTGTTAATTTTTCTGGAGTTTTAGCCAAACTTTTTTCTGTTGTTCAGTGCTTACGACATGGAAGGAATTTTCCTGCCATGTTACACAGGCCTTTAGTGCCTTTTAGTCACTTGTAGCATTCTGGTTTTGTGTTATGGCAGAATTGAGAGTTCTTTAATAATCAATCAGAAGTTGCTCCTGCTGGGTTTTATTTTAGAAAGAAATAACCTCCCGCTTGATATTCCATATCAGTTTCACTCAGCAGGTGCCTGTGCATGACCTTATGAGTTTGGCAGCAAACAGCTGAATTGGCACCAGTGAGCTCTTGAAGGAGCATTCAAAGTATTTAAAATCATCTGAAAAGTGTTTTCCTTCCAGATGCATTTTATGGTTAACTTAGAAAGATGAAATGGGCGTTCAGCTCTTTCAGACCTTTTTGTGAAACAAGACAAGAGTTCAGGACACAACTTACTTCCTCTGAAACCCTGCAGGATGATTTAAGAAAGAGTCTATTAATTAAGTTCAAAAACTTCTCCTAAATTTTCATGATGTTTATTAAGGCAATGCTGGAATTTAAAAAATAAACTGCTTTAAAGGTTTGGATTTAGTGTGTTATCAGTTGATACAATTGTCTACTCTGATACAACTCCAGAGAAGCAATGAAAAAAGTTAATACAGTAGGCAAGAGAAAAATAACCTGAATCTGTTTCTATAAATACAACTTGCCCCAGTGTGTAAGAGATGACTCTGGCCCTTGGGAGAAGAGTGAGGATCACAGAAACACAAGATGACAAATTAAAGCTTTCTGCTTGTTTAGCTGGATGTGCTGTGTGTGGTTACGTGGGGGGTGGTCCAAGGGGTGGGCAGAGGGATCTGGGTTAGCTGCAGATGTGCCAAACAGCTCTCCTGAATGTGCTGATGAATTTGAGTACAGTCCTTTTCTGCTTGCAGTGTGAGTCCCAGAAACAGCATCATCAAATGGTTTTTTCCTCTTCTGGTTTGCTAATTTGACCTGGACTGTTGGATGGGTGCAAGAAAAGATCACCTTTCTTAAGGTGCAGCATTTTAAAGTGTGTTTCAGTTTCAGGAGTCATTGGCCTTCACTAAAATCACTCTTTGCCCTCAGATTCCATAAGGAAATTTATACAGTTTACCACTGTCCCCTCATCGCTTACTTAAAATGCAGGTTAGGATTTGTTCCCTTGGCAGTGCAGCAGGTGGTGGCTTGGGCAATCCTTGCAACTGCTGCTTTCCTGGCACCCCCAGCATGGGCTGTCCTTGGGTTTGTGTAGCTGCACTTGCCATTTCGTCAGGAATCACTTTAAACTTGTCCCTGAGCTCGCTGAGTCTGCCTGCCCTGCCACAGCCCTGCTCAGGTGAGACAGGGGCAGGGTGCTGCCCTGGCTTGCCTTGGCAGAGCCTCCTGCCTTGGATTTAAACTGGGGCTGTTCTTTTGATTACTTTGGGCTGCTGTGCTGAAGTAAAGCAGATTTTTGTAGAATCCCTTCTTCAATTTCACCTCCTCACTTCTTCACCCTGTTAAAATTACTGCATTACTCTGGCTGATTTGTAATGGGGAGATAAAGGGTGAGAACTCACTGGATGGGTATAAAACACAGAATTTACAGCATGGTCTCTGGGGCTTTTACTGTTTTAGGGCCTTGGGGAGAGCGAAACATGCTGGAAATTCCCTGATGTCAAAGATGGTTTTCTGTATCTTAATATTGTTACAGAGAGGATTTGTTGCTCACTTGCAGGGGAAATCTCAGTGTATGTTGGTCTCTTCTGCTGCATCACTTACTAAGAAAATGAACTCTGAAGGATTTCTGCATCTTCTACTCCTTTAGTTAGACCCTGAAGGAGTGTCTGCCTTCCCTGGCCTTGCACTGTTGCAAACACAGCATGGATATTTGTCTAATTTCACGTATTGCTACACCCAGACCCTTGTGGATCAGCCTGGTGTCAATGAGCTAAGGCAGAGTTTTAGCTGAGGAAAGGGCTCTGTATGGATTTTAGAAGAGTCTGTGGAACAGGGGCAGAAAACCTTGATCCTTTTAGACCAGTCTCAGGTTAGCAATACAGCAAATCAGTTGGTCATGGAAAGCAGCAAGAACTGACAAAGGGGTTTTGTCTCTTAGCCTTGAATGTAGTAATGTCTCTTGCTCCAAAGGTGCCATCTGGTTTGGCATCTTACAGACCCAGTTCAAACATGGAAGGGCAGGATAGAAATTCCCAACTCAGGTTGTTCTGCTTTTACTAAGTTCTGTAAATTGTGCTCAAACCTGAATTCCCATTTGGTTTATTTGTCTGTAAACAGAACTGTGTGTACACATGGATCAAACAGTGGTGGATAAAAAGCAAAGAAAGAACAGCCACTTGCTGATTTGTGAGGAAACAACCAGGGCTGTTGCTTCAGTCAGAACCTTTGGGCCAAAGTCCAGCATGTTTTCATGAAGCAGAGAGAAAACAATAGGGCCACAAAAAAGTAGGAAAACTTCTTGCAGAAACGGAAATTGTACTCAGTAAGCAAGACTGCAAAAATTTGAGAGATAAATAAAGGGAGGAAGAGTGAGGATGAGAGGTGGTGGAAAGAGGATTTTTTTTAGTGCAAGTTGTCTTGCAGAGAGTCAGGATGTAACCTACTTAAAGTAAATGTGTGCTGTGATTCTTAAATGTAATCTCTCTGGTCTGTTCTTTCCTCTACACCACAGCAGGGTTTTAATCTAAGCTGGTTTTTTTACTGGCAGCAGTGTATTTAATAATCTCCCCATTGCCAAACAGCTGGGTTTAGTTTTACTTACAAGATGCATCAGGTTAAAAGCTACTCAGTGCCCACGTCTTGGGGGGATCCTGCTTGGGTTGTTGGTGCTGACTGTTCTTCAGTGACTTGCCTGCAACTGAAACAAACAATTTTTTGCTGCTGCAGAGTGTACTTAGAGCTAGTTTAGTATGGTGAACTTGAAAACAATGTACTGCCAATGTTGATCTCAGAGTTTCCTAAATAAAAGGTTAAAAAAAGCCCCACAGAAAGACCCCTGAAAACCCTGCCAGGGGCTCTGATTGATAGAAAGGAGTAGATTAACTAGGTAAGTGTTAAAGGAAAATACTCTTCCAAAGTACGGAGTTACTGCTACAGAACAAAAATACCTGTTGGAAAGCAAATGGTGTTGCTGCAAGCATGAAGACCTTTACTGCTGAGTAGTTTCAATAGAAGGTTGTGGTCAAAAACTGACAGTGTCTCATTTTGTCTTGTTTTCTTCCAGTTGAATGGATTGCTGCAGTCTCCTTGGCTGCTGGAGCAGCTGCAGTTGGGTATCTAGCTTACAAAAAATTTCTCTCTAAAGACAAATGCTGCAAAGCAATGGTGAATCCCCACATCCAGAAGGATAACCCCAAGGTAGTCCATGCATTTGATATGGAAGATCTGGGAGACAAGGCTGTGTACTGTCGTTGTTGGAGGTCTAAGAAGGTAAGAGTGGAATGAAGGGTCCAGTGCATGTGCATGAATCTTTCAGCAAAACTATTTTTAAACTGCTTTAGAGGAGACTAACTGTTTTCACCTAAACTATCCTGCAGTGAGATGTAACAGTATTTTAATCCATAAAACTATGCAGATTTTTGCTGGTGCTCAGAATAAAGACTGCAGATCAGTGCTAAAAGTGGAAAAACTTTTTCTGTAGCTCTGAAGAAGCAGGTCTCTTGAAAGGAAACCACTGTATGGAGCATGGGCATGAATGACAGATACCATCCTGTGCCTAGTACTATGGCTTATCCAAACTATTGGCCTGTTGGCAGTAGGAGCTCAGGAACCACAGTCTCAGAGGACCTTAAATGCCTTTTTTTTTTTGAGAAAGTTGGAAGCTTACTCAGTCAGAAAGTACCTTGCCACTAGTACATGGTGTCTGCCAGTGCAATCATGAGGGCATAGTTTCAGCTTCTATTTTTGAGCAATTAAAAGTCTGACCTAGACACTGCTCCAACTTCCTTGCATTTGAAGTTGTCTCAGTTGGTTGGGTTGCCTCAGTTGCCTAAAATTAGTGGTAACCTACCCTTTCAATAACACTACCTCAGATTTAAATCTCATCTTAGACACGTGTGACACTTGATGTATCTGAGATATTTATAATTTATCCATAGTGGGAGTTCTGGGATCTGTGATGAGGGAAAGTGAATTGCATGGTCAGTCCTGTCCATTTATCACTGGTGCATGTTTAAAATTTTTTTTTAGAAGGTGCTAATAGGTGGTGACTGAAATAACAGAAGCCTTCAAAGCCAGATAACTGCTTTGAAATACAGCTCTCTGTCCACCAGTGAACTGTGTGCTGGTGTCTTGGGTTGAACTGGCAAAATGCCAACTGCCCAAGTACAGAGAAAAAGTGTTCCTGTCCCCCCAGCCAGCCAAGAGAAAATGGAGAGGAAAAAACAACCTCCAAACCAGGTGTATGCTGAAACTATCTACATGTATTTATACAGAAGAGAAAATGAAGAGAAAACTACAATATAACACACACACAAGTTATGTATAACAAGAAATAACCTCCCACTCCCCAGTCAATACAAAGTCTGTTACTCCAGATTCATAAGCACTCTAAAAGACACTCTGCAAGAAAGAGAAAGCATAACAACAAAATATTTCTACTTCTCTGAGCTCAAACAAAATGTGAGTAGTGGCGGCAGCAGGAGCAGGGGCCGAGCACAGTAGAGGAGCTGTAGCACGTCCTTCTTCTAGTGTAGCCATGATGGAACTGACCAAAAAACACCTCCTACTCCTGTATCATATCTTAGGTTTGCATCATCTGGTATGAAATATTTCCTTGGTTACCCAGCCAGGTGAGAGCTGTCTCCCAGTCCACAGAGATTCTCTGAGCCTGCTAATTTGAGGCCCAGCTAAAACCACCACAACTAGACTGCTCAAGTCTTAGACATAGGTCTAATCAGGCCATACTCAGCAGTTTTCCAGGTGCTGTAACTCCTGGTTCTTGCTGTTGTCAGTTCTGACTGCATTACCTTGTGGGTCACTTGGGAGCTTGCACATCTGTAACTGAATTTGGTTTAACAGTAAAATGCTGCGTGGCACCCCGAGGCCCGATCCTGTCAGATCTGGGAAGCAAAGCAGGGGCAGGCCGGGTTAGTACTCGGATGGGACACCTCGTGGGAATGCCATGCTGGGGGCTGTAGGTTCTAGTCCTGAGGACTTCACTGTCACTGTCCAAGCTCGCTCGGCCATGGCAGATGGACCTTAGGAGTTATAGGGTGGGGCCAGTTCCACATGCTGTGCCTCACCTGAAACATCCACTGCACAGCTCGAAGGACACACCCACGTGGGGAGAGCCCTTCCCAAATCTTCGTTGGTGAAGCCCAGCCATGGTGATGACTGCTAAGGATTAAGTAGATCATGACTTGATTCTGAAATAATTCTGTGGAGATGGGCTTGTCTTCTCTGTTCTGTCTAGGGTCTGAACTGAAAAACACATAAAAACCCCCTAACCTGAGCCTTGGTATTTGTGCTTTCTGCTTCCTACTCATTTCTAAACAGAAGTGGAAGAGTGTCTGGTTCTAGTGGTTGCATTGCAGCTCCTGTAGGTTGTTTGCTATTGTTTGATATTATCTTTTTTTTTTTTTTGTGAAATAAAAACCTTAAGAAGTACATTTTGGCATATGTTGAGGGGGTGTTACCCATTTAGGAACATACTGTCCTACTGAATTCGGGCTCTGTAGTCACACAAAAGGAAGTAGATGGGGCTACAATGTGCATGTTCTTAGAACTCTGGTCTGAAAAGTCTTGTAAAGGCATTAAGGAGGTCAGTGGAAATTTTGGATGGCATTTGTTTTCTTTTACTGGTATTTAAAGCTGAGTATTTTAGTCAGAATGTTCTGCTTCAAAGACTGTAGTTTTGAGTTTTGCTGCCTTCTTCTTGCCCTGATGGGCTGACCTTGCATGGTGGGGAGCATGTTTAAGATGATGTGTGTTCTTCTTCTCATGTTCCATTATTGCCAAGCAGTAATAAAATACATCATTCTAACATGCTTGTCATCTTTGGAAATTGTCAGCTAGCATTATCTGGTTCTTACAGTTCTTAAATTATTAAAATTTGTAATTATATGGTGTCAAAATGTGGAATGTGTGTGTTCCAGTGCAGGAAATTAAAATTACTTCAAACGCATGAAGTACCTGCTGCGTTTCTGTTAAATCAGTGGCATATAAAGGTTAGAAGAAATGTCCTTTTGTATCCCTGTGTGCACTTCTTGCCAGATTTAGCCTCACCTGAGGCATGAAGCTGTAAACAGAGCCACTAGTATTGGGAACCAGAGGCTACTTCAGCTGTGCTGATGGCATGCATACAACTTAGAGTGCTCTTCCTCTACAGGGAATGACAAGACAGTTGGGCTAAACCAAGGTGTTGTGGTGTAACTCTTGAAAAAGGAGCAGGATTATTTGCAGTTTTGCTTTGTCCTTGGTGTTTGGTTTTTTTTTTTTCTGAAATAGTGTACTTGGAAGGTTTTTGTGCTGGCCAGTGTCTTTGTGGAGCGTATGTGTTCAGAAAATATTCACACGTGGCATCTTCAAATAAGTCTGTCTTGGGGTGTAATTACCTGTTAATAACAGGCACATAGTTCTTTAAGGGACCCTTTTCTGTTCAGTGTTGTATTCTGCAGGCACTTCATAGTTGTCAAATTTTGTGAAAAAACCCCCGAGTGTTCAGAATAATCAGGGTCCAGGTATTGAGAGTTGTGACAGCCGAGAAAGCAAAAGCAGAGCCAGGATACATCAGTATTTACAGCCAGCAGCAAGTCTGTATCCCAGGAGAGGGAGCCCCCCAGCTGGGTTACAGCTTTCTCTTTGGATCTTTAATACATTAGGCCTATTCACAATTGTTTATTCAGTTCTCTCAAACATAGATACAAACATATGGGAAGGCTACAAGGTCTGCACATACTGCTAAGGCTTCACATCCTGTTTTACTGTGGATGCATCTTCTAACTTGCTTATCTGTTACTTTGCCTGCATGTCTTTGTTTCAAGGGTGGACTTTAAAATCCTCATGATTGATGACTTCAGGAGTCAGGGGGTCAGCAGACCCCCTGTCAACCCATCGACCACGACACACAGGCAGTAGTTTTGTCTCAAAACTAAACTGTAATTAAATTTAGAACACTTGTTTTCTTACTTGTCTTCATTTTTAACTGTGTGAGCTGGGGGAGAGGGGGAATTAATTTGCCTTCTTTTACACTGACTTGCAGCCCCTCTGTCTTCCAGAGAAGTGTTAGTCCCCAGGCTGTGGGTTGAGGAATACTGCTGCAAACCATCAGCAGAAATAAGAGAGAGAGAATCCAAGCCTGTTTGGTGTCAAGAGAAATCAGCTGAGCTGTCCAGATCACTGCACAATTCCCTCAAGGTCTGAGCTTTGGCCACTATTGTTAGCCTGCTTTGTCTTCATCAGGGATGAACACGTTGTGTCAGGCCAGGGATCCATCTTTCAGTAACTGGGCTTCAAGGTGACCAAGTGGGTGCCCTGGAAAAGTGGTGTTTGGTTTGTTTATTTTTCCTGAGAAGCTCAAATCTAGTGTAGCAGCCCCTGGGAGCCAGGGTTTCTGAGACCAGCTGACCAGTAGGATGAATTCAAAGCAGTCAGCATTGGTAGCTGTTAAAGGGGTCTCTGGTGTCTGGAGCCTGTGAATCCCACTATTTTTGTCACTTGCAAACTTGAAGTGATGATGTTGCTGTAGCTGGACCTTGGGCTTGCCTCCTTGGAGCTTTTGAAATGTTAATATCTGAAGGAAGCTGTGTCAGTGTTTCTGTGAAGACCAGTGGCCTGGGGTGTTGCATGGAAAAACAACTGGCCCAGGAGCTTCTGTTTGGGAGCTGGTCAGTGTCCCACAAACATACATCTGTTTGCTCAGATTTTGTCCAGGTGTCTGGACTACTTAATCATTGAGTCACAAATGACTGATAGGATGATACAGGTTCTGCATTAATCAGCTTACACGAGCATTCTCTGAATTCAAGGTTTCTTTATTTCATAAACATCACCTGCCATTTTTAATGTAGGTTTTGACATTTTGTAACTCTGGAAAACAAAAAAACCCCACCCTGACCTCTCTCCTTTCCTCCCAACACTACTCTGCAGAGCAGGTGGGGTTATTTTTAAAGCTTTGTATATTGTTTCATTATATTGATTTCGTGCAGTACTTTGAAATTTTTTATTCTAACTTGAGGCATGGGCGATGGGGTATTAATGTATTTCAAAGGCAGTGACTGAGACATGAACATTGGGATTGGTGGAGCATTGCAGACTGTGACAGTTCTGCAAGGGAATAGTGCTGTTGCAAAGGCAAAAACTTTGATTCCCATTTCTTCTGAGCAAACAAAATAGTAACTGAATGTGAAATACCAGTGTATGGTTTCTGTGATTGTCTCCAGAGCTTCCTGTACACAGGAGGCATAGCCCTGAAAATACATCCTTAAGAAGTGATGGGATCTACTCTCTTTCTTGTTACCTCACAGAATGTCTTTTGCCTCATGTATATGAAAAGGGCAGCCCAGAAAGAGAATGGTTGTCACCAGTCTGGGACCTGGACAGTCACAAATTGCTAAAGGAGGCCCTGTAGTTCTTGCTCTGACCAGCCTGTTCTAGGGTGGGGTGGTTGGGTTTTTTTCCCATGTGTCTTGGGTTGAGCTGGCAAAATGCCAACTGCTCAATACCGAGTCAGAGCCTCTCTCCCCTCACTGAGAAAAGAGAGAAAGGGAAAAAACCCCTCTCAAACTAAGTGTATACTTCAACTATATATATTTATACAGAAAAGAGAAAATTAAGAGTAAATTACAATATAACACACTTACACAAGTTAGGTATAACAACAATTTTTACCTCCCACCAAAACCAGATTCTATTACTCTTGATCTATAAGCACCCCAAAAGATACCCAGCAAGAAGCAAAGTATAACAACAAGATGTTTCTACTTCCCTGAATTCAAACCAAATGCAAGCAGTGGCAGCAAGAGCAGCAGGGCCTACTCCAACAAGACAGGAGCTGCACCACGTCCTATCTGTACCTCGGCCCTGGTGGAACTGCCCAAACACCTCCCAGTGCTGCATCATATCTTAGGTTTGCATCATCTGGTATGGAATATTTCCTTGGTTACCCAGTCAGGTGAGAACTGTCTCCCAATCCACAGAGATTCTCTGAGCCTGCTAATTTGAGGCCTAGCTAAAACCACTACACAATGGAACAAAGATTTCTTGAAATTACTTCCAACTGACATGGCTCTTAAGGGCACTGCTGAGTAAGTGCAGTTCATTTCCATTAGCCAGTCAGAATGCTCATGGGGAGGCCAGCTGTATGGATGAGATAAATTAGCTCCATCAGGACAGGGCAAAGCTGTCTGGAGGCAGGAGTAGTATGTAGGTGTGTCTCTCATTTAAGAGGTGAGCGAGGGAAACTGTCTTTTTTCTCATTATATGCTATAGAAAAACAGGGAAATAATGAAGCTAAGGATCTCCTCCTGTTTCTAACTCCACTTGCCATCTGGTACTACCCTCAACTCTGGCTGTCACCTGGAAAAATGGTGTGGGACAAGGTTGAGAGCAAAGTACTCCAGGTGGGTTACAGCTGAAGGTCTGCTGAGGCTGCACTTTCCTCATGCTGCCCTGAGGCAGGAACACCAAACAGGGTGGAGTTTAGTGGCTGCTCTTTTAGAACGAGCCTCTTGTCCACTCTATACTGACAAGGGTAAAACCAACGTTCAGCCAAAACTCAGGGGACCTGAAACACCAGTACAAAAGTTGTGGTCTGTGGTTGCAGTGGATTTAATGAGAAAATGTCTAATAAACTTTCAGCCTAGGTTCTTATTCCTGACTCTGGATGTACTTTAGATGTGTTTGTTCTTTCTTTTTTCAGTTCCCGCTGTGTGATGGCTCTCACACAAAGCACAACGAGGAAACTGGTGACAACGTTGGGCCTCTGATCATCAAGAGGAAGGAGGCATAGAGTGGACAGTAGAAGCTACAAAATGAATGTCTGACAAATCCCCTGCTCACTTGTAATTGGGGAAAAATCCCCACAAATCCTTTGTCATGTCACTGAAGACTTCCCAATGCAGTATATACATCAGGCTTCAGCATGTGTATTTGGTGCTTGTTGTCTTTCAATCACTACAATGCATAATTTACTAAATAGTCATGGTTTAAATCTTTTGTTCTGTAAAATGTGTGTACCCTCTCACAGAGTGTGAAACTAAAATGATGCACAGAGTGTACTTCATCAGGAAATAGGTATTAAATTATTTTCAAATACATGTGTATCAAAAGGTAGATCCTAAAATCCTGGAGAGGTTCTAAAGTCACAGAGCTGGATATATTTCCATGTAAAAGGCAGCAGCAGGGAATTAATTAATTTCTGATTATGCTGCATTTTCTGCAAGTGTCATCTTTGACCTGTTACAGTGCTGTGCTGTGTGGCTTCTATAAAAGAACAAATTGAAAATGAACAGGCAACAGGAAAGGCTGACAGGAAAATAGGGCCAGAGGGCAACTTTACCTTTTTGAAACGTGACCCTACTTCTGTATGGTATCAAGAACATATTATCCAAACTGCAAATCTGTATTTAGAATAGGATTAGGAAAATTTTCTCTGTGAGAGCTTTCTTAATGGCCAAGGGGATCATCAGGAGGTGGCAGGGTTGCCTTTGCTGCTAGAAAACCTTAGTTTCACTTGCAGTCTCAGAGTGAAGCCAACTTCCTGAGACCATGGGACACTTCTGTGGGGAGGCTGTACCACTTGATTCTAGAATATAAAATAAAAACTGAAACCCTACCTATCCTCACAGCCTGCTTCACCATTGTTCTGGCTGGTTCTGGAGAGCTTTTCCTGCTGTGGAGGGGGGAGACATAACCTTTCGTACTATGTGGCCTTAGGCTCTATGTGTCTTAAATAACTCCTGCCTCACTGGGCTGTTAATGTGGTTTGGCTGATTTTACCAAAAAAAACCCCCCTGGTATGGACAAGGAAAGGCTTTGGGAACAGATGAACACAAGGAGGGAAGGAAAGATGAGACAGGGAGAGCTCTTACCCTCCTTTCCTATGGCGCTTGTCTGCTTGTCTGGCATGGTTGCATTAGTGGCTGTCATGTTGGTTTCCTTAAATTAAATAGCTTTGGTTTATTAACATGAAAATGACTACAAAGCAAAACTCAGAGTGGGGTGGCAGAGGGCAGTTTTTTACTAAACTCAGTCCTTTAATGTAACTGCAGCCTGTGTAAGATGGAACCCTTGATGTCCTGGGACAGAAACTACCTCAGGGCTGGATAAGAAGTTGACATTTTAATGTGGACCCTTAAGGATTCTTCAGATGATTGGAGCAGTAAAGGTTTTATTTTCTTTTTTTTTAAGGGTGGTTTGTATGACTGGTTAAGACTGAAGATGATGTTCTGCATATTCTCCATGTGAGGCTTTCAGAGGTGAGGTCTTGGCCAACTGGTCTGAACTTGGGCAGAAGGCACAAAAAGCAAAGAAAGCAGCACAGGTAGAGAAAGGGTTTGCAGGTGGAATATTGTAGGAGGGGCACTACTGTCTGAGAGACCTCTACTTGAAAATACATTAGTTTGTCTTTATTGCTTCTGTTGAATGTAAAGGTATTGGGTATTTTTTTTACTTGGCCAAGTACCAATGCATATGAAGAGTTGTTTTATCCTTGAATTATTGAATACATTGCTTTTATCCAAAGCAAAGTAACTTCCGTATTATTAAAAATATGGCACTGAATATTTCTGTATTTTTGTCAAATACATATTTGAGCTCATCTTCATCTCGAGGCTGTAGTGTCTGTGTTCTCATGGATGTGCTGTAGCTTTCATTGGAGTTACAGTGGGAGTAGTGCTGTACACCAGTGCTGCTGTAGCCATAAACCTGTGTCTGGGGTGGGCTTTCCTTTTGAGACTCCTTGTCCTGTCAGCAGCAAAGCCTGGCTGCTCTTGAAGGAACAGAACTTCAGTGAAAACTCCATTAATGGTCTGAGAGGTGAAGTCTTGAAGTTTCACATGTGTCTGCCGAGTCATAAAACTGTTTTCTGGAGTTTGCCAATAAAACATTTCCTGGAGTTTGGGTGTCAGGGAAGTGGACCCTGTGGGAGGTTTTTATTCCTGGGAAGCAAAGTTGTAGAAGCTGAGTCTGTGTTGATTTACATCCTGGTGACTTTTGTTTTGGGTGTCACATTTCTGAATGTTGATTTGAAGTGATCAGATCTTATTTTGATTTGAAATGTGCAATTTCCTGTACTGTGCCTAAGAGTTGCCATTATGTATGTGAGCTGTTTGAACGTGATAATGAGGGGAGATACCTGGATTTGAGTAAACAAACTTGCCACCAGTCTTAATGAGCATCACAGAGAACACTTCATTTTCCCCCTTAGTACCATAATAGGTTACCATGTTATGATGGGCTGAATGCTTGCCTGTTCCAGTATTTTCTGAAATCTCTTTCTTTAGTGCTTTCCTCACATAATTGCTAGAGTATGAAGTGAATCAGTTACATTTCTACCAAGTTTTAACCATAAAGAATTTCTGCACATGTGTGATTTTGACCTCACATTGAGACTGTTGGAAATGTGTTACAAATCCTCCTGAAAGCAGTGAGGAATTCCTGCCCCAGAGTAAAACTTTCTGTTCCTCAACATGTAAGTGGTTTTTGGGAAGGTAAACAAATTAAAGTACTGATTCTTGAGTAATTGAGTGTGACTCATCAAAATAGCCCATGTCAAATACTTGAGTGGTCAGTCTGCTTGAGGAGGAGAGGCTGAGCACCGTTAACCTGAAGGCCAGTGCTGTGGTGAAGGCCAGCACTGCAGTCATGCACTGTGATGCTGGGAGGAAAGAGACTCCATGAGGACAGTGTTGGCATCTAGAAGTGCTGCATGAAGTGTGTTAGGGACTAGGCAGCTTTTCTTGCACAGAGACTCACACAGAGTCCAGGAGTTGTATTGCCAGTTCCCCGACAGCCGCTTCCAGAGCTGACTCCAGGCCCTGCTAAAGTTGTCACCATATTGTTGCAGTTTGGGCCTTGTTCTGGTGCTGTTGAGGTCTGTAAAAAACCTACTTTGAGCAGTTGTGCAGCAGTTAGACTGGCATTTTTCCTTTCAGTCTAATGTAGCCAAAGACATGGAAGTGTGAGTTCACTGCTGTATCACAGTTGCTCAGTCAAACAAATGGAAGAACATTTTATAATAGCAGGAAGGATAAGAGCATAGGCATGAAACTAAACATTGGAGTTACAAGGAAACCTTGTCAGCTGGCGTTTGTTTCAACTCCTGAAGCTTCAAGGCTGACAAAAACCACTCTGAGACCTGACTGGATCAGGCAGAGAAGGATGATCTCCTGATTGCATGGGGACAGAGAGGCAATGCCCAAACCCACTGCCAACAGGCTGAGTTTATTGGTGCTCAAGGTCTCTATTTCAGCCTGGGCAGAACATTTCACACAGGCCTACTCAGAAGACCAAATGCCTTTTCCATTGTCGCTGACACAAGTTCAACCCAGGAGCGTTGGATACCTGTTCCCTTACTTGCTTTCTGCACCCAGGCTTGTTCTGCCCCAGTTTTCCTGCATTGATGAGTGGCTTCTCTGCACTGTCAGAAGAATGATCATTTTCCTAGAGCCATGAGTAATTCAGGATAGGTACAAGGGGGGCTGCTGCTTGAAGCTCTATGCTGCCTGTTTTCTGTAGCTGTGCTGCCAGCAGTGTGTTTCTCTGTGGGAGGACTTCCTGCCTAACGCTGAGACTAATGCAGAGATCAACTGAATAACTAAGTAAAAATAAATGAGGAAAAATGGGGGGGGAAAAGTGGCAGATGGGAGGAGAGCATAAGCTGGATTTATCATCATGGAACAGAGTTACATGATAGCAAAAAGGGATAAATCAAACAACAAAATGCTGCGTTGCATTTCATTATACACCTTACTAGAGCCAAGTATAAGATGTACAAAGTGGCTGTTCATTGGCATCTGGGACTAGGCAGTTCTGTAAGCCAGAACTTGGCTCATCAGAGTTGAAGGGGTTCCATGCTCAAGCAGACATTTGTGGTTTTATTTCTGAATTGTTCATGAAATCCCACAGTACTGGACAGAAAGCAACACTCGCGCTGTGTGTCCTGTTAATAGTCTAATGTTCTTCCACCCCCTCCTTCGTACACTTCAATTAGACATGCAATGACAATAAATGGAGCATTTACTGGTATGCTTCCACAAGTCAGTAAAATCACAGTAGGTTTACAAAGCAGTTCACCTTTCCCATGTACAGTTTGGTAAGAAAGGATTTATCAGGCTTCTCAAGCAACTTTTGTTTCCTTTGATCTACAGAAGCTGCAAAGGTCTCACATAAGCATGGAAAGATCATGTCTCTTGTTGTGTTTTTCCCAGTTGAAGACTGAACAATCCTTCCTCTCCAAATGATATTCCACTACCCTTAATCCATTGTGCTCTGCATCCTTTTTGTCACGCAGACTGCAATTTTCTTTTGCAGTGGTGTTCATGCATGGTGCTTTTTTTAAAAAACAAAGTGCCTTCTGCTCTTCTAGGAGAAGCCTGTGTGAAAATAAAGGAGCTTTCTGACCATCCCAGAACTTAACAGCTTTAATATGCAAAGCATTCAAAATTCAGTGTCCTGCAAGGGTCTGCTCAGTAACTGCAAGGTTTGTTCCGTTCAGTGAGTCAGCTGGCAACAGAAAGGCAGCAAAATGAATGATACAGTCACTGACTGCATAACTTTTCTCAAATACATTTCTACAGCTGGCAAATACCACCATACACGGATATGACATGGTCAGGACGCCCTGTCTCTTCACTGCCAGGGCTCTTGCTGAAGACTTGGGTACCAAAACAATGGCCAGTGCAGACTTTCTCTGCAGTAATTAAATTCATTCCTCTTTTCAAACAGTGTGATCTTGCTCTTTCAGTCTCATTCTTGGCTCCAACAGCTGTGCAGGTTAGATTACTTGTTAAGGGTTGTGTTTCTGTTGCTTTGCAGATAAATAAGGGCAGTAAAATACCATTTAATAGAAGAAACATTTTTAATTCCAGTAGGTTTAATCAATAATGTTTAATAAGGTGTTTAATTTTACTGCATGTGGAGGCACTTTAAGTCACCTCTAGGGAAAGATGAACAGGCATTTTAAATAAACCTCTAGGCATGTTAATCACCTTAAATAAAGTCCTGGGGTTATCCTAAAGTATTAGGATGTGACTGGTAAAATGTCCATGCATTTGTAAACCACGAGCAACCCCCTGATAGTAATACAACACTGTACTTGGAAAAAGGAGTATCTGTACCTGCTTGTAAGCCAGGGAATCAGGAGGTGGTACCAAAGCCTTTGATCTAATGTCTCTGTTACAGAAAGCAGCACAACTTCTTACTCAAGGGTGTCAAACCACACGTATCTCTATTGCTGTTTTCTAGGGCTGGAGACAGCTAAAATATGTTTAATCTGTGCAGACTCTCCACAAATCATATTTTAATTCCATCTTTTGCACTGATAATTAATGGTGTGCTCCTATTGACTGGGAGGCCAGGCTGGACTCTGGCATGCTGAGGGGACACAGATTAACAAAATGATGCCTTTTCTCTTTCCTTTAACACTCTTCCTGCTGCTGCCTGGTGTTTTGTTGGGTTTTTTTGGCTGCAGATGCACAGTGGACTGATGATCTCAGACAACTGTTAATAGTGGTTTCAGGATCTCTTTCCTGGATTGTGACAGTCAGCTCTGGGATCAACATCAAAGAGCTTTGATTTGGATTATTTTCTTCTAAGTGTGTTACTCTGCCTTTATCCAGGCTGAAGCTCCTATGCCAACATTGTGCCTTTTGTTCAGTTTTGTGAGATCCTGCAGGACTTCTTGGTCACCAGCATGGCACTTGACTGCCCTAAGGAGGTCAGGAATATCCACAGACCACAAGACTTTGTGCACACCCCTTTCTGCAGGTCGTGAATGAAGATGTTGAGTAAAGGCAGTCTCAGCAAACACCGACTGCTGCCTTCTCTCTAGCATGAAAACCCTTCCATTTGCTTCCCACCCCTTAACTTCCCCTCAGTTAAAAAATGAATCTTTCCTCCAAGTTTCTTTAATGACTAGCAACAAGAAAATAAAATCCAAGGATTCTGAAGAAGAAAACAACTATTGAAATGAACTTCTCATTTTTATACTCATCTTTCTAATACAAAACAACCTCCCAAAATTTACAGCTGTGGTTCTGATTGTAGAAAAGGTGATCCAGAAAATACACAATTGCTGTGAGTTAACCTCACATGCATTTTTAAAATGTACCATATTATTCCCAGAGAGTGTAGGTTGGTTTTTGACAGCATTCTTTTGTTTTCATTCTGGAAAACCCCAGATGTACCAGTTACTAGGGAGGAGAGTAGTCTTACAGAGTTTGCATCAGTTTGCCAAGTAAAACATTCATCATTGTGGGACCTGATGCCTATCTGACAAGGCCACAACTAGGAAAGAAAGCAAGACAGCACCACAGAGCTTTACAGCTACAGAAGACAAGGTTAAGTTTAGATTTCCCTTTACTTAACAAGAATAAAACAGCACAGAACTTCTGTGAATTTAACAAAGCATTAAAAGCCCTGCACGATTTTAAGAGGGCATGATACAGCAACATTTCTGCTGTGAAAGGGCAAGAAAAAAGAACTGCCATGCAGCTACAACTTCCACGCTGCTGTGACGGAGTCTTCCTTGTGCTGGATGAGCAGGACAGGTCCTCCTGCCCACAGAAACTTGCTGCCAGTGCTCTTGCCTGTCCAATAAATTACTGGGTTTGCTGATGGACATTTGTTTTCAGTTCCACATGTATGGTCTAGGCCAGCTCTGCTGCAATCTGTTGGGCCAGCAGAAGCCACATAAGCATGGCTGCCCACTGCAGGAAGTGGCTCTGTGGGCAGCAGGATCAACATCTCTTGCACAGACTGTGCAGAAAACAGAGCTCTGGCAGAAAAGCAGTAATTGTGATGAGGTGGGGAGGAGGTGGCTGTGGACCATGCAAAGGGACAGTGCAAAATCCAGCAGTGCTTGCTGTCAGCGTATCTCTAGATTACCAATATTTTGGCCAAGACCCAGCCCCCTGTTTTGTTTACCTAATGTCCTCCTGCACTTCCACTGAGGTACGAGTTCATTTCCTGTACTAAACTACTGTGTGTCTTGTGGTTAGTTATTAACTAGCTGTTGTGTTTGAAAAAGGGCTTTATTTCAGCAGAAGGTGATTTGTAATCCTCACTCAGTTTGGGGGAGCTGTGCAACCTGCCAGTGAGGCATCTTCTGGCAATGTAAACACATGCCTTGTATTTTCTAGGAATGTTAGTATGTACATTTTCATCAGACTGAGGTAATATTGATTTCCAGCAGCAGTGAGAAAGAGTAACCGAGAATTAAGCACCATTTTGCTGAATGCATTTTGTTGGGGGGTCTTGGAAGAGATTTCCAATCAAATGGCCCTCCTTAGGAGGTGTTTGCAGCCTCTTTTGCTTTCCCTTGGAGTGCAGTTGCATAGCTGGGAGACAAGAAGTCTCCTTGAGAATCCTGCTGGTAGGTTCACCTTTCATCAAAACTCTCAGACTATCACACTCAGTGAAGAAATTAATTATTTCCCTTTTCTGGTATTGTCTCTGTTTCACTTGTCTCATTTTAGGAGAAGTTCCCAGATAAGATTAGTGAACTCCATGTGCTGAAGTGTGGGATGAGTGAGCGAAGGATGGTCTCATGTCACTTGATTTCTGTATGCATGAATCTGACTAGAACAAGTATCAGGGAGAAGGAAAGAGTCAGTATTTGCTTATTCCAATGACGCATTTCTTTTAATCCCCTCCAGCCTCCTGAAAGCTATAAGGGTATCTAGGGGTTATGTGTTGAGGACTAGAGGCTTGAATAGTCTTGAAATTCCAATTTTATTGCCTTTTAACTCCATTCTTTTTTCCGTTAAGATTTTGAGTTCAGGCAGATTGCAGTGTTAGATGGGCCCTTAGACAAGTTTGAAATGCCATCTCTTTTTCTCTCTGAGTTTAGACCCAGATTAGCCGAAGTGTCTCACATCTCTGCAGGTGGAAATATCTTTCCACAAGGCTCAGGTTGGCATCCAAACCTTGCAGCAGCTGTTGCCACCAAGACCAGGAGCCTTGTCTCTGCCAAATGCATACCACTTGTGGGTTTTTTCACTGTACTCCTCAGTAATTCCTGTGCAAGGGTTGGCTGGCTGTGGTGTTTCTCTCCTGTGCCAGCACCCCCTGGGAAAATTCAGTGTTGGGGTTCTGAAGATAGCTTACTCTTCCAACCATCTGACTCCTACTGACTCCTACTAATCTTTAGGGCTGGACAGTAATGACTGATGGGAAGGGGGTATTTTGGAGGGAGAAACATTTTCTGACCAGCCTTGTTACTTCAGAAAGGATCTTGCTGAGTTGTTACCTGTCTGCCCCATCTTACCTAATTAAGAGTGTAAAACAAACTGTTCCATGAACAATGAACTAATGAAACTCAAGTTTGATAGATTTATGTTTTGCTCCTTCCTCTCACTGTTCAATACTCTAATTTCCCCTGTGGCCTTCCTGCTCCTTTGACACTTTAATTTCCCCAGTAAATCCCTCAAATTGCCATTCATTTCTCCCAGCCACCTGCCATGTCTCCCAACTATGGAATGGGGAAGTAATAGCTGAGCTCACCACACCATTGTTCCTCTGCTGTCAGTGCCAATTCCTGAATAGAAGCCCATTTTATAAAACTTGGGGAAACAATATATATCGGCTAAAATTTATTTTCCTATCTCTGGTCTTGTTTTCCTGTTAGTGTCCTACTAATGCTAAACACACGCTTCTCCAGGGACACCCCCTTGTCACAGGGCAGAAGCTTGTGTGCCCTCATGAGGTGGGTGCTGTGCTGGTGGTGGTTTGTGCCGCCAGTAGGGTCTCCCATGCCAGACAGGTCTCAGCTGAAGGGTCAGACAAAGTGTGTCCATGGG
>JAWWEV010000169.1:5006977-5024029 GCA_035583235.1 Hafferia zeledoni | reverse complement strand
CCACCTACAGGTGGGCTGAGGTCTCTATCCCCTTCTCAGGGGTCTCCATCCCCACACTGGGGTCACTGTCCCCTTTCCAGGGGTTTCACAATGGCGGATAACAGACCCATGACACAGGTCTAGACAGCAGGTCAGTTGGTAAGATCAGACCAGAAGGTTGTCTGGTAGTATTAATGTGGATTAACTGTGACTTTTTTCTTTTCCCTTTCTGCCCTTGTTTTTTTGTACATGCTTAGAACTGGGGTTTTTTTGTAGTGGTAGATCAGGTAATGCTCCCTTTGCTGCCACCTTATGCTGGCCTGAATGAAGATTAGTCCCCCAGTACCTGGGTCAGAAACAAGCAGGATATCTTCACTCTAGGTAAAGCAAACCTTGTCTGAAGTAACTGAGCAGCCCTGTAGTTTATGGTAGCAAGAAGATGAGTGTGTCTCACTTTCAGCTGCATGAGTCAGCTGGGGAGCAGCTATGGCAGATCTGAAGCACAAGTGTCTTCCAGGAACCAGGAAGAAGCTGTAATCCAGTGTGCAGGCTGAGTGCTTGAATGCTGAAGGCTGCAGGGAATGTGTCATCATAGAAGATAGAGGCATTAAGAGACAAATTTGACTAGAACTCTGATATATTTAATGTGATACCAGGTAGATACTATCTTCTGATTGGACTGAGAAAGTCTTCTGAAACTGCTGGATTTGCTTTAAGCTGGACATGGGAACACGACAGAGGTAAAAGTCTGTGTCAATGAACCACCAGAAGTTTTTTCTCAGGTTATTGCTGTGTTATTTTCTGTTGAGTGTGTAGCTGAGTAAGTTACTGGTAGAGCCCAAACAAAATGGGCCTCTGTTTTGGACTGGCAACTTGAGCAAGACACTACTGCAAAATACTAATAGTCATCCAAAACCTGCTCAGAAGGGGGTGGCAGCTGGAAGTTTGGAAGAATTTCACAGATCTCTGTCAAAGTGGAAAACTGGAAAACCTCTCCAGTAATTCCTACTCAGTCTGTCACCAGGTTACCTTTCTGCTTTTTTTCCAGGTATATTTTCAGTTTAGCAGTTAAAAAACAAAACCAACCAACCCACCCTCTAAATACAAGTCTTTTTTCTTAAGAGATTAACTCACTGAGTAAATCAAACTTTTACCTCTACTACAGCAAACTTTTACCTCTGCTCTGTGCTGATAGGGAAGGGGCTTGCCATGACTCTGTGTTATGAGGGCGGAGAAAAATTGAACATGACAAGATTGTCGTGAATACCTTCTATGATAAAATGTAGAAGAACAATGAGCTGTTTGTAGTCATTGTTAACTTATCATTGGAGTGTGACTTTCTAGCCGTAATGTCCACTTGCTGTTGAGTTCTGTAAATCTGAGTAATTATCAAATCAAAATAATGTAATTTTAATTTTGTTCCTGCAAACTCCCTTCCTGTACCCGAGGGCGTGAACCCCTTACAAACACTGCCTGCACAACCATGGAGTACCAGGTATTCTAGTGCCCTTATCTGGGTGAAAAAAAGTGGAGTTTTTTTAACCTTGAATAACTACAAAATACTTTGTTTTCAATAGCAGCAAGAGAACCAAACAAACTGAAGTAGAAGGGTAGTGGTTGTTTAAGGACTGTCTACAGTGCTGATCAGTTTTTATCTAGTGAGGATGCTCTGTGAGAACATGTAGGTGGAGGCACTCTGCCTTTTAAAGGAGTTTCAGGAGGTAGCAGTTTACAGAGATGTGGGAACAGGGAAATAGTGTTGTTTGAAAATGTAGTAGAAACCCTTCTAAATTAAAGAGAGTAAAAGGCAGCACACTGTGTGTTTATGGTAGGCTGCCTATACAAGCATGCAAAGAAATCCACAGAAGTGGGTTTCTTCTCAGTGTGTTTTGGGATTTGGCTTCAGCCTGCTTTGTGCCAGAGTCCATTTATCTGGGATGAAATTGTTGGATTTAGTTCATCAGTGTTGGGAGAAGGAGGAAGCCCATTAGCCCTCCTGTGGTGATCTGAAGGCAGATGAGTTGGGAACTGAGAACCGCATCCTTTGAAAAGGTGACCACAGGCCCTGTATTGGGTAACGTCCCTGCTGACCTGGGTACGGAGCTCCTGTCTCAGCCATGCCTGGCTGTGCCCAAGAGCGCTCTCCTTCCTGTTTGAGAGCTGTCTTCTTCAGCACAGGGCTCTCCTCAGTTTGTCATATCAAAGATGTAGCATTGCAGAAGCTGCTGTCCTGTTGGTGCTCTGCAAGGAGGGAGGAAGCTGGAACGTCAGGGTTTAACTAGGACACCTGCTTTAGTGGGCACAGAGGGAGAGGGATTGGGCTGCAGGGAGGGCTTGTGCCTCTGCCCCACTCTGCTGAGACCCCACCTGCAGTGCTGCATCCAGCTCTGGAGTCTCCAGTGCAGGAAGGGTGTTGACCTGTTGGAGCAAGGCCACAAAGATGAGTAGAGGGATGGAGCACCTGTGCTATGAGGAAAAGCTGAGAGAGTTGGGATTGTTCAGCCTGGAGAAGAGAAGGCTTTGGGGTGACCTTAGAGCCCCTTCCAGTGCCTAAGGAGGTACCCAGAGAGCTGGAGAGATGCTTTGGATAAGGGCATGGAATGACAGGACAAGGGGCAATGGCTTCACTCTGACTGAGGGCAGGGTTATACTCCATACTGGGAGGATGTTGTTCCCTGTGAGGGTGGGCAGGCCCTGGCACAGGTGCCCAGAGAAGCTGTGGCTGCCCCATCCCTGGGAGTTGTTCCAGCCCAGGCTGAACAGGGCTTGGAGCAACCTGGGCTAGTGAAAGGTGTCCCTTCCTGTGGCAGGGGGGTGGAACAAGATGAGCTTTAAGGTTTCTTTCAGCTCAAACCATTCCATGATTCTGTGAAAACTGATGAGGAGGGAATTTGTGGTTGTTGAGCTTACCTTTGTGACCACAGTCCCCCACAAGCTGTATGTTAGGCACTAAGAGATGGAATGTTTCTTATGTTCAGCAGAGTAAGAGAAGGTTGCTGAAGTGTTTTGAAATGACAACTCTTTCACTTCTGATCGTGGCTTCCCTCAGTGGGCTGTAAACATTTTACTGTGCATAACTTCTGAGTGTGGTCTGCTGGAGTTTTCAAGGTTGCTAATGCAGCAGCTGATAAATGGGGATTGTATGCTTAACAGGTCTGTACATGTTCCTGTAAACGTTTATTTGAATTGCCTTTCTGCTCTCCTCTGGTGACTGCATGATACCTGGGGTATGAGTAGAACTCCTTTCCCCTTCGTGCTGCCTGCCAAAAACTGTCTTGGACAACTTCCAGTGCTTACGTTTTTCTGTCTTCCCCCACTTCTCCACCCCGTTTGCTGCATGTCAGAATTGTCATAGCTGGTTCTAGTGGTGTTGCCATGTCATGGCTCCAACTAATAAATACGTGAAATAGTTTAAAGTTTTCAAGGCTGTTGTGTTGCAAGTCTTACCTGAATTCTCAGATACTCTTGTCCCAGGTGCAATGGTGATTTCGAGGGTTGGAATGAAAAGGTGGGCAGGGTTCTCCTAGGCTCAGCTCAGCTCTGGCAACCTCCTACCTCTGGCCAATGCTTGTAAACCAAGTAAGCTGGGTGACCTTGTGTAGCATTGTGAAAAGGTAATTGAGCTAATCACCTGGCCCTTCTGGATAACAGATCTTCCACCCCTTACCAATTAGTAACTCTGTTAACTGCTGTGACAGTATTCCACGTTCAAGGTTTGAACCCCACTGACATAAAATGTGAATGCAAGGAAGCTGTTACCACTGGAGATAACAGAAAATGTTTTTCACTCTTGTTACATGTCCTGAAAACAAAGCCAGGATGAAGACACAAATAGCTCCAGCATGTAAAAGAGATTTACACTGGTTAGATGAGAGTTAGGCACTTGACAGCTAGGAAGGAATGGTTTCATGGTTGCCTTTGCAATTGTTCTGAACTTTTCTTGGATGCATTGTATTGCAGCTTTCAATAGGACCATGACCTGTTTTGCTTCCTCTGAAGAACTCACTAACTCATTTTACAGCTTAATATAAGCCAGAATGAATATTGTTTGTGGAACTTCTGCTGACTGTTTTGTAACAGTCAGTCTTTGAGCTTGTGATGGGAGGATAACGTGTTAGTGAAGACCCAGTTATGTTAATGTTCCTGAAGCCATAGTTCCTTGTGCTTCTGTGGTTACAGAGCAGAAATGTTCTTTTCTGCAGTGTCTAATTTTAATTAGTATTCCAGCAGCTTCAGGCAGTACAGACTTGTGGTGACTTCCCTCCCCCTCCATGGCAAAAAATCAAGCCAGCAGCCTGAAAGATGTATTTTGGCCTAGAAGCTTTTGCACAGAGTTGCAGGAACTGACTCATAAGGCTCAGCCAGCCCCCCTTCAGCCTATATAGCACATACCAGGATCAGGCAGCCTGTGTTCTGCTCTGCTAGTGATGGAAAAGGAAGAGGGTTGGAGAGGCAAAGTATATCTTGTGTCAGGTTGAATTACCCCATTTTGTAAACTCGGTTAACTGGTTTTACAGTCTTGATTTAGGTGATTATCCTTGGCCAAAAAAGGAGTGGATGATGGCATTGTGCTGCTGTTGTGTACTAAAATATCCTTATCATATGATCATGTCTGCAGCTAAGGTTCTGATTCTCAGTCTTGTATGGGCACAAAAGTAGGATGCAGGCATGGTTTTCTTGAAGTCTTATTTTGGAGATGCAATGCCTCGTGTGTGCCTCTTATTACTATCACTTCCAGAGCTGTAGCTCAGTATCCCAAAAGGTTGTCTTTGGCTGTGCCTCTTTCTGGTACATCTGGATCTGCCTCATCATCAGCAGAGATGCTGGTACTGAAGTGAACAAATTACTTGTTGGCAGACATGGCAAGCACATCCTGATACTGTCCGTTCCTGCCCTTGGCATTAGTCCTCCTGCTGCGAAATTGTCTCGAGGGGGTCCTGTTTTGCTGGGGAAATAGGCAAACTGAAGTTCCCAAACTGGCTTATGGAATGCCTCACAATCTAAACCATGAGCCTGGGCAGAAAAACTGTTGTAAAAGGAAGGACACACAGTATGTCTTAACTAATGAGAAGGAAATGGCTTTTTCACCAAGTTAGGAAGTACTCACAGCTGATACTTGTCTTTTTCACAGGAGGAGTTGTCTAAGAGAGATGAAGGATGAGGTGTAGCTGTAAGAATCTGCTGAGTTCCTACTACTGTCCTGTAAATGTTTTTTGTATTTCACTAATAAATGACTGTGCCAGAACAGTAAGACCTAAAAATTATGACAGATTTTTCTGATTCTTGCACTCTGCAGCAAAGACAATTTTGGAAGAGCTGCTGAGCAGTAGTGGGGTGTGGTGAGCTCCCTGAGTATTGTGTGTCACAAAATAAACTACAGGCTGCTTTAATATATCTCAGAAACCCTCATAAAGGGAGACAATAAAAGGCCTTTACTGCAATTCGATGCTATTGTGGAACAACTGGGTGGAGGTGGGAACAGACTGAGTAGTCTACAGGCCATGCCATCCGAGTAAGCAGGAAAACAAATCCAGTTCTCTTAGCAACCTGATTTTGAGGAATATTCCTTCCTGAGAGTAGATCTGGCTGAAAGTAAAGCTAAAATGCACAGTTTTAAAGTGCACAATATGTTAAACTGAATTAATATACAGTACAGTGCTCCTGCTGTGCTGGAGGGTCATGCAAGTGCTTTTTTGGACTGGATCAAATGGTGTTGAGACTTCAGTTATAGATGTTCCAGAATACACATCAACTTACTAAATACATGTTGGTGTTACACAGAAAATATTTTGTTCATTATAAGTTCATTTAAAAATAAGGAACAGTTGGTGAGCTGCCATTATGGGATTGAGGAAAGTGTAGGTTGCCTCCGTGTAAGAAAAGCAAAATAAATTCAGTCTCCTAAAAGAATTCTAATTTCCAGATTTAAAAAAACCCAACAAGCTTGTAATATGAGAGTGTTGTCACTGATGACATGCCGGAGGGAATCAGTGCCATCCAGAGGGACCTCGACAGGCTCGAGAAGTGGGTGTGTGAAGACCTCACGAAGTTCAACAAAGCAAAGTGCAAGGTCTTGTGCCTGGGTCAGGGCAATCCCAGGCACACCTACAGGTTGAGTGGAGAAGTGACTGAGAGCAGTCCTGTGGAGAAGGACTTGAGAGTGAGGGTTGATGACAAACTCACCGTGAGCCAGCAGTGTGCGCTTGTAGCCCAGAATTCCAGCAGAGTCCTGGGCTGTGTCGAAAGGAGTGTCAAAGGAGGGGATTCTCCTCCTCTGCTCTTGTGAGACCCCACCCACAGCACTGCATATAGTTCTGGAGTCCCCAACACAAGAAGGATATGGAACTTCTGGAACAAGTGGAGAGGGGACCACCAGATTGCTAAGGGGACTGGAGCACTTCCCCTACAAAGACAGACTTTGAAAGTTGGGGCTGTTCAGCCTGGAGAGGAGAAGATTGTGAGGATACCTCAAAGCAACATTCCAGTGTGTGAAGGGGCCTACAGGGAAGCTGGAAAGGGACTCCTTGTCAAGAACTGGAGTGATAGGAGTAAGGAATAGAAACTGAAAGAGGGGAAGTTTAGGTTAGATATTAGGAAGAAATTCTTTCCTGTGAGCGTGAGACACTGGAACATTGCCCAGGGAGGTTTTGGGTGCCCCAGCCCTGGCAGTGTTTAAGAGGCCAGGTTGCACAAAGCCTGGTCTAGTGGAAGGTGACCCTGCCGATGGCAGAGGAGGTTGGGACTAGATGATACTGGAGGTCCCTTCCAACCCTTAGTGTTCTATGATTCTATAAATAGCAGTTTAAGTGGAGTGCCTTGGCATGGCACTTGGGTAGTGAGCCATCTTAAGGTGCTCAGCAGGCTGTGGGTCTAGCTGGGTATGTTGGCATTGCTACAGGGGAGGGGATAGGAATGTGTGTGGTGCTGTCCCTGAGTGACTGATGGGTGGGTGTGCAGCAGGGTGGTGCTGCTGTGGTGCATCCCCTCTGAGGGCTCACACGGTATGAGGCAGAACAGCCCAGTGTATGTTTGGGAGGGCTTGCTTCCCCTTTCTGTCTTTTTCAAATGGAAAATTAAGTGTTGCTTATTTAACTGTAACTGCTTCAGGATTCCTCCCAGCCCTTGTTCTCTCACTTCTCGCTGGGAATCTTCAGCTGGGATCAGATTGCTTTCCAGAATCAAAGAGTTAGGTTGAATGTTCTCGGAAAGGTGAACAGCCATATTGGGGTTCTTTCCCCTTTAGTCCTATTGTTCTACCATTCCACTTTCAGTAGTTTCAGTGATAATCTAAGCTTGAGTAGTTGTTGTTTAAAAATACTGTTCTTAGGACAGAAAATTGTATGGAAACAACACTCTGGCTGTTGGCTTTAGTCAGCTCTCTTTTGCACCTGTGAGCTTGGATGTGTCAAGGTGGTGGTTTGTGGCCAGGCCTGTTTTCCTTCCTCAAAATCCCAGGCAGTATTCATGTTGCAGCACATTGTGCATTGTAGTAACAATGTGTCTTTTGGCTGGTACAGTAGTTATGAAGACAGATGAGAAAACTGGTTGAACGGTAGTTCTGCAAGGCCAAGTACTTGAATTTCTGCCTTGAAATTTGCTGGATCCCTTTCTGGCTGCTTTGCAGTGGGTGGCTTCAGGTCAGTGTCTCTCCAGCTCTGATGGGTAAGTGTTATCAAAGAAGGAAGAAATAAGTCAGAATGGGTTAAGTATTTAGTGTGTTCAAATTGAAAGTTCTTTATCAGATGACCAATGGTAGTATGACTTAACCATTTTTTTAGACTGTGTTCTGTTTATTTAGGCCTCTAGTGGATAGTGCCATGTGTGACTCTGCTCCAGTTTGTTGTACGTGCATGTTGACATAACTGAACTGAATTCTGGTTAGAGTGTGGAACAGAGACCTTCGTCTGCAATTTGCCATGTGCTTTGGGACTATCCAACGAAGAGTCTCATAACCTACTTAAGAGGCTGCTTAGCAGGTGTTAGTGCTGGTAACATAAGTGCAATTGCCTACGCTTTCCTGGATATCTTCTTTTACAACTTTTTTTTTTTTTTTTTTAAGAAAACAATCAGATTTGTGCTGCCTGAGGGATCAGGCTTTGTTGAACATCCTGAAAGAAATACTCTCCTTGATTTCGAGAGCTCTCAGATTCGTTGGAGACTCCAGCTGCTATGCAGTAGAAGTTGAGTGTAATATCTGAAGTGTGCTAGAGAGTTGTGAACAGAGGAGAGACTGATAGGCAAGGGAAGGCTTGGTTCTGTGGCAGGAGCTTAGTGATGAAACATAATCTTTAATTTTGCAGTTTTGACCAAGAAGGCCCTTCTGGCCACTGCCCTGCTCCGTTCTCAACTGGATGACTTACAGCAATTGTAGGGAAGTGTGGGTAAAGTAATCAATTTGAACTTGCTTTGCTGTTGATGTTTAGTTGCCCAAGAATCATGTGGGATGAAAGATGAGATGGGAGTTTGCTGTCTTGTGAAGGGGGAAACAAGACTTTCCTGCTTATGATGGCAGAGGGCCTGCTAATGTCTTTCAAAATCTTTTACTGTCTTGCCTCTATGTTAAATGGCTATTGGAGAGAAAGAGGGCCTGGAGTATCAGTCTCTTTTGGACCAACGTGCTGTGGATGGTGCCTGCAGTTCTTCGCTTGCAGCTCCCCCATAGTACTTGTTCAGCATTGCTGCTGGTGGCTGTGTCTGCCTGCAGCCTTGTGGATGGTTCTTCTGGCTGCTGAAGTTTTGAAGCTCTGCCACATCCTCAGAAATTGTTCAGGGTTTGCTCTACCTCTTGTAAGGATGATTCTGTGCCTGGGCCTTCAAATCTTGCTGGGGTCTGCCTAAATTTAACTATGTAAAATGTGGAAGTGGATGAAATGAGACCTGCTGGTTTTTTGGCATTGTTAGAGAATGACTGGTTGATAAACATAACAAAATCTCTTTGGGAGATTTTTGAAACTTGTTTTTACAGCCCTCATTTTTTGGAAGGTAAGATAGGCAACCCCTTGCTATAATGTGCTTTTTTTCCTTGACTCCTGGAAGAAAGGTATGATTGTCATAAGTGTGTGCAATGTTTATTTAAAAAATGATTTATGTGGTCAGATTGTGGGAATAGATCCTAGTTTGTTCTAAAATGTCTTTCTGTAGGTATCTTCAGTGAGAATGGTTGCAATCTCATTAGTATAGCTGTATATTGGATAGTAAAATAAGCAGTTCAGTATAATAGCATTTAATATAGCATCAATCACATAGTCTTAACTTTTGGAGTTATTCTGGGATCAGATATTTTGAATATAAGCAGAGCTGGCTCAGTGCTAGTCATGTTTATGGAAACAAATAGTGCAGACACTCACGAGTCAGACCATGATAGTACAACTTCAAAAAGAAGCCAAAGCTGTCTGAGTTGTAAAGCCAAACACATACGGATTGCCAAAATCACAGCTGCTGTTTCAACCTCAGTTTTCTGGCCCTTGCACTTGCCTTGTGTAACTGGGTGATATAGGAGTCCAGAGGGAAATGCAGTGTGTGCTCAGGTAATTAAGGTCTATGGTATAATACATACTTAATGGGAGAGCAAATTAGGTTGCACTATCACCTGTAAATCTTTGCTAATTTAAGTGCACTTAGCAGCACTAACTGCTCCAGAAAACCAAAAACCTCCACACTGGACACTGAACTGTCTGCCTGATGTTGGCAGCTGGTTCTGTGTCCTGAGACCACAGGCTGTAGTGCTACTGCCTTAGGGATAGTTTATGAGAGCTGGCAGCAAAGAAAGGTGATGCTTCAGACTGATAGGGCTGCTCTGGCATTTAAAGTTTCCTACTCACATGGCTTTAAAATAAATGTGAATTAAAGATATCAATATATTATTTTAAATTAACTCTTCAGTGCACTTGAGAAGATTCTCTAGAGGTCACTTTTCTGTCAAAGTGGTATTTTTGGATCTGGGCAATTTGAGACAAGTCTGTACTACAAGAACTAGTTTCCTGCTGAAGTTTAAACATTTCTTTTACCCTCCCTCTGTGATTTATGTCATTAGCTAGTCTTTAGAAAACAAGCCCCTCCAAATATTATGCTGCTTTAAATAAGGAAAAGAACATTTCCATTGTCCCAGGCAGCCTCTGTTTGCATTAAAAACAGGTTCATCTGTTTGGAACATACCAAAACAGAGTGTACTTTGGATTAAAAACTTACGGATGGTAAATTTGCCTTGGAATTAAAAAGTTCTGAGTGGCTGGAAATTACAACTTCGTGGTGTCTGTTAGACTATCTGAGCTGCCACAGGGCGTGTCTGGGGCGTATTCTTCCTATGACTTACTGGCTGTAGTTTGCAATGGTCATGTTGTGAGCCCTCCAAACGTCAGCATCCTGTTTACTTGCTCCTAAGTCCAGCAGTTATCACATTTTATGTCTCCACTTTGTGCTATCAGAAGAATGTCCCCTGTGATACACAGAAGGGATCCCTCCCCCAGATGAGCTGGCAGTATTGGTTTGCAGTTCTTGATTGTTGGATGAAGTTGTTATGTCCTGGTAGCAGAGAAATTCCTTGTATTTGTCAGTGTATGCTGGGGAAATGGACCTGTTGTTATGTTAAAAAGTAAAAAAAAAAAAGCATTATTGCTTGAAATGAAATTGGAATGTGGCTGATGTAAGTAGAAATTTAAAAGTTGTTGCGAGGTAGGTGATATTCTGCATTTTTCATGAGTCTTCCAACAGGATTGGTAGCAATTCCTTTTGGGGTATGAGATACATGGTTTATGTCCTGTGTAGTTCTAGGACTGTGTTGTCATGTATACATATAGATGTATACATATAGATGCATGTTTGGCATTCTGAGTGACATCTAAGTGTGTAGGTTGCTACCAGGTTGTATGAGCTGAGAAGAAACACCCATGTTGCAAGTGCTGGTCACGAGGCCCTGCTCTAATGTCCTCCATAGGAATGGTCATAATTCCTGAAATGTCTGGTTTTGTCAATTTACCCACACCAAGTGACTTCCTCAAATCTTTATTAACTGAGTGCTTATTCTTGTTTGACATGCAAATAAATTACAAGCTAAGATTTGAAGTTTTATTAAGGTTTATATAATATAGAGATCTCTATAGAATAAGTACTTTGTATATGTTACGTCAAACTTATGGAGTTTATTACTGGTTCTGAGAGCAAGGTAACTTCTTGAGAGACAGAAGGACTGCATTTAGTTCTGTTATGTCAAAGTAATGATACCGAAAAATGCATTACTTGGAACTTCTGTCTCCATTTAAAATGTTGTATATCACTGTATTAAAGAATAGACTACTTGGAAGATATCACCTCTGGAACTCTTTTTCCCCATTTGGTCTCAACCTTGGGCTATAACACCCAAATTATCTGAGTATCTTTGTTGTATCCTGCTGTTTGGAGTACACAGGAGTATACTCATAATTATTTGCTAAGTTGCTAAATTTAGTTGCCTAAAGTTGATGATAAAAAGTAACTCAAGGGTACTGTCTCTTTAAAAAACAGAAGTGGTTTCCTGACATTTCACTTTCTCAGAACCTTTTGCCAATAGATTAAGTAATCAAGTCATTACATTTGCCTGTTTTTTTCAGTTGCATTCAGTGTTTCTTCTCCTCATCTGCTGCCCTTTTGGTTCCCATCTCTCTTTCCTCTTGGTACTTGCTCACATGTAAAGGCTGTGACACTGCATGATGGGCACTGCCTCTCAGATCTGCTCAAATTCACCTGGGAAAGGAACGTCTGTGCTGGGGCAATCCAGTTCCCTGCTTTGGCTGTGATGTGCTGTGATCATAAACTACAGAGTAAACTGTTTGTCTGAAAATGTTTACTGCATGAAGTAATGCCACCAGTCAGTGATGGGAGTCCTGGCCCAGAAACAGCTGTCTGTACAGTGGGGAACACTAAACTGCTATCAAAGGTAGCCGTGGTCAGGTCTGTGCCTCAGCATTTGCCTGGTGCTGATCTCTGCTCTCTCCCACCCTTAACTTTTTTTCTTCTTCCTTAAACTAGTAAGATCAAGCTACTTGGCAGTCTTCTGGAGAAAGCACCGTCTTCTGCTGGCAATGCCTGAGGCTCAGTGAAGAAATGTTGCATAAATAAACAGCAGCCACTGATCCCATGAGCAAGCAAGGCTTTTTGTCTCAGAGCACAAAGGACCAGCTTGGGTTAACATGGAGGAAAACTGGGCCTAGACATACAATTATATGTCCACCTCAGAGGTCATGTCAGCTTGTCAAGTAACATGTGAAGAGGGTTCATTGCCCTGTGATGTGACACTGTGACTTGTAAGATGCACACCCAGCAACTTCTGTGTGCTAAGATAGCAACAGTAGTGGCAGGGGGTGTGGCAGTGGGTGTATGCCGGTGTTTCGCAATCCACTGTGCACATACTCATGTGGTTTGAGCTCTGAGGTTTCAGCCCCTTTCCTTAGGATCTTGAAAATGGGGGATATACCATGAGCCAGTTAAAGGAGTGGGTCAAATTCATTACTTTGGAGTGCCGGTGGTGTGGATTTGGGTGTATCGTGTTCTTGACTGCTGCCCAGTAAGAGTGTTGGCATGAAGGTGTCAGAGTTGTGGCTGGTGCAAGCCCAGGAGAGCCCTGTGTTAGCTGTGGAGCAGCCCCTGTGTTAGAAACACACTGGTGATTTGAGTTTGAGGTTTCTGCAATGAAACCTAAATTTAGCACAAACCCACATTAACTAATTTTAACGTGCTGCTGCCGCACGAAGTTCTGTCTCGAGTTAGCCGGCACTGGTGAGGATAGCTGAGGCTTGTCTTTATGCTCTAAAATAGCAGCTGGACTCCAGGTCTGTTTTTTTTCTCCCTGGTTGTATTAACATTGCAATACTGCAGTCATGTATTTTGCCATACCTCCGCACTGGAGTTGCCATCACAAGGTATTGCCCTCCTGTAGTTAAATGGGATCTGACACAATGAATGGAGCCACCTCTGCAGAGCTATTAATACTGGACCTTTTTTTGCCTTGCTTCCAACTTTGTGGTGGGCTTTGGCTGCACTGAAGTGAAAGCAGAACCTGTAGTATGCCCTGGTCACTGTGCAGCATCCATGGGTATTACTGTGTGGGCACTGTGGGGCTGAGGGGCAGAGTGCCACTGGTGGTGTCACAACTGGGAGCGCTGTATGGGGACTGGATGAGATGGCTCCTAAATGCAGTAACAATCGTTGTGACCTGTACTGGAATGGGTACAGATCTTTTAGTTCACAAAGCATGTGGAGCCCTGGAACCCTGCTATACGTAATCCCCTCTGTCTGGAACTACGTCCTTGGGTGAGGTGAGGGGGAACCCAGGCAAGGGAATGGTTTTGAAATCCTCTTAACAATGCTGCAAACTGGTGACAGTCATGCAATTCCATAGCAGAGAGTATCCAAGGCTTCATTTTGACTCTGCAAAGAATTGTTCCTTAAGGAACATAAGTCAGCTGCTGTTTCCAAACTGTTCTTGTTTTTCCTACAGAAGAAAATGTTGAAAGCATTAAAGCAAATGAAAAGAAATATATTTGAATCGTGCATGCTCTGTGTGATGGCTACAGCTTTAGTTGTTTTGGAGGAGACAAGAAAATACTGTCTAGTCTGAGCTTATGTGCCTTACCTGATAAAGCTTAAAAAGGTTTGGATGTATGATACAATGCAGGAATCCTGTACAGTCTTGCATCCAGGATGTGCGAGCACCCTTTTCACTAAATCGGCTTTCAAGTTAACAATTACAGTTTAGGTTTTTATTCAAGGTAAGCCATAAATTGTTACAGTTGATGCATCTTTTCCACTTCACAATTTGAAAGAAAGGATGCCACTTATTTATGTTTGACTGTGATAAGTAGCATCTTTATCTTGTGTGTTTTTTAAATGTAAAGTAGAACTCTTAAACTTATGAAAACAAAGACTGTAAGAAAGTATATGGAACATTGGAAGTATAAAAGGAATGTTTTAAACTGATGATCTCCTCAACGCTCCCTAATTTATTTCAGGTTTATGACCCCGACTGTTGTGACAGCATTCTTCTGGAGCTGCGGAAATATCTGCCAAAATACTTCGGTGTCTGGTCACCACCTACTGCACCAAATGGTACTGTTCTAATTTTATCTGTTAATCCATACGTTCTGGAAGAATTTTCTGGAGACTCATCTTTGGCAGTTGTGAGCTCTGCAGGTTTTCTTGGCCTTGTTTTGTAATCCACTGACGTTTCCTCTAACAACTGGTTCCTGTTTGGAGTCCTGTGGCTGGATTAGGTCTTTGGGGTCTTCCCCCCAGGGAAGATGGATGTGGCTGTATGGCAGAGGTTCCCTGAGCAGCTGAGCCTGATGCCTGTTGCTGCAGAACTGCTGGTCTGGTTTGCCTTGTGTTGGAGGAGTGGGTGGGTTTCATGGTTGTGTCAGGCCATCAGAGCAAGAGGCAGGCACCTTGTGGGTGTGAAAGGAAGGAAAGACAGATGGGCTGGGGCTGAAGGGGAAGCATTCAAATTGGAACCTGCTGCTGGATCTCTAGAGATTGGATCCCATTGTCATGCTTTGATCACACAAAGCAGTAATTTCAGCACATACCATGCTAGTGAGCTCCTCTTGTCATACCTTGTCACTGGTTTGAATGGAACAAAGATCTGGTGTCTTAAACTTTGTGTTTGTATAACATTGGGAGTCAGGAAGAAAAAGGTATTTTGGTAAAGCAATTAGAAAATTGTCTCATCAAGAGAAAATGGGTGTCATTGTTGTATTTAAAGCAGAAATTTGCTTTTCTTCTGGAGACCTTTCTTATTCACACTGGGGAAATGGAGCTTCCAGAACATACAGAAACAAAGGGATGCTGTGGAGTCTATTTAAATACATGGCCACTAAAACTAGATGCCTTGCTCCTTTAAAATAACTCTGTCTTCCTTTGCTTATACTGTCACTTGATAGATTTATTTTCTAAAGAGAGTGGTGAGACAGAGTCCAAGGGCACAGTCTAATCTCTGAAAGAAGAAATCCAAGGAAGATTGTGGTAGTACCAGCACTTTCTTGGCTCAGATTTGCCTTCACACTTTCTTGCTTGGCATTAACTCAAATGGCTGTACCAGAGCTATATTTTATCTTCCCTCACAATTTTATGTGTGTCATGGAGCTCTCTTAATATCCCCTCCCATTTGCAAATGATTTTTTTGTATTTGCAGTATGATCCTAAGATGTAAAAATAGAAATCTAGCCAAGATATAGTAGTTCATGACAACCCTAGTTTGCTTTGGGAATTCACTAGCACTGTGCTCAATATGGCTGAATTTTGGCAGGTCTCCACCAGGCATCCTGAGATAGGCAGTAGGAATAAGGCTTTAGAGGAGGAGTAACTTTTGATTTTGTTTGTTTTTCTTCTTGAAAAGGCTGTGCACTATCAGGAGCCCTCTTCATAGAAAGCCATGGCAGTGGTTCAACCAAAACACAGCACTGCCAACTCAGTTATCTGAAATATTAATGAGCTTTGTGTAATCTTGATAGAAATGAAAGATGTTGGAGATGATGGAGCTTAGCAGAATGCATGTGTATCTTGTTCTTAAATGTAGATTGAGGATATATTTGTAGGGTTTTTTGCAGTCTTGACATTGGAAACCTGACCTTTCCCTTGGCAATCACTGTTCTACAGGCTCTGGGGACACAACTCCATACAAATCTCTGAGTAGTGAACCCAGTAATTCACTATTGCTGCTAAACTGGGCATAGGTGACTTCTAAAAAAGCAAAACTTAATTTAGGACCACTCTGAACTTGATTTGTTGTCTCTCTCTCTTGTGAGTTTCCATGTGACAGGTAAGCAGGAACTGCAGTGGGTAAGGTGAAGAACACACGGAATTTATTTCCTTAGAGAAATATTTAGGGAGAAGCATCAGTTTTCTATACTGAAAAAGTAGATAAGTGGCTGAAATTGCTACCTAAAAAGGGTGAAATGTAAATGAGAATGTAGGAAGTATGACAGAAAAGGTGGATGGATCCAGTATCAATAGAATTTATAAAAACACTGTTGTTGTGCTGAAATTACATACCCAATACTACTGCAGAAAATGGAGGTAGAGCTGAGTCCCTAAGCTCATCTAAAATTGGTTGAATTTCAACTTAAGCTTCACTGGCATTGTGGGCTTTTGGAGTTTATTCCCAAAGAAGTGGAAAAATTGTTACAAATATGTAGGAGCCATCTGCTGCTGAGTTTTCTGGGTTTGGCTGTCTACTTGTTGCCCATCCCTTTTAAAATTTTTTTTTAAGTAAATTTACTGCTGCTCATTTCATACTGTTATCTAATTTTGTTGCCTATCCTGAGAACAGGGTAGGTAAATATGACCCAGCTTCAAATCTTTCTGTTCTTCATTTGGTGCTGTGGCTATTGAGGCTTTTCTCTGCTTATTCCTGTGTTTGAGAGATGTCTTCTAAGTTATGAAAAGGAATCAGATGTCTCAAGTGGTTTTGTCACTTCTGTCTCCAGTGAGGACTGAATACACAGGCATGCACAGGTACCCCCAGGACCAGGCAGTGGAAGGATTGAGGAAAATTTATTTCCAAAAGCTGAGAACACTGATGTGATGGCACTGCCTGCACCAGGCACGACAAAAACGTGCCTGCTGTTTTTCCTCTGTGCTTATTTATCATTCACCTGCCCCCCACTTGCTGTGGGGCCTTCAGGCATGTCTGCAAGGACTTACCTTTTCTTATACCAGGGAGTCAACCTTTGGAGTGCAAGAGTAGAAAACACAGAAGACTTACTGCTGGAAAGATGTCTCTTTTCCAGGCAGGAAAGCTTTCTTGAGTAACATAAAACTCTCATCTCCTTGAAATGAATCTTCTGGAAGATTCTTCTACACTTAACAGTGCTGAAGTCTGCCATGGTTTATGCCATTGTGCTGGTTTAAATGTGAACTGGCAGGAGAAATGAACCCAACACAAAAGAGATTACAAGTCAGAGTTAAAATTCAATAAAAATATTACAATAAATGCAATGACACAAAGAGAAATTGGTTTTAACCCAAAAAACCCAGCAGTGTAACCCAGCCCCCTGGGGCACAAACACAGGGGGGTTTGGTGGCCCCTGTGCTGAGCCCCACGTG
>JAWWEV010000169.1:4977640-5006877 GCA_035583235.1 Hafferia zeledoni | reverse complement strand
GGCTGTGCCGTGTGCCGGTGGCTGTGCCATGTGCCTGCAGCTGTTCTGTGTGCCTGCAGCTGTGCCGTGTGCTGGCGGCTGTGCCGTGTGCTGGCGGCTGTGCCGTGTGCTGGCGGCTGTGCCGTGTGCCGGCAGCTGTGCCGTGTGTCGGCGGCTGTGCCGTGTGCCGGCGGCCATGCCGTGTGCCTGCAGCTGTGCCGTGTGCCTGCAGGCCTTACTGTGTGCCGGCAACTGTGCCATGAGGCCACTGGCCACACTGTGTGCCTGCAGGCCTTACTGTGTGCCTGCAGCTGTGCTGTGTTCCTAAAGCTGTGCCGTGTTTCTGCACCTGATTTGTGTTCCTGCAGCTGTGCTGTGTGCCTGCACCTGTGCCATGAGGCTACTGGCCCAACCGTGTGCCTTTAGCTGTGCCATATGCCTGTGCCGTGTGCCGGCAGCTGTGCCGTTTGCCTGTAGGCCTTACTGTGTGCCGGCAGCTGTGCCATGTGCCAGCAACTGTGCCATGAGGCCACTGGCCACACTGTGTTCCTGCAGCTGTGCTGTGTGCCTGCAGGCCTTACTGTGTGCCGGCAACTGTGCCATGAGGCCACTGGCCACACTGTGTTCCTGCAGCTGTGCCATGTTCCTGCAGGCCTTACTGTGTGCTGGCAGCTGTGCCATGAGGCCACTGGCCCCACCGTGTTCCTGCAGCTGTGCCGTGTTCCTGCAGGCCTTACTGTGTGCCGGCAGCTGTGCCATGAGGCCACTGGCCCCACCGTGTGCCTGCAGGCCTGGCCCTTCCCACACATGCAGACAAGGTGGTTGATCCAGCACAGTCATAAAGCAGGATGGTGAGACACGACTCCATCTCTCACAGATGCCTAGTCCCATTCATACATAAGCAGGCATGTGAGGCTTAAATTAAACTTTTTTCAAATTGATGCATACATAATTTGGGAAATTGAGACATTTCATGATGGTGTAAATTGGGATATGTCACGATGGTGATCATGATGGTGTAAAAACTGAAGCTCTTAATAGGACTTTAAGTAATAAAAGTCTCTGTAATTTCTTTTCCTTAAGAAAATGTTTCTACTTATCAAGGGGAAATGAAACACTTCTTGTTCACTTTATGTTGACTGACTGGTTTTGTTGCCTGTCTGTACAACTTTCAAACAAGACACTTTGTGCCTTTTCTCTTTTTAAACTTGAACTGGTTTTGCTTTCATTGGCAATCCTGTTTTTTGTCATATTGCAGGAATAGGGAACAAGACAATGTTTCTGTATTTGGACTACATTAAAGTCAAAGAAATAGACTTTTGGAATAGCCTGTACTAGAAGGAAAACCAGACTTGAAGTGTGTGCCTGATGACAGGTGGATTTGAAGAAGCTGATATGAGGAATGAGACCTGTGTTCAAGCTGTGTGTTGCCTGGGTGTGTGCCGTGTCCTGGCAGTGGCTGGGCGTGGGTGCAGAGTCTCCTGCAACCTGGGCATCTACTAAAGTTCATTTCCTGGGTGTATTCCAACAGTCAGTGCGGGGATTGTGTTTATAATAATCTCTTACCTGCTCTGGAGAAAAGCACAGGTCATTTTTATCAGGTTTTAGATACTCCTTTAAATCTTCTTGCGCTCCCAAGTACTTCTGGGTGTTTTTGTTCTAGCCACCCTCCCAGAAGGACTGTTGGAAATGGATGAAAGGCATTTGTTAAATGATTTGAAGAGTGTTTTCCCCACAAGATGTGCCATGAGAAATTACAGATGTGAGTGGGATTAAAAAAAGCAAAATGAGCTGCACTTCAGCCTCTGAAGTGTAGGACTGAAATGCTAATTTAATTTTTAAAATGGCACAAAACGCTGTCTGCATTGCAAAGCCAGCCATTCAGTAACCTGCATTTGAATGTGCTTAGTAATTCTCTTTGAGATATATTAATGATTAATAAAAGCTACTCATGGATTTTATATGGACAGTAATTTGAATTTGAATGCTAAGTTAGCACATGTTAATTGTATACAATTTTCTAAACAATAAGACATTTAGAATTTCATACCAACAGAATTTGTTGGTGTCAGTGTTGGGAGACAAATTTGACCCTTGAAAAACTCATGTGATGTTAAGCCTTAAACTATTCATCTTCTTTCAGAGGAACTCAGCTGAAGCCATGTAATTATTTTGCTTTGACCCACTGTTTACAGAAGTTTTGGTTTTTTTGACAGATACGTATCTAAAACTGGAAGACGTGACCCGTAAGTTTAATAAGCCCTGCATAATGGATGTGAAAATAGGTCAGAAGAGTTATGATCCATATGCTTCGGCGGAGAAGATCCAGCAGCAGGTCAGCAAGTACCCGCTGATGGAAGAGATTGGCTTTTTGGTACTTGGCATGAGGGTAAGAACTTGTTTTGTCTTCAATTTCAGCTTGTGCTCAGGCATCTCATCCCACACCAGGTACAGTGACTGGTTTTCCTGGCAAAGGACAGTCCTCCTGTGTTTTATGCAAAGAAAGCCTTGTCTGAATGTGTTGGTCGCAGTGGTACCAAAACAGTGCTCTGGTTCGCAGCAAGTGTTTAACTTGGCTGTCCCTTACAGGAAGCTCTTTGCAACCTGGGCTCTGTAAACATATATAAAAGAGGGGCTGGGTATTTCAAATCAAATATAGTTGCAATTAATTCTTCACCACCACAGTAGATATTTAAAATTATGAAGAGATTTTTTGTGCTGTTTTTTTTTTCCTTTTCTTTTAGGCTTATATCAGAGATTTACATGCTAAGCTAATCTTTCTAATACTTTAATAATTTTCATCTTAATGTTGTTTTATAAATAAAAATAATTTTTACATAATTATTCTATTTAGGGAACAGTAAGTAAGCTCTCAGAGGTGATGCTATAAACAGCTGTTTACATTCTGCATTTTAAAAAGCTTTCCATCAGAAGGAAACCTCTTTTGATGCTTACACACTCAAGGAAGAGCTGCCAGGGAAGGTTTGTTAGGTGTGGATGAGGCCCTGCAGATGCCTGTACTAACTCTTATTACTCTTAGAAGTACTAATATTCAGTATTTGTGTATTGGCTACTTTAAAATTCCATTGCAAAGAAAAGCTGTACTAAACATTTGTGGCTCAGTAACAGAAATGTTTTGAGGTCAGTACTGAGTTCCTGATGCAATCCAGAAGTTGTTTTCATCTCCTATAATTGGGGCACAAATAATTTTCTTTTTGATGTGAGATTTTTGCTTTTCTTCTCACATACACAAAGCCAGGGCTCCTCAAGCTCTGCATCAAGAGGTGTAAATGGCTGAAGACTTTGATAAACTAATTCTAATATCTCTGTAATGTTTGTGCAGAATTGCTCGGGCTCTGAGCCTTAACTCTGCCATGAGATAAACTGTTACAGCTATAAATTATAGTGGTCATGGGTAGTAATTATGTAAACCTATGAGCAAGAACGTGGGAGTCAAGTCAAAAACCAGCCAAACAGTTTAGATGGAACAGGAAGGTTAGAGATTATAGCTCTGGATTTGGTTTATGTCATTGCATAACCTTTCTTATCTCCTGTGTAAAACAATGTACTTCATGTCCTTTGTTGCAGTGCAAAAGAAGTGATTGATTGCTTCTATGGTGTGCTTGTGATTGTTTTTAACATTGTGAGTTATTTGTATCTTTGTCCTGTTGCAGAGATTTTTTCGATCCCCTAATTCAGACTGGATGTATAATGATGATTCCCCCAAGCAGTGCTGCTTTTCATCCAGTGTTTAACTAGATGAGATTTGTTTTGTGCCTCTGGCACCAAATTGCATGTTAGAAATTGGTTTTTTCCAAAGAGAATTGAAAAGGTTCCTCCTCCCCTTGTGCAACACTTGGCCGTCTGAATTCACAAGGAAATTTTTCTGCCTCTTGACTGTGGGTTGATCTTGTCCTGTCTGCTTGCTTTATTTTTGCAAGATTCTCTCCTCCAAACATTCTCCTGCACAGATCTGTACTGCTGGAACAGCTCACATGCTGGGTGAAGTTTGCTGGACCAAACATGGTGTAAGATGATTCAGGAGTTAAATGGGTTCATTTTAATCTCTCCATTCAGTGTTACTTTTAACATGGAGGTAGATTTGCCTTGTAAGTTTCTGTTTTAGAAGAGCAAGAAAGAGAGGGCTGGGAAAACCAGAATGTAGCTCTGCTTTTTTTAAAACAACCATCCTATAAGTTGTCATAAAGAGATACAAACAAAAAAAGTGTTGTAGGTGGGGGTTTTACCCCAAAACTTATTTAGAGTGTATTTTTACCCCAAAAACTGTTGATACAGCTTATTTTATGCATGTTATCTCTTGGTGTATCAAATATCTATGGTTGCCTGTCTGGCTCAACATTATATATACAGTTCTGGCATTTGACATGCTAACCTGTATTTGTCTTAACACACTGAATAGACAGAATAAACGCACGGAAATGCATTTAGAAAATTACTGAAATAATACTGGTTAAAACCACAATTCCATATTTAGTGGAGAGGTTCCTTTCTTTAAGAGATGCCCCATCCCTGAGAGTGTTTGAGGCCACTTGAAAGTGTTGGATAAGGCTTGGAGCAGCCTGGTCTAGGGGAAGGTGTCCCTGCCCATGGCAGGGGGGGGTGGGAACTGGATTGTCTTTAAGGTCTCTTCAAAACCAGACCATTCTGGGATTCTGTGAGATTGGACACTTTCTTTTTGTTATTAAAGTACTGAGAGTTTAAATATACGTTGGAAATCTCAAATACTGTTGTGATGCCCTAAAAGTCTGTAAAAAAGACTCCAAGCCAAATTTTTAGAAGGAGATAAGGTAAAGGGTCGTTGCTTTAATGAGCACCCAGGCTTGCCCAGGAATACATCAACAGGCATGCTGGGCAAGCTTTAATTTCCATGGCTTTTATAATATGATCCATCCAATCATCACTTTACACATTTCCAGTTCCACCTCTGTCCTGCCCCAGTCCCACCCCCCTAGGAATTGGGTCTAGGGTCAATGAGACCCCCTCTTCATCAGCTCCTCTTCTTCAGCATGCAGAGGGCTCTTGGAGGGTTTCCAGTGTTCTGGGTCAGTCTGCCCCATGTTTCTGTCTTCTGATACCCTTCAATCTTGTACCTTGAACAACAGAATAAACAGCTAAGGAATTTTAGCTCCCTGTTCTGGGACAGGGGGTAGCGATAGAAAGACATTAAACTCAAGCTGCCAGAAATATTAACTCACTAAAATCTACTTTGCTACAGCTACTTGTGTTCCTAAAATCTACAAAATGTGAAAATCAAAAAATCAAAAATCCTTCCTGCATCAGTGGCAATAGCAAAAATAAAAATTGTAATATGGTTTCAGCAGTAGATACACAAATAGATAAGAAATCTCTTCCCAGTACAGGAGTCTTAAATACAGAGCATTCTGTTCGCTGTTGAGTGCAGGCAGAAATGTGTGGACTGTGCTCTTATTTCAGATTTGCAGTCCATTTAGAATCCACAGTTCCCAGTTTCTGCAGGTTTAATTTTTTCCAGAAGACCTTGATTGCAATCTATTCCCTGATATTTCTGAAACCCTTTTTTGAAGCTCAGACTGGTAATTGTACCAGTATAATCCATCCTTGACCTCTGTTATTTGTACCTATGAACGTGGGTACAGTAATGTTTAATAGTCAGAGCTGGTTTTAGAAGTGAATTTCTTAATCTACAGCACATGTTTCTGCAGGATGTTTTCAACTTACAGTAGCTGAGTCTGTTTTATGAGTTCTTTATGAAGTCTTTCTAGTATTGTGGTAATTTTCATAAGCTCTGATCTGTTAATAACAAGACTTAGGAAGAGAGGAGTAATAAAGATATTAAATCCTGACTCTAGTGTTCTGATTCTTCCACAGTAAAAAATTACCAAGGCTGGGTTTTTTACATTTATAAGTCTAATTCAAACTGATGTTTATAAAATCAGGAAGACAAAGCAAACCAAAAACTGAAAAACAAACCAACCAACTCCCCAGAAAAACAAAACACAAAACCCCACAGCGAACCAAAGAAACTAGCAGGTATTTTTTCTTTTGTGAAAAGGAGGCAAAAAAGAAATGTATTCTAGTGAGATGCTCTGTGGAAGTTCTGGGAGTCCAAAATTCTATATTTTTAAGATGGTTCATGATTTAACTGCAGCATCGTAGTTTCTTTTTTTTAGGAGATGAATAGTCTCCTTTTTCATCAAATAGTTTTATTCTACAATTTACTTATCTGAGGACTTTACTAAAGCATTATATGGACTGTCAGAGCATTTGGAGGTACACTTAGTCTTTGAAGCACTCTGATTTTGTTATGTGGTTTAACACAAGGGTGTGGTACCCAATATTTTTTAAAAGAATATATTTTTTCCTCTTGGTACTGATTGCCATTGAAATGCTGAAAGTTATGTCAGAATAGGCAGAGTAATATCTAAGTATAGTCTTGGAAACAGGGGAGCAGGGATGCATCTTTCCTGTGCTGAATTTTCAGGGCAGCAGCAGGCTGGGATGTGTGTACTTGGATCACATATTGTCTAGCAACAACAAGGTAAGGTCAAAAAAAAAGTAAGAATTACTGGAGGAAGTGTTTAAATAAATGGTTTTGGATAACTGAGCATGCTCTCAGCAGCAGTGATAGTGTGAGAACATTACTATAAAGCAGGGATATCAAATAAGAGAATGTATTTTTTAAAAAATGTTATTTTTCCTTTAAATCCTTGCTTTATCTTGTTCTCGGAAAAGGAAAAAATAAGGCTTGTTGAAGCTGTATTCAAGTCTTGCACTGTGACAGGATTATGAGCCTGCAGACAAACCTGGGTTGCTCGGGCATGAAGAAAACCTGTTTTTGTATGTGGGCAGTCGTGGGGTAAGGACAGAAGGTGTGCAGGTGTGCGTGTGGGCCTTGACCTGGCGCTGGCAGTGCCCCCCAGGGTACTGATGCTGGTGCTGATGTGCCTGGGCCAGCTGGGCTGCCATCTGCTTACTCCTTACTTTCAGCTCAGCTCTAGTTTTGGCAACAAGCTGGGGACTGACCTTCAGATGCCAGTCAGGAGTGCAGAGGTGCCTTGTAATTAGAAACGGCTGCGTAATGTCTAAACACTTGTTTGCTCCTGCCTGTAGGTGTGTGGCATCGGGGCATTTAGGGAAAAAATCCCAGGGCTGGGCAGCTCTCGGGTGCCCTGTGGAGACTGGATGCCTCGGCATCAGAGCATGTATCCCTCATCTCCTTGTCCTGGCTTAAGACAGCGGATCCCAGGCTGCTGTTGTGGTACGTGCAAGGGCTGGGCATCAGGAGCTCTGTGGGAAGCTGCTGGTGTGTGGGAATGCGAGCAGCGCACAGGGCTGTGCTGGGTGTGCCTCTGCAGGTGCCCTCTGTAGTGCGTAGGCGCCTGCTCAAAATAGGTTGGGGTTGTTTTCCCCAGTTTCAGTGATGTGGATTAGTAGATATTTTTGCAGATGTGAAAGAGCTCTGCAGGTTACTGAATAGTGATTTTTATTTGTGCTAGCAGTATCTCCCCCAGACAGAAGTGACAGTCTAAACATGCATTTAAACTGTGCTTTCTGGAAGTCAGGGAGCTGATGCAGTAAGTATTTGAACAGTGTGTACATTTTTCTGCCTCAGTGTGGAAGTTGGTACTGAATTACTGTAATGAACATTGCATAACATTTGATACCTGTTTTACTCAGTTTAATGTCGTAAAGCTGAAGTTGCAAGGTTTCCAAACTGTGTGTATCTGGTGAGACCTTGCAAGGGTTGTGCTTTTATTAAAGAACACACTAGGCCAACTTTTTATTGTAACTCAAGTTTTTCATCAGTCCAGGAACATCAGATGAACTTTAACTGAAGAAAGGATATAAAAAGCATGAGAGCAGCAATGACCAAACACCTCGTAGGGAAACAAAAGCCAAGTGCAGGTGGAGAACATCCAAAGATCATTTCCCTTGACAGTTTATGGTCTGGATTTTTTAATGTGTTGCCCATAGAGAGTCCCCTGCTATGGTTAATTGAAAACCTGTACCTCTTAGCATACTGAATTCCAGAGCCATTTGTTCAGGAAGCTGACTGAGTGGGAGCTGCTTGTAGGCACAAGGAGGAGCCTTCTCCCTGTCAGTCAGAACAGCTCTGATCTTGCATAGTAAGAATATATGAAAAATGACTCATGAAGTAGGAGGTTTCTTGAAGGCAGAGCTTTGCAGCTCATAGAAAGAGTTCTCTTTGTCTTGCACTCTGCAGTGAGTCTCTCTGTGAATATGGAGCAAACACATAACAAGCTGTGGCATATGAATAAGAAATGAGATTTTCCTGTCTAATAATTTCTTGGCTGTTGTTAAGGATCTGACTTGTCATTGTTCTGACAGAAATGGGCTAGTACAGACAGCTGCAACAACAGGGATACAGAAGAAACTTGGTTCAAGGCAAATAACATTTTGGGAAGGGTTAGGAGCGGATTAGTTGTGACAGTGTAAACCCAAGTGCAGTGAAACAAGAGGTCTGTCTAATAGGAAGTGGATTTTAGTTTCCTGCTCCTCCAGCACATCCATCCTTGTGTTAGGGGGATAGGTGAGGGTGGAGCAAGAACTGGTGGGAGATTATGTCTGTCTGAGCTTGTGTTTCTGTTCCCTTGCTTTCAGAATTGGCCTTAATGCATTTTTACCTGAGTGAGGTTTTTCAGGAATGTTTCAACTGGACTCTTCCCTGCAGTTGAGCAAAGACTCAAGGTGGTGGTCAGAGGCAGCACTTTGGCTAACATGGAGAATGCCTTCATGGTTACCCAGGTCTGTTGTTCTTTAATGCCACTGGCTGCAGCCAAGCCTGTTGGTGACCAAGGGTGTTGTGAGTGCACATGGCAGTTACAAATACACACATTACACTTGCTGTGTGGTTATGGGACTTCATAGTTTGTCTCTGACCACTTTGTATAGTTAAAAACGCACTGTTAATGACAAACCTGCTCCTCTGCCTGGGTGTTTGTAACTACAAAAAGACATTTTGAGGAATGTTTTTGTGCAAATTTTAAGAGGAGGGTGGGGTGACTTCATGGGAAATGCAGCCCAGAAGCCCAGGGGCGGACATGCTGCTTCAGTGTTTCTTTGGAAAACAAAATGAGCTTGCAGATCTTAATCAGCATTTTTGAGCTAGTACCCATGTCACAAAGACTGTGGCTCCTACGGGAAGAAATACGATTCTGGTAAACAAGATGATTCTGTCAGGAGCTGCTGCAGTGCTGATGTCTGCAGGAATCTGCCCCTGGGCTGACTACATGAGAATGTTTAATATTAAATTGAAGACACAGCTAGTGAAAACTTAGATGTACTCATCAGACTCTTGATTCTCTTTCTAAAAAGTACATTATTTTTTAAAAATTATTATTCTGTCTGACTCATAGGTCTTTAAAAAGTTTTTGAAACTTTTATGTTTCTGAAAGTTACTTTGATACCTGAAGTGTTAACATCAATAATCTTTGGGTTCCTGTGTGGTATGCTGTACTTATTTCATGTGCTTTGGAAAAAAAAAACAACAAAAACTAAGTTGAAAAAAAATTCTGGTTTTTTGAAACAAAAATCACAGTTTTCGAATGCAGTTTTACAATAATTTATCTAAGCTATGGCTTTCTGCAGTTCATAGACATTGAGGCCTCAGCTTCTCCAAGTATCATAAGATTGAAAATAGGGATCAGACCAGTGGGAAGTTTCTCTGCTACTGAGTGAGTTCAAACATTCAGGCTTACAGTTCTTAGTTTAGAACGAGAATTATTTACTGCCCCTTCAACACATGGTTGATGACTTAAATCAGTTTACACAAACTATGATTTAAGTTCCTTGGGGACTCTCAATTTAATTACTTCTATCTTTTTGTCAAAATAAGAGCTATTTGAGACTGTTCTTCCCAGCTACTTTGCAAAGCAGGAGATGGGGGCCTGTGTACAACTGGATTTGTTGTGGTTTGTGTGGGGAAGAGGGGTGTGCTGCTGTGTCACTGTCCTGGACTTTCTTTGTTGGCTACTACAAGTCCCCAGAGGAGATCAGGAGCAGGCACCTCAGCAGTGTGCCCTGACTTGCTTTCTGTGGGATCCTGTCTCTTCACAGCGAGGTGAAGGGAATGCTGTGGTTGGGGTGGGTGCTGTGGGGTTGGGTGGTCTGAACAAGTGCCAAGCACAAAGTTCCTGCCAGAGAAAACTGCCTGCTTGGTAACACCGTTATTTCTGCAAGCGAGAATTGTCTACACTCTCATAAACAAATTATACTTGGGCCTGTTTCCCTGGCATGTTTCTGCTGTGGAAATTATTTCAGTTAGGGAGAAAATGTGTCTATATGTAAAACATTTTTGAATTAAGTTCTTAAGCTTGTACAGTTCCTGATATGGACAAAACTGTACCCGTGTGAGTTGCCTCCCTTTCAGATGAGAACTGATGTGCTGCTGTCGAGGCTGGCACCCAGCTTTTGCTCAGATGCTATCATTTATTCAGTGCAACCTCATTTGTGCTGACAATTACAGTTTGGGATGGTCTTATGGAGCTGACTTGTGGTGGTAATTCTTGCTGTTTTGCTCTTGTGCTACATAGTTTTATATTTTTGAGAATTCAAAATAATCGCGTCGCAGTTTTCTTTGTTGTGTCTTACTGATTTAACACCCACAGTAACACAGATAGGAGTGGGATAATTTCAGATCTCTGTTTTGATTTGCAAGGCAAGGGCCATATCAAACAGTTCCCTGTAATGGGTACATTGCTTTTTTCCACCACTATGATGTCTCTGAGGTGGGAAAACTGTAGCTTGGAGCCCAAGGGCTGAAGGGAGGGGTTTGGAGAGCACCAGAGGGCAGTGCTGCCCACTGCAAGAAACATAAAATACTGCAAGGACTAAATAGTACCCAGGGTTTGGTGGCCTGTCTGTGAGGTGTCTCTTGTTCTGCAGAAATACCAGTGGTTTGAAATACATATGGGGCCCCCTCCTTGTCTCTTTCAGGTGTACCACATCTCTTCAGACAGCTATGAGACACAAAACCAGCACTATGGAAGGAGCTTGACCAAGGAAACAGTTAAGGACGGTAAGGGAATTGATGTGTAAGAATTCAGTGCTCTTGGATATTTTTCATTTATTTACTTATTTACAGAACTCTATGGAAAAAGTAGTCTGCGTGATCCTGTTTTAAAAGTCCCTTTCTGTCCTCATGCCAGATGGGTCTTCAGCTGTTCCCTGTAGCATTTGAGCTACCTGTCAATCTGAAATTGAGTGTGCACTTGGCTGTAACAGCGGTGCAGACTATAGGAATTTCCTCCTTATGTCTCTTTTACTGGAGGTGGTAGTTGTAGAATTCAACTTCTTTGCAACTTAGAAATATTTTAAAAGTATTAAATGTTTTTATAATGTATTTTTTTATCTCTAGGTGTCTTCTGTGAATACTTAAGTGTCTTTTATATTAGAAAGCTGCTACAAATGCGTTTTTCAGTTCAAGGGACCTTCTCAGTTGAAGTCGATCCACATATTGCTCTGCATTAACCATTGATAAAAAATGCTGCCATCATACAGCTGTTTGGTAATGACTATTGCAAACTAGTTATTAGTTGACAGCTGTTCTTATGTCCCCCAGAAGGTACAGAAGGGCGCACACATGAACACATTCATGATAACAAGCTGCTTGAGCCTGTTCATCTGTGGAGAATTTGATGGGTTTACATTTGCCCAGAACTGTCCAGACACTTACTAAAATGGCCTGGGGAGCAGGAACCATGTTCTTTTACTGTTTGATTGATACATTTAGTTTTACCTCCAATGAGAGCCCAAGTGGTAGCATTATACAGCAGGTGAGGTGGCTGAAGGTGTCGGAGTTTCTTGGTTCTCTTTGGCTTTAGTTAATAATTATCTGAAAGGAAACTACCTGAATGCTTTCTTTTTCTTCAAATAAGAACTACTCTCATCCCAAAAGAAATAAAAACTACTTGTTTTCCTTTCAGAGGTGAAAATAATCCCCAAATGTGTCTGTTTCTTGCAGGCATCTCAAAGTTTTTCCACAGTGGGTACTGCTTGAGAAAAGATGTGGTAGCTGCCAGCATTCGGAAGATTGAAAAGATTCTGGAGTGGTTTGAGGGCCAGACACAACTCAACTTCTATGCAAGCTCGTTGCTCTTTGTCTATGAAGGCTCATGTCAGGCGACAACGGTGCGGTTGAGTGATGTTACCTTGGCGGAGAAGAGAGGAGTGCCCAAAGGTCTCTTATCAGGTGGAGATGTATTGGAGTATAATAATAATATTCATGTAATAAATTCTACAGAGAATGGAAAAATTGAAGCCTCTGTAAGTAAAGGCCTGTCCAAGTTTTATGCACTTCACAAAAAGGCATGCTCAAAGAGGCACCACAGCCAGCTCTCACTAAAAGTTGAAAACTTGGAGCAAGGCAATGTGTGGAAAAGCAGCACATGCATTGCACAGGAGCACCTGAACGGGAACGTTCTACCCCAACTGGAAAAAGTTTTCTATCACCTGCCAGCAGAGACCAAGGAGAGTGCAAATGTCGAAGTCCGAATGATCGATTTTGCTCATGTATTTCCTAGCAGTGCAAAGGATGAGGGCTACATTTATGGTCTGAAGAATCTAATAACAGTACTTCAAAATATTTTGGATAACTAAATTCTTTGCTATGTTTTTTATTGGGGCCAATGATAAAGAGCCACAACATGAAGAATTTCTGCACTTGTAATGCTGTATAACTGGGTTTGTATTGTTCTATATTTTATTTGTCTTTGTACTTTTGGTAGAAGGGTTTAACTTTTTATAATTTCACTCAGGAAAATAGTTGATAATTAGGGAGTGTGAAAGGATGAAGATACTGAGATAAAGCAGGATAGATAGATTAATAGAATGAAGTGTATGTGGTTGTCTTAAATCCAAGGACTACCAGAAGCAAGGGTTATGTTACTTCCTTTAATAATTTTAGCATAGATGACACTTGCCCACTTAGCCTTTGACACTGAGCCACATCTCCATTAACAGGTGTTTAGAAAATAGGCTGAAAGCTGTAAGGTGCAGGATCAATGCCCTCAGTACTGCCCTTGTGTTTACTGTATTTGAATAACTGGAGTAACCCTGCTTGGAGAGAAATGCCATGCTGAGTCAGCAGTGTCACCAGAAGCCAGTGCATCAAAAAGTGCTTTTCCTTGTCACAGGTTGACATTGCTGTTCTTTCAGCCCTGACTGGGGGCCCTTCCCCATTGTGGGAATCTGTAGCTGATGTTCACCACAGATAAACTACCACATAATTTGTGTTGAGGTGCTAAGAAAATGCTGGAGTAAAATACCGTAACAGGCTTAAACTGCACAACTTCTAGAGAAACTCTTAGTTCCTAAGAGCAAAAGTATGCAAATGCGAAATGTTCCAGGAGCTAATTTGGTTTAGGAGATTAAGTCAGTCTGTTAACTGAGTGTCTGATGCTGTGATTAAGGGAAATGCCTCACTCCATTGTTCTTGTGGCCCTTCTCTGAAAGCATTGCTTTTAAAAGCACACCGATGAAATGGAGGAACAGAGCACTCTGAGCAAACATGCAGAGATCTCCACTAGCCCTTGGCTGCTTGTGTTTCTGCAACAAGCATTTCGTGTTTCTGCTGCTGGGGAGCACTGGCTGGAGCCATGAGCAGGACAGGCCAAGGACTCCCCTTTGGAGGTGGCTGAGCCCTGGGGTCATCATGTGTGCTACTGCTTGTGCTAGTAGAGCTGTGGCTATCCCACCCTAATGATACACAGGCAAGCTGTGTAATTTGAAAGTTGTCCCATTTTTTTCCTTTTCGTGGGAAAAATTCAAACTTTTTTATGGAATAATTGAGACCAGGATGATTTATCCAAAGCATTTTTGGTATATCTCTTCCATGTGCTATATCTGTGGCTGTGCATATACAGTGAGCTGTATGAAAAGTGGGAATGGCTGAGTCTTGCCATACCCAGAGCAAGATTTTAATGCTTAAAGCAAGCCCCAGGAGGAAACCATTTTAGAATGGATTTGGTCATTGGAAACTTACTTCTTCTCCATGTGGACTTACTGTGACCCCGTGGCCTTGCTGCTCTCTGTGCACTGTTCTGCACTCTGCACTTAGTTGTGTGCACATCTTGGCACGTTCTTAATTTGACTTTCTTTGTGAGAAGGAAATGCATCCTTTTTCAAGCAAATACATTGTTTCAAATAAAGCTGAAATTTTAGCTTGAAAACTTGGGTTAATTGGAAGAAACAGGGTATTACTGTGTGTAGAACTACATTATTTAAACTTCAGAGCATATATTGGCCAAAGCATTCAAGAATGAAACCAACTGTTAGTAACATAATGTTTTTGCAGTGTGAGAAAAGGGCCTTGCAGAAGGGGCTGTACCTTTTTCTTGACAATTTTATATGAATTATGGTGGAGGCTGAGGGGAAAGTACCAGGAAGAGAGGGATTTTTTTCCTACCTGGTATTTCTCTTGCACCATATAGTTAATATATTCCCAAATGTCCATGAATTAATTTAAGCCATATTCTACAAAGTGTTTGTGGGTTTGCTTGCTTTGATGCTGGTTTCTCTATTATGATTGCATTGTTCTATCCCATAAATAATCAACAGTAGAGTAGTCCAGGCTGGTAGTGGCCTTGTATGATAAGTTTACAAGGTTTTATAGAAAATGTGGGCAAAAACATTTAAACATAATGATTTTTGTCATCTGTAATTCATCTCTTCCGAATTGTAATCCATTTTGTGCCAGAGAAATCAGACATTTGTCTCAAAGGAGTCAGTTATTTGAAAATGATTGGAATGCTCTTGGTACCATGCACTCTCCTGTCTCTGCTTCCTCAGTGTTTGAATGCTCTTTAAGTATTGATTCTTTTGTTGGCTATGGCAGTGTTTGTAATGCACCTGAAATATTGTCAACCTGTCATAATATTTTGAATAAAAAAAATAATTTTGTCATGTTTTTTGTACCAGTAGTTACTATGAATGTGTTTCTGTTAATTTGAAATGTAGCTTGAGAGATAATAGTATTTTTTGTTGGAAGTTGTGCAAATAAAGCTTGCTGTAGAGGTGTTTGAGCATAGTACCAGCTGTTGAGTTTAAGAGCCCTCATATTCACATTGCTCTTGCATATTTTAGACCTGGTGTCTCTGTTGTCTTGTATCTGATCAAATTGTTTTCAGTTACAGTTGGAGATACATTCACAGAAATTATTAAACAGAATATGAAATTAATCAAAAGATGAAGAGGGAAACACTGGAACTGAGCTGGTGCACTGCCATCAATTTCCTTCCTCCCAGAAATGCCCCTTTTGTTCTCTGGGCGACATGTACAGGACAGGCAACTGTGACATGGAAATCCTTATGGGAATGGTAACACGGCTTGTAGGTATTTCTGTCCTGTGAAATGAAGGGAGGATCCCTGCCCCAGACTGGTGTGGTGGTAGCTGGGTGCTGGAGCTGCTGAGGAAACCTGTCATTTGGTTTTAAGCAGAGTTGGGTTTAGCAGAGCTGGCTGTCAAAAGGGAAGACTCATGCAGCATTGTCACTCGTGGACTCAGAGTAGATGCTACTGAAGCCTTTCTGCCTGGGTGACAGGAGAACTTACCTAGGAGAGCTTGAATTGTATAAAGTTTTATAAAAAAGCATTTCCGCATACGGTATTTTTTGATATGGTTGAAATTGGTTGCATAAATTACATTGGAATGTGTTATACCATTATGAAATATTTAAAATATTTTAATTCATTTTATGAACTAAACTGAAGACTTTGCTTGTAGTTGTGATTCTCATGAAACTTGTACTGTTCTGGTTTTTTCTACTGTCATGCATAGCCAGTGTTCTTTTCCACAACCTCACAGCTTCATGGAGAGCTTTTAAAGTACTCAGTAGGTTAGGAAATCGCTGATTTTCATTAATTTGATTACAGAGTCATATTTTCTTGAAATATTTCAGTGCGCTTGATACTTTAAGTAATGTTACTAAGTTACACATCAAGAGTCCCAGTAAAACATCCTCACCTGCACAGAGCTCCTGATCCGAGTTGGGATTGTGCACAGTTTAGAATGGGCCTTCTCAGGTGTTACAGCAGCAGTGGTGAAGGGAGGGCATCACCTGCACTGGCCATGGCAGTTGTGCAGGAGTGTTTACAGCCTGAACCAAAAATCATTGGAACAACTTGCTCACTTCATGATGTGAAGCACTATCAAATGTAGGAAGACACGGGAAGAGTAGATACTCGCATCCCTATCTGCTGTTTAATGTTGTGATTAGTTGTTCATCCTCCTAATTCCATGTTTTTCCCAAGTGAGCTTTCCCTCCTGAGTGCCTTCTTCACCCTTGCCACTGGTAACCTTATGTAGCATCATGGTGGAATGTTTTAATGGAAATTCTACTTTTCTAAACAGCTTATGCCCTGTAACTGCTCTTAAAGTGTCAGTATTGAAAAATATAATCAGAATGCCTGAAATACTGTGGGAATGCACACTCTTCTGAAAGAGTAGGAGTGGATGCTAGTGGAGAGCAAGAAAACTCCCTCCTCATGCTGAGAAAAGGGAGGGAAAAAACCCCTCCAAAACTTAAATTTAACTAGTTATATATTTGCATGAAAAAAGGAAAATTAAAAGTAGCCTACAATGTAACACACACTCACACAAGTTAGATATAACAAATAATTCCTTCACCTCCCCACCCAACAGAAAACTCCTCCAAACACAAATTTCACTATTCTGGCTGCAAAATGACCCAGGAGAACTCAACCTCCTGAGGGACAGACCCAAACAGGGAGAAAACTAAGAATAAACATTTTGCTTTCCTGTAGATAACACAGCAGTGAGGTGGTGCTGGGCCCAACTGCAGAATGGCAGCAACGTCCTGCCACTACCATGGCCGTGATCAAAGAGAGAAGCACCTCCTCCTCCACTGTATTTATACTGAGATGACATCAGATTATGGTATGGAATACCATTGGCCAGTAGCAGTCAGCTGTCAGCTGGCCTGACCCAGCTCGAGTCAGCTGATAATCTAAAGCCTGCTCTAAAAACTAAAGCCTAAATTTAGGCCTACCCTAAATCCATAACACTCCACCCCTTATTCCATACCATATTATGTCACTCATATCCCAAATCTGTCTGTTCCTCGAGCTTGAACAGTCCTTCTTTTCAGAGCCATCTTCCACCCCTCCAGATTGTAGGCTTTAGTCCTTTAGGATGGGGTGGATACTTTAGGCAGGAAAAGCAGTCAATCATTGGGCAGCAACACCAGCTTAGTTTAGGTCATCTTCACCCGGTGATTGATTTCCTGCAACACAACTCAAAATGCAAGTTATTTTCTCTCCCCAAGGTTAAATCTTGAGGCACACACCGGGATCGTCCCATCCCCTTCTCAGGGGTCTCCATCCCCTTGCTGGGGTCTCCAGATCCCTCACTGGGGTCTCCATCATAGTAACCACGTTTCACAATCATGGATAACCTTAGAAATCGTGTCCATGGTTAAATCCAACCCTCGGTCTTGTGCCCACCTGTAGGTGAAATCATGAGGCCTGAGGCATCATGAGCCCATGGAGCCAGAAGCAACACCCCCTTATATTTCTAGTCCAGGTGTGATGTTCCTCATTAACTTGCCCTTTGGGCACATGGGCATCCACACAGCAAACCTCCAGAGATTCTACTGAAGCGGCAGCGTCCCGCCGCATATCGGCAGCCCAGGTGGGCCTCTCTCTATGCTTCTAATTAGCCTCCTTTCATCGGTCTAGCCATCCCCACCCCCCCCAGGGCATTGGCTGTCATCCACAAGTCAGTGTAGAGGTAAAGCCTTGGCCACCTCTCTGGTTCAGCAATGTCCAATAGACTCGGTTGCCCCCCCTCTCCCGCCTGGCTGGAGGCAGGGCAGCCTTCTTGCTGTTCTTGGCCCTTTTCCAGGGTCTCTGCTTCAGCTATGTGGACAGCCTTTTTATCAACTTTCTTCCTTTTAAAAACTCATACCTAGACTTCAAGCATAGAAGTAGATTCACTCTCCCACCTCCTCATGTCTTACCCCAGGTCACACAGGAAGGACTGCAGTTCACCACATGACCCACACTTCGGGTTTGCTCTGTGTCGGGGTGGGGCAGGAGAGGAAAACTGGTCTCTTGGGCTCTGCGCGTATTCTCGAAGTCTTCCCACAGGAAAGGTGTCTGAACTCAGAAGGACAATCAAAAGAAGGCTTACCACAAGCCTCCAGTGAGAAGCCATTGTTTATGTTATGATTCCTCCATGTACTCAAAACACAGCAAAACAAAGCTGATAAACCAGGTATGTTTATATGAACAAGGTCCTGGAAACCTGCCTGGCTCTCGGGAAACTTGCCAAGGCCCACTGGCTGAACCTGGCGGAAACACCAATTTTGTTTTGGTTTGAATACTTTGGAAAAATGTCAAGTATGAACCAAAGCAATAAAGCTCCCTCCTCCCACCGAGAAAAGGGAGAAAAAACCCTCAAAAACTTAAATTTAACTAGTTATATATTTGCATGAAAAAAGGAAAATTAAAAGTAGCCTACAATGTAACACACACTCACACAAGTTAGATATAACAAATAATTCCTTCACCTCCCCACCCAACAGAAAACTCCTCCAAACACAAATTTCACTATTCTGGCTGCAAAATGACCCAGGAGAACTCAACCTCCTGAGGGACAGACCCAAACAGGGAGAAAACTAAGAATAAACATTTTGCTTTCCTGTAGATAACACAGCAGTGAGGTGGTGCTGGGCCCAACTGCAGAATGGCAGCAACGTCCTGCCACTACCATGGCCGTGATCAAAGAGAGAAGCACCTCCTCCTCCACTGTATTTATACTGAGATGACATCAGATTATGGTATGGAATACCATTGGCCAGTAGCAGTCAGCTGTCAGCTGGCCTGACCCAGCTCGAGTCAGCTGATAATCTAAAGCCTGCTCTAAAAACTCAAGGCTAATTTTAGGCCTACCCTAAATCCATAACAGATTTGAAGAGGACATTTTGGGGGCAAGGTGAGTGACAGTCAAACTGCATAGAGTTTTCCTTCCCTTGCTGCAGTGAGTGTTGAGGTTTGGAGCGGGGAGGGTTCCTGAGGAGCACTGAGCAGGCCATCATATCTGTGCTGCAGCATTGGGACTGGCAATGGGGAAGATCCAAAGGCTGCAAATGTGCAGGTGTCTTGCAGGGAGAATATGCTGTGCATGTTCCTTGGGTTACAACAGGATGTAATCTGGGAGGTGCATTCATCTCCACAGCTGCTGGCCAAATCCTGCCTATTCTTTGTGTTCACAGCAATCTAATGGATGCTGCAGAAGAAAATTGTCATCCAAAGGGCAAGTGTGTTTGAAAGGGGGAAATAAGCAGAGCTGAGGATTGTCCAGAAAACATGTTTCAATAAATACCTTTTACTCTGGTCTCATTTAGTGTAGGTGGGCCCCGTGGATTTGGAGTTTGATTTGTTACATGACATTCAGTAGCAAATGGTCAGAACAAAGGAATTTCAAAACCTCTTTAGTCTGAGTTGTGGTTCAAATAGTTTATTTTTTTTAAAGTGACCTATGAAGTAACTTCCGAATACGATGTGTGTTGCATCTGACACTAAATGAACTAGTGCACAACGGCACTTTAATCCTCTGGGAACTGCCCTGGAAAGTAGATGAAAACATGTGAAACTGCACCTGATGCTGTGTTATTGTTTTTAAACTCTAAAATTCTACATTAATTTTGCTTGATGGATGAATGTATCTAGTCTAGTCTGGGCTCACTTTCTTTGATTCAAGTGTCTAAAGCTACCCCTCAATCTCCTCTAATCTGTATGTGTTTGTGATTTCATTTGTTGTTTTCTGCCATTCTTGGACCATAGGGTGTATTGTTAATATTGCCTGTGTTTATTTTATAGAACATTGTACTATGCTATTTACCAACTTTTGTAATTTAATAATAAGTGATATTTAGGGTCATTCTACTAGCTGTATATTTGGCAAATTATTAAAATTTTCTGCAATGACTTGCAAGTATAATTGGTTTCTTTTTAATAAAGGAAGATGGTTGAGAAAAAGTTTTCTTGAATATACTTGCACTGAAGAATCTCTTGTCCTCTTTCCTCTTTTCTGTGCCCTCTGTAAGGGGTGTTTCCATTGGATTTACCAGGTTTGCTTTACACAGTATTTTTGTCACAGCATCCATTGGCATTGTTTGTTGGGAATACCTCCTGGATATTTAAGGGTCATCTCTAAAAAATAATTAATAAAATGCAAATCCATACACAGTCAAGTCCCCAGAACACAACTTTTTTGAACAAAAACCTTCTTCCCTGCTAGGAGATACTTCTCTGAATGAAAAGAGGATTGGAAAAGACAAAGCCACCCCGCTAAGACACAGGAAAAAAAATAAAAATCATTGATTTGGGACAGTTTAGCACTGAATGAACATCTAGGAAAAGGCAATTTTACTCCAGAAGGATCAAACCTGCAGGTTCCCCTCAATGTTTGATTGTAAATTGTGAAAACCTTGGATTAAGAGTGTTGTGGCTGACTTGATTTCTCTCCTTGTCTTTATTGCTTTGCAGATGTGAAAGACAACGAAATTAATCAACTGATGGGCATCATGGCTGTAATTACATTGGAAGAGTTGGTGCCAATTAGCAGCTATTTTCAGATAAGGGACACTTCAGGGCTGCATCTACATTTACTTTGTGGTATAGAGATAGCAGTCTTACTTTACATTGTACCTTTGAGTAAATGAATTAAATTCTCTATTCAGGATATCTGTGTCTAAAATTCCCATAATCCATTAAACTCATCCTGGAAAACACTTAACAGGACCACAAAAGGCTGTGTATGTTATTGATTACAAGCTGTTTTGCATCCCCCATCAGGTCCTGAATTATGAGAGCCTGCAGGAACTGCCTTACTGCTTCATTTTAAGTTGGTTTGGAGGGGGAGGCTGTTCCTTGGTTGCGTTTGGGTTTTTTTTATGTGTTGTCTTGTTTGTATACCAAAAGCTTTCTAAATGTGTTCAGTAGTCTTAAATACTGTCCCATGGCTCTGGATGGCCTTCCTTCCCATGCTCCAGAATTGAAGAAATGATGGAAAACTGGGGTGAGGCTGTAACTGGGACAAAACTCAGTTTTGTGAGGCTTTAGTTTTGTTTGAAGTTCAAGAAATGAGTAGTGTTATGCATTGAAGAATCCTTTAAAAAAGACCCCGTTTCCTTGTTTGTTTTAAGTAAAGGAGGAATCACGCTCCTTCAATGCATACTCACATCCCTTTTCAGTGGGGTATCACCCAGCTGTGGTATCACCCTGTTGTCAGGGGGCTATTGCCTGGCTGGGAGTCACCCTTTCTCTGCTGTCTCCTTCCTTGTGCACGCAGGTGTGTTTGAATAGCTGTACAGTGAAACGTGTCAGGGAGCTGATGTGGCTGAGAACTGCCTCAGGCAAAGAAAATGCCCTATGGGGAGGTGCATTTCACTGGTAACCCATCTGATACAAATTACTAATTTTCTGCTGTCCTGGTGTCCTCAATTTGGGTCATTTTGAGAACAACTGCCTGTTCTGGGTGCAGTGGAGGCAGTAAAACACTGGGGCTGTCAAAGGGAATGGATGTTAAAGAACCTATTCAGTGCAGAGAGCTCGGGGTGCAGCTGCAGGTTGAGCTCTGGAGGAGGGTCAGTAACCTGAGGCAAGAGGCTGTGACCTGCTGACCCTATGCACGACAGACAACCTGGGGACTTCTGACAACAGCCAGGGGACTGGACACTCAGAGGCACAGCAGGAGCCAACAACTCCTAGACTTTTCCTGTGTTTAAACTGAGGGGATACAAGCCCAGGAGTTCCTTTGTTTGGGGTTCCTTCTTGGAAGAACTACCTCAAGTTGTTATTTTGTTATTTGGTCAATGCACCATGATTAAACTTGTTTAAGTACGTGGACCTCTGAAACTGCTGTGGGAAACCTGGGGTGGAGCTGGTAAGGAAGGCTGGGCTGACTGTGATTGTGGAGGGTGAAGCTGTGAAGGCACCTTGGTTCCAGCTCGGGTGGTGTGAGAGTGAGTGCCAGAGTGGCTCCTGGATGGTCAGACAGGGATGATTCCCTAACACTGGGGTTCTAGAGAGCCATTAAAGAGGATCACCCTTAATATCAGACATTTGTCTTCATCCTCTGTTGCTGCTCTGCTATCTTTGCTTGTACTTTTCATCCTTTCTGCCATCCGCAGATTCCTTTACATGTAACTTAGTGTAGTTTGTGCTTTAGGTTAGCACATGACTGAGGATAAGTGTGACCTGGCATACAAACTGTAAAATACCTGCCATATATACACATCTTCCTCTAGCCATCTCTATGCTTATTATGACCTTGAGCAGAGCAAATAAATCTGCCTATGTATTGTGCAGCTTACCTGAAGGGCAGCCTATAGCCTAGTGCCCTGGATGTTTCCATTGCTGGTGGGGATTGGTGTCAGTGCACACTTTTTGGTTGGTGAAACATAAGGAGAAACTGAGTGCAACCCATTTTCCCACAGCTTTATAAGCTTTGTAATGCGGCTCACAATAAAATCTTGATTTTGTTAGCAGATTCAGTGGATATAAATTAGGTCAGCAGATGGGAATCTGTCAAATAGGTACCATGTCAAAGTACCGATTTTGCAAAAGTACTACTTAAAAGCCAGAAACAAACCATGAATAGCTACAAAGAAAATGCTGACAACTTGCTGACAATATGAACCTTTCATTCTCAAATACTCCAGTACCCAAATACTGGTGTTGTGGTGACTCAAGGTACTACAGGACACAGCTTGATGTTCTTGTTGGGGCAAAGCAATATCATATATTAAAGGCAAGTGCAACATTTTATAATACTTGGCAAAGGGTTATACAAACTAGAGGGCGAGGAGAACAAATAGAACCTTCTATGTCATACAACTAAACACTTTTCAAACAATTCAAACACTTCACAAACCATTTTTTGACATTCTTGTGACCATGAGTTAACTGGCTAAAATAGTCCATGCAGGAACTAAAATGAAGTTCTTTTGCTTCAGAATTGCTTCTGGTCCCAGGAAGATGTGGCACTGCCTCTGACTGGCAAAGACAGCAGTTCTTCCTCACTCTTGAACAAATCCCAGGGTTTCTTGCTGACTTCTGTGGTCATCTCTGTGGCTTCTTGCTGAACACCTACTCCTATGTGGTGTCTTCTATAGAACATGCCCTTGGGCTTCCCCAATAGCTGTTCATGTGTGTTTGTGGGTAGGAGGGATTAATTCCTGAAAAATATTGTGTTCAGTAGCAATCAAAGACTTTGGGGAGTTTGTATGGGATCTCTATTTGATCCGTGCAGAAAACTGTTATGCTACAATGTAAGTCTACAATGGTCCTTCACTGAATATAGTAAAATTCTAGCTTGAACACAAAAGTGTGATTTCAAAATAGTGATGGAAAGCAGAGCTGGCTGGGCCCTCACATAGTATGATACAACCTTGAGGTGGGTCTTGCTCTGTTTAAATGTCACTGTGGTCTCACTTTTACCTGTGGATGGGGCACCTCCCAGGACACTTCTCAGGTCAGCCAATGCACTTTTCATCTCCAGCTCTGGATCATGGAAGTATCATTTTTCAGCTCTGGGTGCCATGGGGTGCTGTGGATGGCAGGCAGCTTTGGTTGTCAAAGCCCTCTCAGGCTGCTCTCCTTAGTGTGTAATGGAAGTCCACAATAACCCATTACAGCTACAGCTGTTGCCATGGGCTGAAGTAATAATTATTAATACTGTGTTGTACAACTTTCTTACTAAAGAAGCCCAGTGTTTTGTGAACAGACAGCATGGTCTTGGGCTGCCTGCATTCTTCTGTTTTAAATCCATTTTTTATTAAATTTGAATATTAAAACCATAATTTAAAAATTAACTAAGAGACATACCATAATTGCTTTATCAGTTAAACTGTTTTGTGGTCTGTGTGAGGAAAATGGCAGCAGTGTAAAGGTCAGGTGCAGGCAGGTATCCCCAAAATACCAGACAGGGGAAGGACTTAAGAGAATGTATTTCCAAAAGTTGAGAACACTTGACACCTTGGTACAAAAGCTGCACTGGGCCTAGGAAAGACATTCCCCCTGTTCTTCTCAAGGCTTTCATCATCCCTTACCCCCTGGACTGGACAGTCAGATCCTCTGGAATACAGGAGGAGAAACATCTAAAACTGTCTCTGGGAAAGATGCCTTTTTCCAGGCAGGAAAGCTTTCTTAAGTGAAAAACCCCTTATCTCCTTGTAATAACTCTTCCAGTAGATTTTTCTGTACTGAAAAGCAATAAGATGGAAAAAGAGCAAAAAGCTTCAAAGGAATAGTTACCCTTTGTCTGGGTGAAGAGCTGTATTTTGATGAGTTCAGAATGATCATTAGACAGCTGGGCAGCTCACACAAGCACCTCTCTTTCCTTTGTGGTGTTTAACAAATGAAACAAAACTCAAGGCCCATACATACCTTTTGATTAAATTAGTTACCCTTAAAGCTAATGAAAACTGACATAACTGGATTTTTCAGTATTTAAAGCCCAACAGGCTGTGAGGTGCTTCTGAAACAACCTGAAGGTTTTCAGCAGCTTAAATAAAGCTATTTCTGAAATCTTGGAGCTGATATATATAATGTTAATGACAATTTCTAGGTTTGACCCAAACCTAGCATTTCCTTGCTTGTAGCTGAGAGGAATGTAACTGCAAAGCCTTAACTTGTGTTAGACCTTTGTGTAGACCTTGAAGGGAGAGGTACCCCTGGGGAATGTAAAATATGCTCCTTTTAGGGCCTGCTATTCTTTGTTCCATGGCCTTTTCAGCTTTATTGTCCAGTGGAAGAAGAAGGCAAGTCTCCAGTGCTGCACTTTCCCTGCACCCCTCCTCTCCTGTAGAATTCAGCACACTGTTGGAACAGCACATTGGCATTTAATTGCTGGAATTAGCAACTTTTCTTTACCCTGCCTGAAAGATTTTTGGGTCCATTTCCAACATTTGCAGTCCAACATTTGGAGCAAGTAGGCTCCAGATTTCTCCCCTGGAATCGTCATGCCTGGCAGGTGCCAGATAAACAACCAGACTTTGTCACAACTCAGCTTTCACATTCACTTGGGGCACAGCTGTGTTTTAACACTACTAAAACTCTATCTGGAGAAGTAAAACAAGTAATTGTTTGATCCAGAAAAGCTGACTTGCCTCTAGGAAAATAGCAAAGACACACATGTCCTGATTTATGTTTCTTTACTGACCCTTTTTTCACTTTCAAGGCTTATTCCTCACCTGGTACTTACTAATACAAAAGTAGCTGTGCTGTGTGTTGGTGCAGTGAGCAGGACAGCCAGTATGGGAAAGTAGCTACCAGGGCATAGAACCCAAGGCAGAATAGACAGTTAAAGAAAGAACAGGGAGAGAGAACCAGGCTGAAGAGGAGGAATACATTTGCAGGGAACTGGGAGTTCTCCCTTAAAGAAAAATGCATTGAAGTAAAAGCAGTTTAATAAAAAGAAGAGTTTGTTGCTATGTAGCACACCAGAATAATGGGCTAGTAATAGAAATCTCTGATTTCATCACACTAAAGTAGGGCCTGGGAACTGCAGGAGGGCTCCCTTAACATTTCCTATGTTATCCTTAAATCCTGATGCTGGCTCTCTCCACTGTATATATGCCACGTGGCTCTTAAGAAAATGGAAAACTGCCTTCAATTTTTGCACTAAAGTGACCTTATCATTTCATACAGGACACTCAAACTGTTGCATTTTGGATAGTGTTACTGAATGAAGACTGTTTGGATCTGCTTTTCTTGGGACATGAGTGGGAGCTTTCCTCTTGGAGTACATTTAGAAAACTTTACACCTCTGCTGGAATTTCGTGCCATTTCCAGGCACACAACACCCCCCTGACTACAGAGCACTGTCAAACATGCTCAGTCTGCAGGCTGATACAATGGCCTGCAGCGTCCTTTAATTATATTTCTTCCATGCTTCAAGAGGAGTGTTTGTGGCAAGTGTCCTGAGTTCTGGTCCCATTTTGGCTCTGTGCCCTCTATTAGTCCAGTTTCGGTGTATCCAGTGGCCCTTCTGAGATTCTTTTCTTGCTTCAGCAGGAGTTGAGCTCACCAGCGACAGTGTTGAATTCTACCACTGGCACATCATTTCCAAAACATATTCACAGCCATTCAGGTTTGTGTACCCCCATCTGTCTTAAACATGGCAAATATACCGTGCAGCTTTCTTACACACAGAGAATTGATTGGGGTTTTTGGGCAGAGATAGCATCTGATATCTTTTCCTGGCCCTGGATCCCCCCAGGTCTCCTTGAACTTTCTGGCACTGCTGTGTCCTGATTCTTATTGAGGGTGTTCATACCTCACCAGCACGGGGTGATAAACCCTGGAATGGTTCTGGATGAAGATCTGCAAAATTCATAGCAGAGATGGCTACTCCCCATGGGACTTTTAACTTTTGACTTGCAATTATTTTAGTTAAAAATTATCAGGCATAATTTTTATTCCATGCTGAGATCATCTGTTGGTGATGGTTTCTCTTTTTAATTTTTTTTTCACTCAGATGCAGCCAGCATGAGCTGGACTCTGCATCCTTCAGAAGCCTTTGGAAAATGCTGTGTATTTGTGTTTCAGCCATGGGATATCTTTAAGTGACAGGTGAGGCATCCCAAAGTCAGTGTCCCAGTCACCTGAGGAGGAACTGACAGCATTTGTCAGTCCTTAATACAACGCTTAGGTTAAAGTAGAGATTTGATTAAATAAGGTTAAAATCTCAGATTGTTGATAGTGAGAGTATTTTGTGGAGCTCTGAGTCTTATGCAGAGGCAGGTGAGTATACGGGGAGTTTACTGGGTGGGCTGCTGAAAATCTCCCTGAACAGATAACAATGTTATAGACAACAACTGTTGAAAAGCTCCCTGAATTTCTCTCCCCTGCCTGGAGATCTAAAACTATTTTCTTTGGAGGCAGCAGCTGAGATATTGTTGACAATAAAGAGCTGCTCTGTCTCAATAAAATGCTGGAGACAGTGCATTAAGCCTGACCACAAAAGGTTTACTACTGCTTATCTGTGGCTTTATAAGTATCTATTAGAGAAACCAGTCTACACACGAATGGGGTTATCTCACAAGACGTGGCTGAGTAATAGAGCTCTTACTTATATCAGTGGAATTGTGGTAGATAGTCTTACGACTAGGTATTAATTACTGACAAATGAGAGCACTTTCCCAAGGGAAGCTGTTGTACATACTCAGTGCAATGTGTTACTGACATAGCAAGAGGGGCTTTGGTCTCAGCAGTGGCAGTCTGGGGTGCTGGGAATGTTATTGCCAGAGCGGCTGCTGGACGGTTAGACAGGAAGGTTTCCTTAACACAGTAAAGTTGGGAATTGCTGGGGAAAGTTTCTGCTACCCGGTGAAAAGTTGAGGAAGCCACTCACAGCTCTGCCAGTGCATGCAGCAGCGTTTCTAAGTTGGCTTCAGCAGGAGAAACTCTGGAGGGCGCTGTAAGCTCAGTGTTTCAGCTCAGCTTCGGGTTGTGGGATTTCGTGAGTTTTTTTCCCCTCTCAGCCAAAACTGAGATTTAAAGAGGTGGCATGTTGGGCAATTGAAGGTGGATATATTTTTGAGTGATAAGAAATTGCTTTACTTACCCCTGTGTAAGCTACAAATGTAGTTACTGATGTCTTTGCAAGCAGAATTCATCTGTGCCTTTGCTGGTCAAATTTTAGTGGTTTATATCAGTGCATGAGGCAAGCTCTGTTTTCTCTGCTGGCTATCAGTTTCCTCTGGAATAGAGAAACAAAGGGGTTGGTAAAACTACAAAGTATAGACAAGAAGGTGTGGATTTTTTTTTTCTTTGGTAAAGAGCTTTCATGGCTTTTGAGTGGTATTGCTGTTTTTGAGATGGTGATTAGGGAAGGGGATGGGCAAATTTAATAACATGTTAAAAACCAAAGGCAGCACTTAGCTATGCAATGCTTTGCAATGCTTATCAATTAACTACTGGGAGGACTATGTTTTTTGTGGGCAAATGACTGCTGAGAAGTTACCAAGGTAAACTGTGGGTTGAGAAACACTGAAAAATGCCTTGTTGGAGGCTGCCCCGGAGTCAGTGTGGCTCTCAGTGCCCAGGGCAGGCTGTCCCACCTTGGGGACTGTTGGCTCTTCATACTGGTGTTTCAGGTGTAGTGTGAGGAGTGCCTGAGCAGCAGCTCCTATTTTTCTGTTGATTTTGGGACCGCTGTTTCTTCCAAGGTGCCCTGTCCCATCGGCAAGACTCTTTTATCCTCATGAGTGAAGGAATAATTTGGGTTGTTGGTCAGGCTTGAAACAGGGCTAGGGAGCCCTTATCTGGAGCAGAAATGCCTCCTGGCAAGAAGAGTGCCATTTCTTCCAGTGGAGTAGTGCTTGCTTTCACCAAAGACCATTTCAGTAAAAACTGACCATTTTTTGGAAGCAAAACACATTTGAGGAAATTTGGGGTTTTTTCAAAACCCTGTGCCCACAGTTCTCCCAACCCCTGTGCCTGTAGCTCTCCAGTGCTGTTATTTACCACTAAAACAAATGCAGATCGTGCTGTTTTGTGCTAAGCTGAGAGGCAGCAGCTGGTCCTGCTCCCAGCCCAGGACTGGGGGTCTTGGTAGGGAGGCAAAGCTCACACTGTGGGCAAGCCAGACCATATTTTAAGCCCTATCACTGCCTGTGAGTGGGATGTGTGTGCAGGATGGCCGTGGGGTACCATTGTGGTCGTGATGAGGTGAACCAGAGACGAGCACCCTCAGGATCCTGAGGGATTTCACTCTGGCAGCTCCGGGAGATGTAGCTTGCTGTGTTAAAAATACTGAGTGGTATACTGTGTGCAGGTCCTCCTGGCCTATGTGGCAGAATGCTGGAAATGAAGGGGAAAGGGAACGTGCACCATTATGTCTGAGGTGTCTGATAGCCTTAGGTTTGCAAAAACTGAGGATGAACCAAGATCCACACACATGGAATCATCCTGAAGCCCGGCATGCCAGGTGAGCACCAGCTGCTGCAGAAAGGTGGCTCCAGCTCAGCTGCTGTGGGGACAGTGAGCTGTTTAGTCCCTACACTCCTGATGCTACCTCCTGCTTCTGCTGTCCTTGGCATGGGCTCTCCTTGGGAAGATGTGTTTTCTTATGTTCTTGGTCAGATCTAGTCAAGCCAATGATACTTGGCAGGTGTCTTGAGGTGTCACATATGTCCTAGTTTAGCAGGTGGGACCAGTTGTCACTGTGTGGGGGTGATCAAGGCTGTGTATTCTACCCCCTCTATTCA
>JAWWEV010000169.1:4875693-4892383 GCA_035583235.1 Hafferia zeledoni | reverse complement strand
TTGGGCAGAGAAGCTGTGGCTGCCCCATCCCTGGGAGTGTCCAAGGCCAGGTTGGACAGGGCTTGGAGCAACCTGGTCTTGGGTTTTCAGGTCTCTTCCAACCCAAACCATTCCAGGATTCTGTGACTGCAGAATTTACACTTTGAGGCCACTTCAAAGCCTTCCTGTAAAGGCAAAATACACAAAATCTCTTTGCAGGCCAAGGAGACCTCAGACCTTCAGGCAAATTTAAATCATTTCACTTCAAATGATGCTTTTTGCCATCCTCTGTCCCTTCCCAGCAATCCAAAATGGAATGAAGTACTTTAAGAGGTTCACTATTAACCAGTCTTTCTAGTGACAATTCTTATTTACCACACATTGAACAGTTTTCAGTTAGAGATTTCTCAGTGGCCACTCTCAGGGAGCACAGTCAAATACACAGACAACTGAAATAAAAACTGCTTTGCTCCCTGCTCTGAGAGGCAAAAGCAAGAGAAGGAAAATTCTTTGCTTTAACTATCCAGGGAAAAAAAAACCAATAAGAAAAAAAATTGAGATTTGCTTTTAATTGATGTATTTTCCTGCTATTTTTGATTATTTTCAAGCAGAAACTAAGGATTTTTTAAATTTCCCTGATTTTTTTAGGGTGTACCAGACAGCACACACAAACTATTAACTAACATGTCCTGGAGCTTTTCATTCAGGAGTAAAATCCAGGCAATTTCCCACAAGACAGTACAAACTGGGGTTATTTGGACAATTTATTTGTACATTGTCATGACACTGCACCCCAGAAAAAAAAGAAAAAAATCTTAATCCCTTATTACCCTGAGAATCTCCAAAGGATCCTCCTGGGAACTGTTCCAGCTGAGGAGAGGATCTCACAGGATCCTCCTGGAACTGTCCCAGCTGAGCAGAGTAACCTCAAGGAGCCTTCTGGGAACTGTTCCAGCTGAGCAGAGTAACCTCAAGGAGCCTTCTGGGAACTGTCCCAGGTGAGCAGATCTCCAAGGATCCTTCCCTGGGAACTGTCCCAGCTGAGAGGATCCTCAATGATCCTTCTGGGAACTGTCCCACTGAGCAGAGGATCTCCAAAGGATCCTCCTGGAACTGTCCCACTGAGCAGAGGATCTCACAGGATCCTCCTGGAACTGTCCCAGGTGAGGAAATCTCCAAGGATCCTCCTGGGACTGTCCCAGCTGAGAGGATCCTCAAGGATCCTTGTGGGAACTGTCCCAGCTGAATAGAGGATCTTCAAAGATCCTTTCTTCTGCTCCCAGTTGAGCAGAAGATCTCCAAGGATCCTCCTGGAACTGTTCCAGCTGAGCAGAGGATCCCAAAGGATCCTTCTCTGGGAAGTGTCCCAGCTGAGCAGAGGATTTCTTCCATATAGCCAACCTAAATCAACTCTTTCCCTGGAAAGCCATTCCCTGTGTCCTGTCCCTCCATCCCTTGTCCCCAGTCCCTCTCCAGCTCTCCTGGAGCCCCTTTAGGCACTGGAAGGGGCTCTCAGCTCTCCCTGGAGCCTTCCCTTCGCCAGGTGAACAATCCCAACCTTCTCAGCCCTTCCTCCTGGCAGAGGTGCTTCCCCCTCAGAGCTGGACACTCTTTTTATCCCTGGGATCATCCATACTACACCAGAATCTTAAGACTTAGGTTTTTTTTGAAGTCAGTTAATATATAAACTCAGATCATCTGGAATTGAAGATGAGTTGAAAAGCACCTCTCCCAAAAGAGCCAGAATTTTCTCTCTTCCATCTCTGACCACTTTATAAAGTCACACCCCCCAAATACCAACCCCACAGCATTTTAATTGTTTAGCAAAGGAGAATTTAGGGCCTGACTTCCCCACTACTCCTTTTCCCAAGGAGCTGTTCCTGAGCAATTGTATTAAGACATTTGTACTCCTGCTCTTTTCATGCCTCCAGGCCCACCGTGTGTTTGAGAACTCAAGAGCAGTCACGTGCCCTCTGAGCACAGAAGCACTTCAGCCACTCCAGACACACCCAGGAGCTGCTCTGCTTCATGCCAGGTGCCATCAGCCCAGCCCAGGCAGCCCAGGACGTCCTCAAGGGCAACTCTGGGAGGGGAAACCTTTTCACACATCCAGCACGAACAGCATTTGGTGTCTGTTGTTTCCACTTGTGCATCACTTGAACGAAACTTAATTGTGCTTAAAACTTTTATATTTCCCTCAAATCTCGCTGAAAGTGTCCCCATGGCTCTCACTGAGGGTTGTGAAGCCCTTTTAGCCCAGATTGGTGAAAAGAAAACAAGGATGAGAAGATGCCAATTCACAGTCAGAGCTCAGAGGGGCATGAGCCAGAGCAGGCAATGAGCCCCCTCCTAATGCTGCCAAATCACCCAAATTAATTCCTGGAGACATTTCAGAAAATGGCTTTTTATTACTCAAGTCAGCTGTTTTATTTTATTTTATTTTCCCAGCACTCCCACTGCCCTCAGCCATTCTGGAATGCCAACCTGCACCCCAGGCCCCCACCTTGGCCACCCACACTGGCAGCACCCAAAGCAAGGCTGAGATTTTGGAGGCATTACCACCCAAAAAAGCCTTTTTCCAGTAACTTCAGTGTGACCAGGACTCACCTCCAGTCCTGCACTAAAACATCAATCAGTGCTGACAATCTTTAATTAAAGCTGCTTCTCTCTGGGCCTGTGTCCAGCATATTTTTCATTGCTCATTTGCCCTCCAAACAAATGACTTGGAAAAACCAACAGGTTTAAACATTCCAGCTTATGTTCCACTCAGCTGTTTACCTGTTATCACCAAAAAGTTTCATCTCAATATTTCAGAAGAATATTATTTTTAATTTTGAGATTTTTTTCAGCTGAAAAGGTTTTGTAGGACTTCAGATGACACAGCTGAGTTGTAGCTACAGATCTAATGTTCTAATCTACAGACAGGCCTAATGTTTAGTATGAGCAATTTTTAATCATTATTTAACTAATGAAGTGGATGGAGATACTCAAAATTAATTTCTAGCTGGTTTCAGTGTGGCTCCAATTTGTCCTGCCAATGAAAAGTGAGTGAACAGAGCTAATAAAAAGCCCTAAAATTACCTTTATAACACCTTCCCCAGGCCTCATGTCCGTGTAAATCTTGACATTGTAGGAGATGTTGGAGAAGGTTGGGGAGTTGTCGTTGGCATCGATCACCAGGATGGTGACAGTCACTGGGACACTCTCCTGGACTCCATCAGAGGCTGTCATCTTCAGCAGGGGGAAAGGAGCAGAAGAGGAACAGAGTTTAGTGGTGTGTTCTCAACTGCAGCTCTGAGGAAATGCAGCACAACAACCAAAAATCAGCATTTCGTTTCTCTCTGCTGAGAAAAACACACCCAAAGTCACCTTTGGGATGTCCTGGGTCAACTGAGCAGGAGAAATGAGGGGGCATCACTCAGGACTGCCCAGGGCTGGGAGGGAGGAGCCACCTGCCCCAGTCTCACCTGGGCATCACCACCTGCCACAGACTCACCTGGGCATCACCACCTGCCCCAGTCTCACCTGGGCATCACACCTGCCCCAGTCTCACCTGGGCATCACACCTGCCACAGACTCACCTGGGCATCACCACCCACAGCAGGTCCTGCAGCTCTGCTAAACCTCAAAGACAGCACTTTGAGGTGGCACTTAAAGACCTACAGACCTTCTTACTCCAGAGGGGAAATCTGACCTGTCCTTTCAGATGCTGAAAGGACAGAAAACAGGGAGGCACAGGCAGGGAACCCCTGAGAAGGAACAGCCCATTTCCAAATTGCTGTTCCCTCACAGCCTGAGGGACTCTGAAGTCCATTAAGCTTCTTTTCCCTCTTTATTTATTTCAATACTCCTGGCTAAGGTTCACTGCAGCCTGGTTTGTCATTTGGTTCTCAAATCAAGCCAGAAGAGCAAGACAAGAATCACATTCCTGGCTTAGGGGGCAAGGATAAAAGCCACTAATGGCCTCAAATGTGAGAAGATGGGCCAGATGCTGCCATGGGAGGGTGGTGAGAGCAGGGGACAAACCTGGGAGGGGGGTCCAAAATGCTGCTCTCCAACCAAGCAGCTGCTCTTTGGAGGAAGGCACTGCCCCATCAACTCCTCCAGTTGTCCTTCCCTCTTTCCTTCTTCAGGGCCATTCCCAGGGTCTCCAGGGTGGGCAGAACCCATCCCTCCTCCCCACATGCCCTGCCTGAAGCCTGAGGAGCCTCCCCACGGGGCCCACTCACCGAGAAGGTGTAGAGCTGCTGGGTCTCCCTGTCCAGGGGCTGCAGGAGGGTGAGGTAGCGGGTGATGCCACTCGGGGTCACAGTGAAAAACGTGCTGTAGTCATTCAGGAAGAGATGGAGCTGAGGATCCTTGGTCTTCAAACAGCATTGAGGAGAAAAAAAGGGAGTTTTAGCATAAATTCATCTAAATCTCCTATTACTTGGGGCAAGTGCTTGCTGGAGTTGGAACCTAAGTAGGCAGAAAGTACAAATGCTGTGACTAAGAAGCTTCAAAACTGTAAGAAAATAAAAGTTTAAAAACCTCACTGCTGGCCTAAAAATTTATTCTTCAGGAAAACCTTATTAAAAACTCACTTTAACCTCTAGAGTGAGAAAATCCAGTGGTAAACAAATACCTGTATCTGTTAGTTTGAAATGAGAGCTTCTTTTTCTCCCCCACTGAAACAGTAATTTTAAAGCCAAATATAACTTAAGAAATCAGATTCAAGCTTATTAAAACCAAACCGAAAGTGATCTTGATTAACAGAGCAATAAAACAGTTGGGCTGATGCAATGAGAAGAAATAATGATCATTAAATAGATGCAGCTCAGAGCTTCTCTTTATGTCCCCAGAAGAATCCAAATGTATTGATGCAGAATTATGAATTTCTCAGTTGATCAAGGGAAGAAAACCCCATAATAAATGAACTGTGGCAGCATTTCCATCAGGAAGGAAGATTTTAAGGCAACTGGAGGGAAAAAAAGGCAACCAAAGCAGTGTAAATCCACTCACGTCTTCATGAGCTCTTCAGACACTCCCCAATTCAATCCTTTCAAGATGTTTTTGAGTTCTTTAACTGATGGGACTGCAAAGGTCACTCCACACTTGTTAAATGTTCAAACAAACTACATTACTGCCTACTGTGTTGCAACAAATTTCTGTGTCCTTGGACATAATGTGGTTAATTCAACCTGACTCCTTGTGCTGCTCTTGGTCATGAGTTAGAGAGTTTATTCCTGTTGTATGAACTGAGATTAGTGGAAATTCAACCCCAGAAAACACAAAGGGCTGGGAGACAAGTCCCATAAAAACTGGTTTGAACTGCCCCAAATAAGACAAGGAATCAGAGCACAGGAAACATGAGGAAAACATGACAGAAGATCCAGGATTTTCCCAGCTCAGTTCCCACGTCAGTCACACCCACACAGGGCAGGACACACAGAGCAGGCAAGAAACACATGAATTCAGCAAATCAGCAATTAAAAAGGAGCATTAGGCTCTTCTTCTCTCAATATCCTCTCAACCTGGACCCAAAATGCGTTAGAAGGGTAATTCCCACCTTGTCAGCAGTGTCATTCCCACAGGATAAAGCCCCAGAGCACAGGGCAGGTCACCTGAGTGGCACCAGGAACAGCCCCCAGCACAGACTGGTACAACAGGGGGGAAGAAGAACCTTCTTCCAAGCTTTGGAGGCAGGGATGGCCCAGGTGAGAGGAGAAAACATTCCAGCTGCATGAAACAAGTCTCCATGTGCTCTAAACAAGTGGTGTCCCACTGCCCAAAGCTTTGCTGCTCCTGGGAAAAGGAACATTCCTGTTCCAGGCAGAGATGCCAACAGCAATCTCTGGTTATGGGGGAATTGCCAATAATCCCTCACTCTGCAGACACTATAAAGTCAGGCAAAGATTTAATTGGCAAAAAGCCCAATTACCTGTCACACTCCTCGCTTGCCATGTCATTTTGAACACTGATAAACAGTATTTTGTTGCTGATTTGCTCCCAAGGAATGATGGAGACCCCACACCCTCCCAGGATAATCTGCCCTCTTCCTTTTGCTGTTCATGTATCAGAAATGTTATCAATGTGACAGTGAAATTGCCTGTACAGCAATCAATGCCTGTTTCTGGCACCTCCCATGCATGGCACAGCTACAGAGCAATTTATTTCCTTAAGCCTTCCTAAACCTGTAAAAACATTGTCATGCCTTTGCATTATTAGCACAGATCTTTTACATCATCAGCACATTTTATGCTGCAAGAAATTCAGCAGGACCTGACTGAGAGTTGACAACTGTGGGCACCAACTCAGCAATGCTGCCAACACCATTTCCAACACTTTCATTCTTTAAACTGTTTTATTTTAGAGCACGGTGTTTTCTGGGTCCATTACTGGGTCATGGAGACGAGGGTGGGCTCTGATTAATTGTTTGTCTTGTAACTGTAAGGAGAAAATGAAGCTAATCCACACAAAAGGGTGCACATGCAGCCTGCAAGGGCCTTTTCAAGCACTCAGCCTGAGAGGGTTCAGTAGGTACTTGTGCACCTCCCATGGCTGAATAGGTTCTCTTAATTTAGAAAAAGCACATTGTGTAATACCTAAGGTGTCTATGAAGACCTGTAATTGTTTAATGAAGATTAATCAACCACAACATAAGACCTTCTGCCCTAAATCTGGTGCAACGTGTTGAAAGGGCTCTTTGCAGGCTCCACAAAGCAAGGGGCAGCCCCAGCCCCACACAAGAGCAGGGCAGAGGGCAGAGGAGGAACAGGAAATAAATAAAGAAATCACACAATTCAAGCCAGAAAAGGAGGTTTTCACACACAACACCCAATACCTACAGGGAGGGCACCTGGTGGCACCTGCAAAGGAGAACAGAGGGCACAACATCAACCCAAGGGAGGAACACAAACCTGGCACTGATGGGCATCAGGAGAGCAGGACATTTGGGGAATTAATGGTTACAGACAAGAATGAGACACACAAAGAGCCCCAACGCACATTCAATAAACAAGACATGGCCTTGGGTGGGCTCTGCTTGAAAAATCTCTGGAGAAGTTCCATTCCTGCTGCTCCTCCCACAAGGGCTCACAGCTCTGCCCAAAGCAAACAGTTTTCTAAAATTCACTTGGATGAAACCAAAATTAAATGGTATTGTCAAGACTGAGCAGACAAGGACATGTGTTCTGCATGTGTTTCAACATTCCCAAGGGGTTTTTGGAGGGAATCTGGCTGTTAAGTTCTCCAGGACAAGCTCCAAGACTCTCCAAACTGCTCAGACTTCCTGATTGCCAGCACAGGCTCATCTCCAAAAAGCTGCAGCAAAGACAAAGATACTTTAACAACTCATGTTGGTTTTCCAGTGTTCTCCATGTGGGGGATGATCAGCACTGGAATGGCCATGGAAGAGAGTCCTTTTGTCACAGAGATGTTCCAGCAACTGCTCTCCCCATTTCTGGGTGAAAGGAAAAAGTCTCTGGACCAATCTGAGATCCACAGCCTTGAAGGGGCAAAGCAAGGGAGATTATTGGTGCCACCACAAGGAAAACACTGGCTGTGGAACAAGTTCAGAGGAGGCCACTAAAGATCATCCCAGGGCTGGATCACTCTGCTCTGGAGCCAGGCTGGGAGAGCTGGGGGGGGTCACCTTGAGAAGACTCCAGGGACACCTGAGAGTGCCTGAAGGGGCTCCAGGAGAGCTGGAGAGGGACTGGGGACAAGGGATGGAGGGACAGGACAAGGAGAATGGCTTCCCACTGCCAGAGGGCAGGGACAGATGGGATAGTGGGAAGGATTTCCTGGCTGGGAGGCTGGGCAGGCCCTGGCACAGGTTGGGCAGAGAAGCTGTGGCTGCCCCATCCCTGGGAGTGTCCCAGGCCAGGCTGGACAGGGCTTGGAGCACCCTGGGTTGGTGGGAGGTGTCCCTGCCCATGGCAGGGGGTGGAGCTGGAAGGTCTTGAAGGTCCCTTCCAACCCAAACCATTCTGGGATTCCATGGAAAGATCTTCAGCATTTATGTCACCTCCACTTTGGAGGAAAAGATGTCCAAAGACCAAATCAAGAACCAGGATGGTGCTGAGCAATGTCTTAATTCCCAACTCTTTCAATCACCACCAAAGCCCCTCCAGTCCCTGCCCAAAGCAGGGGCTGAGGCTCAAGCCTGACTATGAATTCAGGCTGCAGAAAGTGCTCCAACCCCCTTCAGACCTTTTCAAGTTGGGGTGGAAAGGGCCATGTCCCTCCTGGAATGAAAATCCTACAGAAAAGTTTTGGAAATAATCACCTCACAGAAAGGAGTGATTAAATGTTAGTCTATTTTTAACTTTCCTTAGGTGAAAGATCCCCCAAAACTGAAAAAATATCCACCATCTTTTTATAAACCTCAAAGAAAGCAAAGCAGCATTTTGGTTCTGCCTTTCCCTTCTGTTTGTTCCAACCATGATATGAATGGGCTGTTTCATACTGGGAGGATATTTTCTGAATCATTATGTTCTACCATGACTTAGAGGCCCCAGAAATGCTGCACAGGAACAGCAGCATCATGAGAACCTCCCTCTTGAGAGAACAAGCTCAAACAACAACCATGAAAGACAAAGGCAATGAGGCAAATATCAGCCAAAAATGCTTCAGTCCTCCTGGTTTAAAAAGTTTCAAAAAATCTATGACTTTTTTTTATCTGGATATATTGTTCCAAATCCATAACCTGCACTTGCAGTTTGATTTAAAACTTCTTTTATCCCTTATTTGCTCTGTTTGCTCCAGTCACTACTGAGGTGCCTTTAAGTAAAATAATTATTCTTTGAAATCTCCCACAAGTTCTCTGAAAGCAAAGACTACAGAAGTGCAGAACACCCTGAGCTGGAGGGACCCATGGGGACCAAGCCCAGCTCCTGGCCCTGCACAGGACAACCCAAGAGTCCCACCATGCCCCTGAGATGGTGAGCAATTATCTGCTTACTTTGAGTTCAACTTCACAGGCAGTGGGGGCACAACCGAGGAAGTGTCTGGTAGAGGAGAGCCAGGAGGGCAGCAGGGCTGACCTGCCCTTCCCCAGTGCCCAGGGATGGTGCCCAGGCTGGAGGGACCCACAGCAGCACCAGGGTTAGCACACAGGGCTTTCCTGAACACCTCCTGGCACATCCTACAGACGTGGCATCAGTGCCTACCAGCCACCTGCCCTGGAGAGCAGAAGGTTGTGTGGAGACCTCACAGCACCTTCCAGGGTCTGATGGGCTCCAGGGAAGCAGGAGGGGGCTGTGCATCAGGAGCTGTCTCCAAGGCCAGGTTGGTCGGGGCTTGGAGCAACCCAGTCTAGTAGATGTCCCTGCCCATGGGACCATGGATGGTCTGTAAGGGCCTTTCCAACCCAAACCATTCTGTGATTGATACACAGAGCAGCTTTTTTGATACACAGAACAGCTTTTTCACCAACCCTAATCAGCAGATAACAGAAATAGTCTCTCTCCCATGGAAGCCCAAGAGCAAGGCAGGCAATGCCTGGGAAGCCTCAGGTAAAGAGCCCTCAGATCCCACTGTTTGAATTCCTCATCTCAGCCTTGGTTTACTCAGGTCTTAAAGTACCCCTGTGGCTTAATTTAATTTATGCCATTTAAACAGACCACTTAATTATATCAGCCCTTGGCAGGGCTGCTCTAGTTAAAGGTCTGTTTGCAATGTCACATCTATAAATTAATTTTGGGGAGGTTTATAGCAGGACTGAATTATAATTCCCACGGGTTTAAATTTAGAATGTGTTTTTTTGTTGTTGTTGTTGTTGTTTTTTTATTCCTTAAGACCCACAGTTAAGGTGGACACTTTCTCCCTTTTTACCAGGGAGTCACTTTAACAGGAAACACAATCTCAACTGATTTTTCAGTTAGGAGACAGAACACATTATGTTTCCTTAGTGCCACTGAGATGCACAAGCACGTAGAGAATTTCTGTCAATGTCTCCTCAGCAATCCTGACTGACTAAATCCATTCATTTCCTCAGGTGGAATGAGAACATTCAGACCTGCAGAGGTTAATAAGCATTGCCTGTGCTCACAAAGCCACCCTGAGCTGCCCTTGAGTCCTCCCTGCCTTTCTCTGCTGGAGGTCTCCTGCCCACCCCAGGTTGGAAGCACTCCATGAATCTCTCACATGTGGATTAACAGTTCCATTTGTTTCTCTGCTCCCTCCCACCCATGTCATGGCAGTGGAAGAACTTGTGCTGGCATGAGCCAGGTGATGCCAAAGGAAAGCAAAGAGCATGGATCCTTTCCCCCCAGGGATGGGCTGATCATGTCTGGCTGCAGGCAGAGCTCTGTCAGAGAATCCCAGCATGGCTGTGATTGGAAGGGACCTTCAGGTACATCTCATCACCAGCCCATGTTGCTCCAAGCCCTGTCCAACCTGGCCTTGGACACTCCCAGGGATGGGGCAGCCACAGCTTCTCTGCCCAACCTGTGCCAGGGCCTGCCCACCCTCTCAGGGTGTATTTCTTCTGTATATCCAATGCAAACCAACTCTTTCGGTTTCAAGCCATTCCCCTTGTCGTGTCCCTCCATCCCTTGTCCCCAGTCCCTCTCCTGCTCTCCTGGAGCCCCTTTAGGCACTGGAAGGGGCTCTCAGGTCTCCCTGGAGCCTTCTCTTCTCCAGGAGAGCCCCCCCAGCTCTCTTACATCCTGAGATAAGAGTCCAGCATTCTGGAAGGAGAGAGGAGCTGATGGATCAGATGTTGTTGGCCTTAAGCATCAACAAAACATGCAAGAGAGAAGACTGATCCATTCTGGCACCAGATTCTTGAGACAGAACAATGCTTCTCTCCCCTGTATCTCCCAGTCTGGCCATGTCCATGGTCCTTATCCCTCAAACCTGGGGGAAGGGGCCAGAGCAGCAGGAAGAGGAAGGACCACGAGGGCCACTGGTCAAGCTGCAGCAGAGCCCACGTGCCCAGCACATGTGACAGGGGTGGAGATCTCCATTATTTTGCTCTGAGTTTGGGCGTCAGAATTCAGGTTTTATGCAACATCATTTCCCAGTCTAGAAATCCTTGGCAGTTCCTCATCAGACCTCACTGAAACATTAAATTTTTCCAATAATAAACAAGAATAATTGACTTTGGGCTCTCTTGTTTTGCGTGTGTGGCTGATGTCGATTTTCACCAACTTCACCAAACTCCTGCTATCCATCACCCAGTGAAAATTGAAACCTGATGTAAAACAACCATGTCTTAAGGTCAGTGGGAAAAACATTTGGGCTCTTGGACTGTCATATCCATAGGAAATTTCCTTTCCTGTGGATATGAACTTTCAGGTCTGTTTGTACTGAGACACAGAAATAAATCACAGCTTCTAATGTGCTCAAGAACAATAAACTTGCTCTTCATTGTCTTCTGATGAAGCTCGTTTAAGTTTTGGTGCTCTTCCCAGCTCAGGATCTCCTGCAGACTGGACAGCTTTTTTTCCACCATTAGTGATGCAATTAAAACAACAAATATTTGGGCCACTTTTCTGTCAAAATTTCTAGTGTAGGTAACAAGCCTGTTAATGAACTGCCCTCTCCAACATCCAAGTGCTGAGAGGAACTCCTGGGAATGTGCTGATGTAGCAGAGAGGAGCCCAGGGGTCAACCTGCCTGTGAGGAACCTCAGGGAACCCCTCGAAACTCGAGGCATTGAACTTGTACTGACTAAATGAGTGGGAAACATAAATCCCAGGATGACTTTACAAAGCTAAGGGAAGCAAAAGAACAAGCTTTGGAAATGAAATGTTTGCATTTGGAGAGTATGCAAAGAGCATGTGGGACACTGCCTGCCTGACAGTGACAGGATTTCCTCAGTCAGCCCAAATTTGGGATTTCAAAGTTCAAAGTTATCCTCATTTTCTGCCTTGTCTCTAATATGTAGCTACAGCTGAGAATCTTGTATTATCAAATCTGCCTATGCCATCCTGTGGGCAGAGCTGTGCCAGGGAAAGGTTAATCCCAGCACTATTAACTCCAGCCTGGAAACCCTCTGGAGGTTAATGAAGCCCAAAGTCTGTCTGACATCCCCTCACTGCAACGATATCAGCTACAAATGGGACACAGTCCCAAAAAAGCAGCAGCACAGAAAACTGCCAGTCAATTGAAGTGCCTGAACCAGGACCCTGAATTTTCTTTCATTAAATACAATTTGCTTTGAATTATTCCAAGCACAGGGGATTCAGCCCTTCCCTCACCAGTCATGCAGGGGGGTGGATTCTTTGAACCCTCTTTGGGTTTTGTGGGCACAAGAGGATTTTCTGAGCTCACTGCAGCTCATCATAGAATCATGGAATGGTTTGGGTTGGGAGGGACCTTAATGATCATTTCATTCCACATCCTGCTGTGGGCAGGGACACCTCCCACCAGCTCAGGTTGCTCCAAGCCTTGGACACTTCCATGGATGGGGCAGCCACAACTTCGTGTGCACAGGAGGATTTTCTGAGGTCATTGCTGCTGATCATGGAACGATGGAATGGTTTGGGTTGGAAGGGACCTGAAAGATCATCTCATTCCACCCCCTGCCATGGGCAGGGACACTTCCCACCAGCCCAGGTTGCTCCAAGCCCTGTCCAACCTGGTCTGGGACACTCCCAGGGATGGGGCAGCCACAGCCTCTGTTACAGACAGATACACAGCAAGGCATATTTGAACCAAAGAGCTTTCCACCACTTTCAGAAAACTGTGGGCAAAGCAAAAGAAACAGCCATTTGCTTAGGCTAAAAGCATCTTAAAATATCCCAGTAATTACTTTTTAATGCCTTTAAGGTTCCTTCCAAGGGAATTTCTCCAATGAGCAGTTTCAAAGGCCATGGAACTGTGGCCATTACTGAAAGGAGCTGATGTCTGTGGTGCTCAGGCACAGGTTCCACCACCAGAGTCTGCTCAGCTCAGGGAGTTGTATTTCTCAGCACACACCTGATTCCTGCACACCCTGGTTACTCCTGCACTAAGATCCAAGATCCCATGAATTTGATCAACCAAGAAACTGCTTTGTTTTTAAGAAATCCAGACAGGAGTGGTCCACAGGTGATCCAGGTCCCCAGCAATGCCATGATTCCACACCTTTTCTCCAAGCCTCATAAAACCCAGATCCAACAGTCATTCCCCGTCATTCCCACATGCTTTATCAATGCCCATAAATTGAGGGAGACATTTTAATGGCCAGGAAGGAGATATTCTACAGGAGTTTGGGGTTTGAAACAGCTTCTTGGGACAACCAATCGCTCCAATGCAGGGATGTAAAAACATCTTTCAGTCTCTAATGTTTCTGAAAAATCCTGGGTTTGCCTGTGCCCAAAGTGAAGCCTTCAAAGGCAGGGGGTTGTGTTCAAACCATCAGGTTAAGAACTAAAGGGTAGTGCCATTTACTGCAACTGGTGGTACAAAACCTGGGCTGCAGCTCAGCTTTCCTCAGGGACCTGAAGACAACAAGAGACCAGAAAGGAAAAAGAACAATGGGGACAACTGGAGAGCCAACAGTGATGAAGGGAAAAAGAAACATTAGCCAACCCCCCCCCTATAATAACCTTGGGGGAACTGGAGAAATGTTAGCCCAGGAGGTGATGTCCTGTTACTATGTGGTTGCTATTCCTTTGAAGGTGCCCCATTGTCACTCTGAGCAATGTTACTGTCCAAATCTGGGCAGAGCAAGGAAAGGATTGACCTTCCAGCCTCCTGCCCTGCCATTCCTCTTCTTGTCAGATCAAACAGTGACTTCCTCCCTCTCTGAGCCCCTCTCTCTCCTTTCCTCAGCTTTGGGAAAGCCTCACCCCTCTCACAAAATGCATTTTTATTCCTCTTCACCCCGAGGATTCATCACCTTGACCAGAACACAAACTCATGGAGAGCTGAGTAGAACACAGAGTTGTTTTCCAGCTCAGAGGCACTTTCAAATCCCTTCTCCAACTTGAACTCCAAAGGAAAACCAAAAAGAAACCATAGCAGTGATGTTGAGATTTTTAATATAATTTATTGATCAAAGCTTCTTTGTTTCAATTTAAAAAATAAAAGAAGAAAGGAAGAACCCTGGAAATAATCCCAATGCAAACAGCAGAAGGACGCTGTAGGAGAAGCAAACCTACCTCCTCCACGTCGTTGTCCAGCACCACGACCTGCAGTGGAGAGGTGAGGTTGTGGTTACCAGAGATGGTGGTGCCCACAGGGGAGGACTCCAGGATGAAGCCCTCATAGGTGGATCTGGTGAAATAAGGCTTCTGGTTGTTCTCATCGAGGACCTCGATGTGCAGGTTGGCAAAGGCAGGAAGGGGGTGGCCATTGTCTTGTTCAGCCTGAAAAACACCTCATCTGTCAAAGGTTCTTGGCCAAGAGCAACTACAAACAGCCCTGGTGATGGCCTGGAGTTTGGAGTCATAATCCAGCTATAAATGGATAACATCAGACAGATTCCCCCACTGTGGAACTCAGCATCATGAAAAAAGAGAAATAACAATGGAAAATTAGCCAGGAGAGAGAAACAGAAGGACCTCCCCTCACACTCACCTTCCACACAGTCACAGGAAACCCAAAGCTCTGCAGCACAGGTGCAAACACAGTTCCTTAAACTCACAGGGGTTGGAGTTTTGGAAAAACCTCTGAAGGACCAAAGGAACTGGAAAATGCTGGTGGTACAACAGAACCCGCAGCAGCAGCCAGAGGGTTACACCCAAAAGATGATGACAGCACATGTGGATGTACAGGACCTCATCCAGATCACTGGAGATGATTTCCTCCCTCTGCCCCAAAATCCACCTCCTCACTGTCACATGAGTGGCATTTTACCTCTGAGTTTGCCTATTTCTGAATCCCAGAATGGGTTGGATTGGAAAGAACCTTAAGGACCATCTCATTCCACCCCCTGCCATGGGCAGGGACACCTCCCACCAGCCCAGGGTGCTCCAACCCTGTCCAACCTGGCCTTGGACACTCCCAGGGATAGGGCAGCCACAGCTTCTCTGGGCACCCTGTGCCCCCAGGGAAGTTGTGAATGTGAATGCCAAGGAAAACTCTTGACTTCAATGAGTAATCCCCAATTTTCACCAGATTTATTCTTATTTTCCAGCTTCCTAAGCATAAAACACTAATTACCCATTCCACTGTGCTCACCCAACACAAACCCACGATCTTGCTTTCTTTTAACTTTACAACCAACAACTAATTAAGGCAAGTAAACAGGGGGAGTAGAAGGCAACAAGTCATTTCTTCTCTAATTTATGAAGTGCAAACCAGTTTTACAGTCCCACACATGTCCCTCTGGCAAGACAACAGTAGGACAGTCTCCTGTGGCCAAAATTTGCGTTCCCAGTGCCAAGATCTGTATGGACACAGACCCTGAGACCACAACAGAGCTCCAACACCACCAGCACCTTCTCAGACAAGAGAACTGTACAGTGAAATGAACTTCTCAAGTGTAAAAATAGTGCAGAATAGAGAAAACAGGTCCTAAATTACTTGTTATCTGCACAGGCTTTATTTATAATTGGTATTTCCCCCATTTCAAAACAGGTAATTCCTTGTTTTTCAAACCAAACATCCAGGGAACCTTCCTCTGGAAATGTCATTCTGATTTCATTAACTAGTTGGTTTAAATTTCCTACTTAGACACTTTTTTTTTGGTCTGAAAAGTGTTAATTCTCTTCATTTATCAAGCAACAGTGGAATGTTGGTGATGATCAGCACTTCCATTGCAAGCAAAAAGAAGTACAAACATTAAAACTGTTCCTTAGCTTGAACTAGGTGGTGACACCTCAAGAAAACCATAGTGAACTCTTCAAAACACTCAGGTTTTAGCAGAAAAGGTGTTTTGGTTTTTTTTCTTTTTAAAATACATCTGGATTCCTCTTGAACAACAGCAGCAAACACACCAGGCTCCAGCCCAGGGGATGCTCCACTGAATGAACCTGAACTTCATGTGGAAAACCCACCATCACCCAAATGACCTGAGAGTCCTCTGGCTGCTGACCCACAGGATGAAACCCTAAAAATAAGAGTTCACACCCAACCTCAGGGAGTTTTCAGAGCAAACCATGATGTTCTGTGCTTTGCTATGAAGAGATTCTTAAAAAAAAAGGAAAATGCAAAGGACAGAGGCTCCAAATCTTCTGGAGAGCTTGAAATGCCACAACAATGGTCCTGCTGTAAAGGCAGAGTGAGCCCAGACCCCACCCTGGGTTCAAAGGGAATATTCACTCATGAGGGGTCTTCACTGCAGGTCTCACCAAAGTGCTCTCAAGTACAGAAGGTCAAAAACAAAGAGAAGTGTCAAACACAAAGAGAAGTGTCAAACACAAAACCAAAGAGGGCTGTATGAGCCCCAAACTGCCCTTCAGGTTTTAGGCCCTGGAGACCAAACTGACAATGCAAAGGAGTCCTTTCCCAGCGAGCACTTCAGCTTCCCTTTGTGCTCACCAGCTTGGCTTCACTGACCCAAATGAGCAACCAATTAAATAGTTTTGTTTCTAAAGACACCTATATTTAGGGAGAAAAAAAAGTATTTCAATAGCACACATGAAGAAGAGGAGTTCTTTGTTCACTCTTCCTCCACAGGATCTCATCTGGTCAATATGACAACACAGCATTTGCCCATCCCCTGCCACTTGGACAGCACTGACATCTGTCCCAGTTCAGCAGGTGGGACCAGTCTATCCCTGTGTGGGTGTGACCAAAGCTGGGCATTCTAAACCCTCTGGGCCATTGCCCAGCAACTGTTCCCAATGGCCCA
>JAWWEV010000169.1:4760987-4774068 GCA_035583235.1 Hafferia zeledoni | reverse complement strand
CCCCTGCCATGGGCAGGGACACCTTCCACCAGCCCAGGTTGCTCCAAGCCCTGTCCAACCTGGCCTTGGACACTTCCTGGTCACAGCTTCTTGGGCATCCTGTGCCAGGGCCTGCCCACCCTCACAGAGAGCAATTTCTTCCACATATCTGAGCTAATTGTCCCCTCTTTCAGTTTAATCTCCTACTGTATTCTCGTCCCTATTTGGGAAAAATAGAAATTGCATTTTTTTCAAAATAAGAGTATTTTTCATGAAGGCACATGGCAAGACTAAGGAAGAGTCACAGTAAAAGGTTAATGCAGTGATGTAACCCCTATGAAATAATAACAGAGCATTTCAGTTACTTGAAAACCTCTGACAGGACTGAAATTGCCGATCAGCCCTTTAAAAAAATAAAAATTCACAGTATTATTGCAAATCTGTCTAACGCTACTGCCTCTCACCCACCAGCCCTGTTTACCAATATGACTCCAAACCTTCTTTCCTTTCCAAAGAAACTCACAAAACTAGCAGAGCAACTACTCGGAATGAGCTTTTTCTTTTCCCTGCAAGACAGAGAATCTTATTGATACCTGAATGTTATTGATACTTGCTCCCACCCCTGATTCCAGCCCTGCTCCCACCCCTGATCGATCCCACCCCTGCTCCCAACACACAGAACACTGAAAATTAAAAAAAAAATAAAAGTAGAATAATTTTTACAAAATTCGATCTACAGGGTAAGCCCCAAGTTAATTTCTCCTTCCCAGTGCAGGGGTGTGTGCAGTTGGTTTGTTGTCCCATCTATCAATGGGCGCTGCCTGTCCTGGGAGATGCACCTGTCCAGCACACAAACCACAGCCATGCACTTCTCTGACAGCATTCACTGCCCACACATGCCCAAAACACCAAGAGCAGCTCCCATGAAAGCAACAGTACAGGATCTTCAAGCCAGAATTTTTTTTTCCCCAGGAATGAAGAATTCCTACAGCCAGAAAGGACTATCCAGGAGAAGTGGGAGAAAAGGCTTTCTTGCTCCAGCACAGACATGCACATTAAATATTTTATATACTCCAGGAATGTTATCATTGTCAGCTTCACTTTGCCTCAGAACACCATCAAAAGGAACTAATTCACTGGTGTGCTGCAGTACTGGAGTGTTTCACAGAGGGGGGTCATTTTGGAGGTGTGAAAATCTGACAAAGATAACGAGGATTGACTGGGAAGGTGCTCATTAGCTCCTTTACCTTCTGTGAGGACCCTGTGCCTCACCAACAAGCACGTCCAAAACGTGTCCAGGGGCAGCATTTCGCAGAGGATTTTCCTGGCAATCAATTGAGGAGCATGGCAAAACCTCCTTGGAATGCATTTACACAGAGGAGGATAAAAATACACTATTGCCAGACTCCGAGGTGTATTCTGCACTGGGGATAGGGTGTCTGGGGAATAAATTCTGCAGCTGCAAAAGGCACGAGCTAAGATCCTGTTAGAGCCTTGTGTGTTCTTCACCAGCCTTATCCCCACCTACCATTTCCAGGAGGGGGAACATGTCCCAGGAATGCAACCCAACTGTCCAAGGCAGACAGACCTGTCCAAGACAGACAGACAGACCTGTCCTAGCAATGCAACTCAACTGTCCAAGACAAGACCTGTCCTAGGAATGCAACCCAACTGTCCAAGGCAGACAGACCTGTCCAAGGCAGATAGACCTGTCCAAGACAAAACCTGTCCTAGGAATGCAACCCAACTGTCCAAGACAGACAGACCTGTCCAAGACAGACAGACAGACCTGTCCTAGCAATGCAACCCAACTGTCCAAGACAAGACCTGTCCTAGCAATGCAACCCAACTGTCCAAGGCAGACAGACCTGTCCTAGGAATGTCCAAGACAGACAGACCTGTCCAAGACAAGATCTGTCCCAGGAATGCAACCCAACTGTCCAAGACAAACAGACCTGTCCTAGCAATGCAATCCAACTTTCCAAGACAGACAAAACCTGTCCAAGGAATGCAACTCAACTGTCCAAGACAGACCGACCTGTCCAAGACAGACAGACAGACAGACCTGTTCTAGCAATGCAACCCAACTGTCCAAGACAGACAGACCTGTCCTAGCAATGCAACCCAACTGCCCAAGGCAGACCTGTCCAAGACAGACAGACAGACAGACCTGTCCTAGCAATGCAACCCAACTGCCCAAGACAGACAGACCTGTCCAAGACAAGACCTGTCCTAGGAATGCAACCCAACTGCCCAAGACAGACAGACCTGGCTTACTACAGAGCTCTTGCAGGGCCCTGATTCTCCTCACAGTTACAGCAGGACACACAAGGTTCTTCAACTTAGTGTTTTGAAACTTGGGGAAAGTTAATTTTCATCTTCCAGCTATTTTAAACACTTCGTATGACATTGAGATCATTGGAAATTATGGAGCTTGTCCTCCCAAAACACATGTCTGGGCATACAAAGGAGAAGAGGGTGACTGGGATCAGTCAGTCTGGATTTACCAAAGCTAAGTCATGCCTGACCAACCTGTCTGTGATACAGTGACAGGAATAATAAAGTGATGGACTGTGGATGAGGGCACAGCAGTTGTAATTTCTCAAGACTTTCAGCACTGCCTTCCATGACATTTTTGTATCCAAGTGAGGATGGCCCAGTCTGAAGGGCTGGAAAAGTGAAAAATGGTGAAGTAAAAAATGGTTGAATGAAAGGGCTCAGATGTTGCAGGAGAAGAGATAAAAGGAGAGATCTTTTCCTTTAGGAAAAGGCTCTTCCCCCAGAGGGTGGTGGGCACTGCCCAGGCTACCCAGGGCAGTGGGCACGGCCCCAAGGCTGCCAGAGCTCCAGGAGGGTTTGGACAATGGGACAGGGACAGGGTGGGATTGTTAGGGTGTCCTGGGCAGGGACAGGGGTTGGACTTCATGGACTTCATGGTCTTTGTGAGTCCCTTCTAGCTTAGGATATTCTCTGATTCATGAACTGAAACAATTAATAAGAATAATAAGGCCTCAGGTTTCCCCTGGAGGAGAGACAGGAGGTGCAGCAGGTTCCCAGTGAGGCTCTACAGTCTCTGTCCTCATGGTCTTTTCTGGACAAAGCTCTGAAGAGTCTGGTCTGAACCCAGAGCTGGCCCTGCTCTGAGCAGGGTGGACCACACTCTAAGGTCCTTTCCAACAGAAATTTTCTGTCATTCCTAATCTTGCTTCCAAGGAAATTACACTCTCACATAAGCAGGCAGCAAATTATTTAGTTAACTGAGTAATCACCAAATGCAGTTGAGAAGTAGGAGCTACTACTTAGAAAACAAGTATTGGACTGAGTTTTAAAATTGCCAACACACGTTTTTCCAGTTACGAGCAAGAGCACAACTGTTCAAGACACTTAAAAAATATTCATTATTTTCAGGTTTTATGTAGTTTACTTGAGGCAGAAGAAACTCCTGGCAGCTCTCTGCTGTATAGGTGTCTGGTTTGTTTAAAGAGCAGTGTAAGGAGCACAAGGAGGCTGCTGGAACCACACTAGACAAAATGCAGAATCATTTCATCTCTACCTCGATGCAACATTTTTCTCTCTTTCTGAAAAGCAGAAATTCTGCAGCTCTAGAAGGCAAAATCCAGCTGGCAACTCAGTAACTGTGATCAAACTGATTTTGGGGAGGACTAAAAATTATTCCTGGCTTATTTCTTGAAACTCAGTTGGTTTGACCTTGGAACAGAAGATGTGGCTGCTGTGTGATTGCCTGCCAACAGCAGTTTGCACTGAAATGCTGATCACCTCCTGACTCCAGCAGTCCTTGTAAGCCCAGTCTGCCACTGGGCACGGGCAAAGGACCATCTTCCTCCTGTGGGAGGAGACTGGGGGTGCTGGATGGCAAAAATGTAAAGGCAGGTTTCACAGAGCCATGTCAGAAGTGTCATAACTGACTGTGCTCAATCTTTGAATCCTTTTCCAAGTGCCTTTGTCACCGAGAGGCAAAGGGGCACAGATGCGATGCCAGGCGGTGTGGAAGGGCTGGGAAGGAGCCCTGCAATCCTCCCATCTGCTCCCAGGGAGGGATTACACCAAATCCCACTGAGCTGCACACTCACAAATGCAGCAGGAGCACTGATGGGCTGGCTGAAGTTTGTTAGGTTCATGATTTGATCCCAAATGCCTCTCAAGGCAACTTCATTCCCGGTCTGCATTTTTCTCCCTTTCCAGAGGCTCATTTGTTCTGTAGCACTATAAATATTATGTGAATGAAAATCACAGGAAATGGCTATTCTGTGCTCCAGTGCTTTATTAAAAGATATCTATTTCAAAAAAAAAAAAAAAAAAAAAAAGCTAATTATATCTGCATTTCCACAGCTCCTTTCAGCAAGATTATCCAAGACTCTTTATAGAGCACCCAGAGCACTGCCTATATGCAACAATCAGATCCATTCCATATGCAGCTGTGACGACTGCCATAAACATTTATATCCATGCTGCTTCATCTGGGCTGGGATTAACGGAGTGAGAAAAGCTGGCCAAGGACACCTATTTAAGGAACCAGGAGGTTTAAGTGGATGGAACCAGCACAGCAACTTCTCAGCTAAGGCACAGCACAGCTGAGACTGTGGAACCTGGAATTCTTGCTGCAAAGGCAACATTTTGGGGCAAATCCTGCCTTGGCCTGCAAGGAAATTGTGCTGGATGTGTCAGGAAGGCTTTGGGTGCACATTCTTAAAATACCTGCACGAAACTATCAGGACAGGGACTCTGGAAGCACGTGGGGGCTTTGCACAGGCTGGGATTTGGACAGTGTACTCCCAGCCTGGCATGGATGAAACCCAATCACTGCTGGGAGGCTTTGGGGGCAAGAAGACCCCCCAGTACAAAGGGGCAGAACATGGCCAGCCCAGCAGTTCTGAGCTGGAACAAGATACATGGAATTTTCAATGGCTAAATGAACCCACAGCCTGGAAATGCTCCTGTTTTGGTGCTGCTGGAAGACCATGGGGGCTGCTGCATTTTAACCTCTGCATTTCCCAGGCTGCAGCTCTGGCTCGCTGCAGACTCAGAACTTGGTCCCAGCAAGGCTGAGAAACACATTTCTCACCTTAAGCCATGTGAAATCCAGCAACTAAGATGTATTTATGGGCTTCCTTACACTTCACCTGCCATGACCTCACTCCCACGTCCCAGGCCCTTCTCAGAATTACTACTACAGCTTTCTATAAACACACAGCTGGAGAAGGATGAGGTGCCCATCATCCTCCATGTGGGAAGTGAAACCAAGCACAAGCCTTCCAGGACCAGAAGGAAACAAGCTGATACCACTTCTGTTCAGCAGGAGAACACTCCAAGCACCAGGATAGTAACAATTCTGGGAGAGACACTCCTCACCTCCACTGCTGAATCCCTGCCAGCAAAGCAGGTTGTACTGGGCTGCAAAGCCAGATTAAGGGATAACTGCTGGTGACTTGGTGATCAGGCTGGTTGATGGAAAATGTAGAGAAAGTCCTGGGACAGAATCCCCCTCCTGCTGACATGTTTGAAACAGAAATTGTGAGCTCTGCTTAACCCTTGGAAGGAGGATAAAAATCTACCCCCAAAGCAGCAATCCAGGGAGTGGGCACAAAGCTCTACTTTCAGCAGCATTGACACATAAGATGCCACCCCAGGATGCTCCTCCTGCCCAGGGTCACTGTGTGTGGCACCTGGTGTCATGTTTACAGTGTGTGGCACAGGGAAGAGGCTCTGGGGCAGAGCAGGGTGCCCAGGGAGCTGTGGTTGGGTGCCCAGGGAGGTGTGGTGGGGTGCCCAGGGAGGTGTGTTGGGGTGTCCATGGAGGTGTGGTGGATGCCCAGGGAGGTGTGGTTGGGTGCCCAGGGAGGTGTGGTGGGTGCCCAGGGAGGTGTGGTGGGGTGCCCAGAGAAGTGTGATGGGTGTCCATGGAGATTCAATGGGGTGCCCAGGGAGGTGTGATGGGATGCCCAGAGAAGTGTGATGGGTGTCCATGGAGATGCAATGGGGTGCCCAGGGAGGTGTGATGGGATGCCCAGAGAAGTGTGATGGGTGTCCATGAAGATGCAATGGGATGCCCAGGGAGGTGTGATGGAGTGCTCAGAGAAGTGTGATGGGTGTCCATGGAGATGCAATGGGGTGCCCAGGGAGGTGTGGTGGGGTGCCCAGTCTCACTGCAGCTGCTGGGGGAGAGGTCTGTAAAATCAGGCACGGTGCCATCCTAACAGCTCTGGGCTTGTGAGGCCAGCATGGACCAGGGAGAGCCACTGCCTTGGGTTGGGATAAGGGACCCCAGGAGAGTCAGTGGGGTTGTTAAAATTCCCTTAATATCTGTAAGGGGTACAGAAATGTAGCACATGAAGCAAATACACATCTATATACACATACAGATATATATTTAAATACAAATACAAAGAAAAACATAGATATACACGCACAAATATATTAGAAATCTGGTAAATGTGCACATTTTACTTGGGGGTGTAAAAGTTCAGCAGCTCTCAACCCCTTTCCACCATTTTAAGCCCACCTAAGTCTGGGATCCTAAACAAGATCTAAGCACTTCAAGCACAAGCCACTGCCAAACTAATGAAGTCAGAGTCAAACAAGAAACAGGAATTATCATTCTCCCTCTCCTTTCTCCCTCTGGATGCCAAGGCTGTGGGAGGTGAGTGAAAAGCTCTCAGTGGCACAGTGATGACACCCTATTGCCACATCCCAGTGCCAACACCCCACTGCCACATCCCAGTGCCATGGCCTCTTCCTACAAACATCCCCTCTGTCCTTCAAGTACTGCCAACCTGAAGGTGAAGAATATTAACCCTGAAAACAGTTCTCTGCTGTGAACAAGTGCTTACCAAAGGGCCACTCCCTATTGCAGCAACACAGCTGAGCTCCAGAAAAGGACCATTTCTTCCCTGTCCTCCTGAACCCACCTCGCTGGGTGTTGTGTTCCTTCTCCTTCTCCCCAGGCACCAGCAGGGGAACTACCCAAACCTCACTGCAACAATGTGCTCCTCCTTCAGCAATGAAAGGGCAGAGAAAGGTGTCACACAAAATCAAATGCCCTTTGGAGCAAAGGGGTGTTTTCTACCCAAATGCTGGTTCTTGTAAGAGATTTGACATCTCATCTAACAATTTTGGAGAGGCTGTAATCCTGTCTGGGAGATTTCCCTGAATGCTCCAGCAACAAATCAAATATTGCACTAGTGCTTCTGGGTGTATTTGTTTTTCTCTCCCATACTCTGCTTGCTGTTTCCAGCTGCCACACCTGATGTGTTTAGGTGATTATCTGCTTTTCAGTACCTGAAATTTTATTCTTCAAATGACTATTCTTTAATGGTTTAATGCTCACAACTAAATTTTTTGAAAGGCAAAAGACTCTCTCTGCTTTAAAGCACTACCACATGACACACTGTACATTCAGTATCACAGAGTGCAACATCCACTGACTTTACTGTTACTAAAACTACTACACAACAGTTTATATTATTAATCTTTTCACAAGACACCTCCCAGCCCCAGGCAGTAGTTACTACATAATGAAGATTCCTCCCCCCGCCCCCCCCCCCCAAAAAACCCCACTGTTTGTTCTCCAACCTGCATGGATTTTCCCCCAGGACACAATGGCAACCTTCGTTCTGGCATTGACCCTTCTGGTTGGATCCTCATATGAATTCCACTTTGGACAGGACCTGCTTTATTCCCTCAGTTCTGTGGAACTGCAAGTGAGCTGAGGACTGTAAGCCAACTGTATGCTCATTCCCTGTCACTCAGGGCTAATTCCCACGGATTAGAGAAGGAAATCCTTAGAGTTCCCCAGGTCCTAAACCCTGCTGCCAAGAGAAGAGCCTTTTGTTTCCTCCTAGATCATCTTTCTAGAGAAATAAAAAGGAATTGCCCACAAATCATTACTATCTGCACCAAAAATACCAGAGGGGGTGAACCAAGACCACCACTGCCTGTGTGTTGTCCCAGACCACCAACTCCCAGGGGTTTTTACCCTGGTTAGTGCCATGATGCCCAGGTACCTGTTTGTCAGAAACAACTCCACAACCCCAAATCCCTCCCCTCTGCTTTCCTGGTGTCCTTTTCCAACTGCTCTCCAAGGAATGCTGAGCACTCTTACTCTGAATAGGAGGGTTGGAATTGCTGTGACAAATGGAGACAGAGAATTCAGTTCATTCTTTTGTACTTCACCACAAAATGAAGACTTTCCCTAAAGTCAGGGGAGCATTTGCTCTCATGATTCCGTGATGTCTCCAGACAAAGGCTTGTTCCCAGAGCCCGTGGATATCACTTGGCAGGGATAACAAATCCCTTACTTGAATAGAAACCCAAGCTCTCTCTTTTAGGCTTCTTCAATTCACAGAATCATAGAATACCCTGAGCTGGAAGGGACCCAAAAGGACCATTGGGTCCAGCTCCCAGCCCTGCACAGGACAGCTCCATGTGCCTGTGAGCATTGCCCAGGCCCCTTCTCCAACTGTATTTCTCCCTCTGAGAACAGAGACATCTTAAATTGTCACTGAGACCTTCCAAGAAAAAGATGACAGCAAAAAAGTGCTGCCTTGCCCAACTCAAATCACACACAACAGCTGCAAACAGCCCATCAGACACAGCTGCCAGAGAATCACAGAATTATGGAACTGTTTGAGTTGAAAGGACCTCAGAGCTCCTCTCGTCCCAATTCCTTGCCATGGGCAGGGGCACCATCCACTAGACAGGATTGCTCCAAGCCCCGTCCAGCCTGGTCTGGAACACCTCAAAGATAGAGAATCCACAGCCTCACAGAGAACCTGCAGGAGAGGAGAACTGCCCACTGTGCTCCAAAGGCCCTTTTCCTCCCTTCTGGACAAAGCTGAGTTCCAAAGCACTTCCATCAGTCTTTCAGAAAAGCACCAACCAGCACAGCTCTGAGGCTGCTCTTTCAGATCTCTTCTGGATCTCTTTTGGATCCAAAGGTGGAACAAACTGCCCAGGGAAGCACTGGAGTGTTCAAGAAACTCTGGAAGTGTTCCAGGAATGTGTGGATGTGCCACTTGGGGACGTGGTTGAACTTGGTGGTGGTGGATTGACAGTCGGGCCTGATGATTTTAAAGCATCTTTTCCAACCTTAACGATTCTATGACTTACTTTTTATTCTCGGAGTGAACGTGAATTTTTAGGATGAGAATCCTAAAATATAACTAGGGGTTCACAGTTTTGCAGTTCTGAGCCTCTGCTAAGACTCTCAGGGATTAAATATTATACAAAAGAAAGACAATTAAAGATACTCTCGTTGAGATAGTGACCTTAGTGTAGAGATAGAAACCCCAGTAAGGGGTATAGAGACCCCCAAAGAAGAGATAGAGACCCCTGAGGAGGGGATGAGATGATCCCAGTATGTGCCTCAAAGACATTTAACTGTGGGAAAACAAAATAACTTCCTTTCTGAGTTATGTGTTGCAAGACATAAACCATCAAGTGAAGAAGACCTGAGCTGAACCAGCGTTGGTGTCCAATGATGAACTGTTTGTTATTTGCCTGAAATACCCCATCCTAATGGACTAATGCCTGCAATACAAAAAAGTAAAAAACAGCTCTGAAAAGAACAAAGACTGTTTAAGAGCAAGGAATAAAGAAACTTAAGATATAAGTGACATAATATGGTATGGAATAAAAAGTAGAGTGTTATAGTTTAAGCTAGGCCTAAATTTAGGCTTTAGTTTTCAGAGTAAGCCTGAGATAATCAGCTGACTTGAGCTGGGCCAGGCCAGCTGACAGCTGAGTGCTACTGGCCAATGATATTCCATACCATATTCCAACATCATCTGGAATATAAGAGCAAGAGTAAGAAGAGCTTAGTTCAGTTCTTTCCCAGCTTTGCCATCAGTCCAACCCAGCAGCAGCACAGCCACTTTTTACAACACAGAGTCCTGTGCAGTAAGTGAGCAGGGAGCCACTAATTCCCTCTGGAATGGCAGGGAGCTGCTGGTGCAGGTGGCTGGAGCAGGTTGCCTGGAGCCAGGAGGAGAAGGAAGCCAGCCTGGCTTCTCCACAGTGCCCGTGGCAAACCCCAGAGAGCTGAAGTGCCAGGTTTCCTGGTTCTTTCCTAAAGCTGCCAGTGTTGGCTTCTTCAAATGCTCTGCACACCTTGCATTTATTTACTGTTGGAAACTCTTGTTTGGATAAATGTTGGCCAGTAGGAAAAATGTACAGTGTGTATTTAACTTCTTTTCCTTCACTTTTCTTACCCAGCTGAGGAAGGAAGATTGTAACCACTCAACACCTTCACCTTCACCTCTTGGAATCATTTCCATGTTAATGTGTTATTATGTGATAGACTTTGAGCAAGGGTCAAGCAGCTCTTGGAAGAAGGAACACTGTGCAGCAATGTGAAAGTTAATGGAAGCATATTTAAAGCATATTGAAAAGAACAAAGGTGGATTAAGAACACCTTTAAGTATTCCCCAAATTCATCTTTATGTTGATTCAGGCCTTACAGGAAATATGATAAAATACTTCAGGTGGACCTGAGGGGTTTTTAAGTATTATACAGAAAAGACTGAAGTCATTAACATTGTAGTTTGAAATCTTTTGTAGATAACTGCCTTATCCCTTTTCCATCTCCACTGCTCTCTACCACATTTCTAATTTTTATGCTGAAATGTTCCAGAGGTGGATGAAACACCTCCAGAGAGAAGCCCAGCAGGAAGCACCATCAGTGTCCAACTGAATCAAACAACTGACTGTGCCCTGGCTGCCTCCAGGTCTCCAGGTACCTTCAGAGCTAACAAAGGCCTAAGAGGAAGGTCAGTTCTCCTCATGCTTTGGTCCTTTTCTAACTGAAACCTGAAACCTTTACATGGGTTGTGCCAACAGAGTAACCCTTTGGAAACATCCCTGTTGGGTTCTCTCACCTGAGACAGCAGAAAGAAGGAAGCCACCTGTGCTCCACTGGCAGGGCTTGTTTCCATCACCCACCTGCCCTTATTTTCACTCTCTCTCACGTCACCACACGTATGAAGCCACTCCTACAAATGTACTTGCAGAACCACTCCAGTCATAGACTCACAGAGTCATAGAATACCCTAAGTTGGAAGGGACCCACAAGGATCATCGAAGTCCAACTCCTGGTTTGGGAGTGTCACCTGTTTAGACCCTTCTAGAGCTGCCCAGCCCTCTTGAAATCTCTCCTGCACTCCCCTGCTGTAATTGCCAAATCCCAGTACATAGATGGAGAACTGGTTTGCAATCTGCTTTTTCTTTTCTCATCTTTTAGCATGAAAATAAATTTCAAAACATGGGCCACGTCTCAAAATGCCTTTTCTCTCTCCCTGCTAAATGCTAATTATGCCCATGTAATTTGTCTTGATCAGAGCAGCTCCCTTGCTTTAAGCTTAATCACTTCCTATCCCTATTCTCTTCTTTCCTTCCCACTCTCCTGATACTTTCCCTTCTTGTTAACTCCTCCTTTTCCATTTTCTGTGTATCTGCAACAAACCCTCAACGAGTTCCAGACCTCAGTGATGCACCTCACCCTTCCTTGCCCTTCCCCAATTTCCCAGCTCCTGCTGTTATTTCTCTGGACCTACTCCTGCACTTCTACCCTCACTCTATTCCTCCTCCTGTGTCTAGAGCACCTTTTCTTCCTTGGAACCTTCTCCTTTTCTTCTCTGCTGGTTCCTCCTCATGTGCTTGGATGATCCACTTCTCTCTCTGCCACCCTCCTGGCTGTCCCTACCTCATGTCTCGTGCCTTCTTTCCCTCACTCACTCTTTTCAGGGGCTCAGGAGGACTTTTTCAGCTGCTGAGGGCACAGAGGTCACACCCTCAGTTCCGTGGGATCCACTCCCACCCCACTGCCATTTCTCTCCCCATTGGTATTCCCTATAGGATATGCAATAATCAGCTTTCCCAAAACTTTCACAATTTCCAGACTTGACTCTCAGCTGTCTCTTAGCCTTCCAACATCCACATTTTTCCACAGAAAAATGCCCACTATCCTTCAGAGTGTGCTGTCCACATCTCTTTCACTATTGGGGCACCTCCACCTCTTGTGCTTCATATTCCCTGGGCAGAAGTATTTAAGGAGACTGAAGTCCCATCCCAAGGGTGCCAGCACCTGGAATCAGCCCTGGTTCTGCCTGAGGGAGATCAAGGACCCCACATCCCTTTTTCCAGCACACAGTGCAGGTGTTTCCACACAGAGAGCTCATCCTGAAGAGCTGGGACTGCTGGGTAGGAGGCTCAGATTTCCTCCTAAAGTCAACATCACACTTCATTCCCCTCTTCTGACCCAGCCTGGATCAGGTGGGATCCTTGCACAAAGGATGACATAACCCCAGCCCAGCTGATTCAGGAGGCCCTCTGGGCCACCCCCTTTCTCTCCAAATTAAAAAAAATGGCAGGGAGGGTAAGGGGGAACCCATGAGTAGACCATGGCCTGAGCACAAGGTGAGCCAAGGCTGAAAACTGTTCTCTTGCAGAAACCAAGCATTGCATTTCCTAAGGGAATATAGGGGTTCCTAAGGGATACATGGTGGGAAGGCTTAGTTCCCAGTTCCTATGCTCAACCACGTTGAGAATGTGCCCCAGCTAAATGTAACAGTACTCTGGGAGTGGAGTCAGCCCATGGCACAAGAGTGATCCCTGCAGTGCCCTTGATATGCACTTCAGACCAGAGGAATTCATCTAAATAAGGGACTTGCTAGACTTGGGTGTACCTGTAATGGCCATGACTTGAGTAGGTCAACATCAAACACAGAACAGCAAAAGCAGCTCAGCTCCACAGGAGTACAGATGATCAGCCCATTCCGCTGCTCTCTGCTCATCTGTGCCGTGACTGAGAGCAGACTGAGAGGGATGACAAATCATATCCAATAGACTCCAAATGAGAATCACTGCAATTATTTTGCATTCTCGCTGGTAATTCTAAATGAGCTCAAATTTCAGGTTGGTACCAATCTTTGTTTAATGAGATGGGAGCTCATTAATGAAGAAATACTGAGATTTTGTTCTAGATTATCAGAGAGTCCCAGAGTGGGTGAAGTTGGGAGGGCCCACAGTGGGGCATGTGGTGCCACCTCCTGCCCCAGCAGGGCCAGCCCAGAGCACATGGCACAGCTTT
>JAWWEV010000169.1:4731213-4743706 GCA_035583235.1 Hafferia zeledoni | reverse complement strand
AGCTGTGGCTGCCCCATCCCTGGAAGTGTCCAAGGCCAGGTTGGACAGGGCTTGGAGCACCCTGGGCTGGTGGGAGGGGTCCCTGCTCATGGCAGGGGGTGGGATGGGATGATCTTTAAGGTCCCTTCCCACCCAAACCATTCCATGATTCTCTGGTTCAGACTCCTCACTCTGCTCAAACAGCTGGCACCAGCTCGGGGGTAGCAGACAGGGCTTTTGCTGCCACCTCCTGCCCCCTGTTCCGGGCACAGTTTCTTCAAGTGCTGGGTAGACTATTTGCAATGCCACTGCCTCTTGCTTGCAGAGGAGCCACAGGCAGGAACAGCTGATAAAGACCTTGGATGAACTTGGTCTCCAACTGCTCCGTTTGCCAGTCCCTGTTCCTGCAGCTCCCTCAGGTTTCCGTGGCACCCCTGCATTTCTCTGCTGCCAGGGCTGGGTGAGCCCTGCTCTGGGCACTGTCTGTGAGCAGCAGAGGAGAAGCACTCCTGGCCCCGTGTTTGTGCATCCCCCTGGACTCCACCCCTCCAAAGCCACTGTCCCTGCAGAGCTCTGCAGCCAGAGCACCCCTCACTCCTGTTTCAGCAGTGCACTCCTCATTTCCACCTGGACAGAGCCTTAATTCCACTTGACTCTTCTTCTGATCCCTCCAATGTGTCCTCCTCTCTTCCCTGACCTCAGCTGTGTGTCTCTTCACTGCCCAACTTGAGAAACACTGTGCTTTCTCATGTCAGTCCTCTTTGCCACACCAAGACTGAAGCCCTGGGCCCTCCCAGCACCCAGAGCTGGGCAGTGATGTGGGTGAGGACGTGACAACATCTCTCAGTTTAACACCCAATGTTTTTAAGGAATGGTTGCCCACAATGGCTTGTTTTTTTCACCATCATGTAAGGAAATTATTATATATCTGATTTATACCTTAAAACTGCACGTTAAAATCTCTGAATACCCCATCATAATTCTAGACTTTTTTTTAAAAAAGTAATGATTAATGGAGAACACCCATTTCTGCCCCACTGTACTTACCAAGTCACACTGTCACCTGTGGCTGACCTGCTGTTCCCACTGTGTCCCCCAGGGATTTTTGGGGGGGGCAGAAGACCCAACACTTGTAAGAGAACAGCCAGAAGCACAGCAGCAGAGGGCTGTGTCCCTTCTAAGCCTCCTGCTCCACCTGCATTTAGGGTAATAACTGAAGAGCGACCAAAAGATCCAGTCCCAAGGTCAAACACTGAGCAGCTGCAGCTCAGCCCAGCCTGGGATCTCTGCACAGTCACATCTGAGGCTGACCTGAACACTGCACCTCAAAAGAAAAGGTTGTAGAATGAATTATCCCAGTAAATTATGGATCTGGGAACATCTGTGACATTTTCATCCTAGAGATGTTACTAATGTGGTTTTACAATCCAAGACAACCTCAGCAGTTTCAGCCCATTGTCCCTCAATCCCTGTCCAGCCCCTTCTGAGCTGCTGCTGGAACCAGGAGCAGGAACAAGTGATGGATGTTCACCTGAGTCCCCACGACCCCCCCAAAATCCAGCAGGCTTTGTTTTTGAGCTCCACAGGAGCTACAACCTCTTCCCCCTGGTAATGAGGCGGGTGCCACTGTGGAGAAAGCAACTCTGCCCTCCCTGAGGGATGTGCTGGGGTGTGGGGAGGTCAGCTGGGCTCTGCTGAGTGCAGGGGTCCAACAGCTCCTGGGGCTCTGAGGCACCTGGGCCTGGGGCAGGCAGGGCATGGAGAGGGCAAACATCCCCATGAAGCACCTCCACCACCTGCTGCTCTGTCTCTGGCAGGTTAGGGGAGGCTGTTCCAACGTGCTGCCATGAACTCTGGGAGCACAGGGATTCCACCTTAATTCCTACACCATTAATACTGAAAGCCTTTCCAAGGAAAAAACCAACAACCCTAAATTGTGCCCAGCAGCACATGGGAGTGGGCAGGAGTGATGCACTGAGATATTCCAGTGCTGGATTTGCTAAAACTCTGCACTTTGAGCCCTTCAGCTGCTTCTGGGGGTACTGAAAGCAGGGAAAGCACCTTCTCTCAGGGGAGAAAACATTTCTGGATTCCCAAATTGCAGGAAATGATTCCAGTTCAGGAATCTCAGAGTTGTTAACAACCATAAAAGTTACCAGTGCTGCAAGAGCAGAGTGACCATTTCTTTGGCAGTCATAGCCAAGGCTCTGAACTGGGGAGGGAGCTGCTGCTTTCATCAGAGCCACAGGAAGGAGAAGGAGAGACTAAACCAGGGAGCAGAAGAGCTGACTTGGGAGAAAATCAACCTAGTTGGAATTCTGCTCCCATTTAGGCAAAAAATAAAACTCTCTTTGATTTGAGGCAATTCAATTGAGCCAATGTTCAGCTCTGAGAAATTTCTCCAGATATCCAAGGCCTTGGAGCAGCCTGAGCATTATCTTGGTCTCCATCAAGACAAACAATCCAGGAGCATTTTTAACCAGCAATCACAGAGAACTGGTAGAAAAGCAGACCTTTAAAATGGTAATGAAAGAGGAAGAGGAGATTCTGATACAATCCCATTTCATTTCAGCTCCAGCACTGGGAGCTGCTTTATTTTTGACTGTACAACTGCTGAGAATCAATGAGAGCCCAAGCCAAGGTCCCTGTCCCTGCTGTACCCACACAGCCCAACATTTGCCACCTAATCCAGGCCTCTGCTATTCCTGCCTGTGCCAGGGACACCAGTCCTCCCCTTGTCCCCAGATTCTCTGCCAGCCAGCTTGAATCACCTCAAGTGAGATGTGGCAAATGGCATATTTTTGTATTAATTATGGCCTTAAGCAGCGATCACAAACCCAACCAAACCCAGCAAGAGCAAGGCACTGCTGGAGCTGAGCAGCACTCTGCTTTCAGCCTAAACCAAGGCTCAGGAAGGAGTCACCGTTCCAAGAGGCCAGGAATTAAGGACAACTGCATGTCTTTGATGCATTTGATTTCAATGCATAAGTACACACATAAATATATATGAAATTATGGTGTTTTCTTTGACAAATAACATACGAAGGTATGTCAAGAACCTGCTAAATGAAGATGTAGGCACTGCACACCATCCCAAGGGATCTGTTAGTGCCTGTCAAGGGAGGCAGCAATGTCCTTTTCCCTGTTGTAGGCACCTGCATGTGAGGGTAGAACTTCACGAGCTGAGTGATCAGCAAACAGGAACTGCTTTTAAACCACCTCCATTGTATCATTTCAGGAGAATATCAGGGTTTTTACTAACCTGTCATCACATAAAGACATGCAGAGAGGGGGCTGTGGAGTAAAGCCATCTGCAGGTATAATTAAGAGCAACACAATTGTGGGGAACATACCTTGACTGACACGGTTATATGGGGAAAGTCACAGAAAAATTAGACCCCCAAAAATCAGTTCTGATCCAAAAATGGAACACACAGCAAATAACAGATGCCAGCCATTGTGTCCTGCTCTGGCTTAAAGCTGATGTGTCACTGGCACACCCACCCCTTCAGAATGATGCCAACACATGGATTATCCACCTCCCAACACCCACCCTCCAAAACCTTGGTTACATTTGGGCAGCAATAAAAACCCCCAGACAGTTCTCACCAAAACCTGAGATGGTCATCATGTGGGTGAAGGCAGAATGCTCCTCACTGGCACTGGGAATCTCAGATGTGCCAATGGGGCTTGGGGCAAAGCAAAGCACAACCAGAATTTGGGAGCTGCTCAGCCTTGGCACTGGTAATGCAGAGGGTCAGGCTGAGGAGCAGCTGAGAAGATGAGAGAACAATCTGCCAGTCAAGAGCTTTCAGCAGCAGCTGCTGAGGAGAAGATCTGGTGTATGGGAAGACACTGAAGAGAGGAGTCAGAGAATCCCAGAATCATTAAGGCTGGAAGAGACTTCCAAGACCTTCAAGTCCACCCTGTGGCCGATGCCCACCTTGTCCCCCAGCCCAGAGCTCTGAGTGCCATGGCCAGTCCTGCCTTGGGCACCTCCAGGGCTGGGCACTCCAAACCTCCCTGGGCAGCCCCTGCCAAGATCTGACGACCCTTCCCATGGAGAAATTTCTCCTGATGTCCAGGGAAGGAACATTCTTTGCCCATTTTCCCAAAGGGTCTCCAACTTGTGAGCACAGACCTCTCTCTTGTATCTGCCTGCACCATAAATGTACCATATGACCTTTTCCCTACTACTATTACCTGCCCTTATCTGGATTAGTTCTCCCTGAGTGTTCCCTTCCCCTTCCCTTACAGTCTATTCTGTGCCCACAAGCTCCTGTGAGGTGGCCAATGTTCCCAGGCTCTTTCCTGCTTAAATCTCACAGAGCTCATTAATTATAAAACGTTTTGCAGTATTTTATTTGTGCTTCAAGACTTTGATACCAGACAAAGTCTTCTGTGATACCCTAAATCCCCAATCAACTGGAAAATTAAGAAGAATGGAAAGCTGCAGATCTGTGGAAATTCATTTTTCATCTCCACCATCCCCAGCAAAGCTTCAAAACCAGCTGACTAATTCTGGATGCCCTGGTGAGCAGAGTCAGGCTTTACCTGTGTCACTGCACAGCTGCAAGAAAGCACAAGATTTCTGCTCCTTAGGGAGTGTAAGTTAGGAACAGAATGACTTTGTGGAGGAATGTCCCAGTGATGGGATACAATTCAACCAAAGCCTGAACCACCGAGCCTTTCAAACTATCTATAACTGTATCTTGAACAGGGAAAATAAATTTATGGCTGTACACGGGAGAGACAAATCATGGAGATAAGTATCAAATATAAATCTACAGAGGCTACATAATTACTGCATCAGAGCTCCATGATAAATCTTCTTCTCCTGCTGAGGACAGAGACACTGATCCATCAGGGTGTCTGTGTAAGAGGGCTGAGTTCAGGTCAGACAGGCACTTCTGAAGGGACTGTCCTCCTTGTCCCCATGTCACAGCACAATGTGCAGAGCTCTGAGAGCCCCAAACCTGCATCCCCAGAGGATAAAAGGATGGAATCCTGGAACTGCATGGCTGTTCCAGCTGCTGAGGGCCAGCCACTGCAGGGAGCAGGCTGCAGGCAGTCTGCAGGAAACCTCTTGTGCATATTGGGTGGATGTGCATGAATATTCCAACCTACAGCACCAAAACATCTCCCAGAGGGTTCCTGGCTGGTTGTTGGCCCAGGAACAGCCAACCTGAATTTGCTTCCCTTCAGATATAACCTCCAATGTCTGCCAAACCCCTGGCAGAGGCTCACAGGGAGCAGCACGGGATGGTTCTCCTCGCAGTCACAAAGCCCAGACACGCTGCCATTGCCCTAATTGGATAAGCACTGGCACTGCAGGCAGCTCTGCTGAGTGATGCACATGGCAACTGCCAGGGAATAAAGGGCAAAGGAGCTAGACATGAATTTCTATTAATTTCTCAGAGTGATGCCAAGCACCAGGGGCTCAGCAAGGCTTGCACTGAAGCCCTGTCATTTTTTAAAGACTATTTTCAGCTGGGTTTCTCCAAGAAACAAGGTTCACATCATCATACCACTCTGCTGCCTTTTTGTCCTTCCCCAAAACATCTCTGATAACAGTCTCAAAGCTATTAAGATGCAAATCACTTCAGGAAAGCAGCAGCCAGAGAGAGGAGAGCCATTCCCAAACATCCCTATGAGGGGATGTGCTGCAGTTACACATCATGTCCATCAAACACAAGGAAAGGCCACGGAAGGAGCTGCTGTTCCCATTCTCTGGGAGAGGGAAATGCCTGGTGAGGGCCCCCAGAGCCCAGTGAGGGGACACAAACCTGTAAGGACCCTGGAACTGCCCTGTTCTTTTTCTCTTTCATGTTCATCTGTAAGGATGAACTCTGCCTGAAAATGGTTTTTAGCAAGAATTTACTCAAAAGGGATGAATAGCCAAACGTTTGATGCTCTGATAACTTTATGCCATAACTCTTCTCACCTGTAATAAAACAGTCAGGCTCTTAGAAAGGAATGTTCCATCATTGCTTTCGTACTCATAAAAGCTGGAATTGCCAATCGCTGTATTAAAGCCTGAATTTCTGCCATTGTAAATACTTTTCCCCTTTCAAGAGAGTGTGGAAAACAGCCCTGGGAACATCTCTGCAGTTATTTTAAAGCCAGACCAGTCACTGCTGCAACCTCATTTCCCTCAGCCTAACTCCATCCATGAGACCTGTAGAGGGCAGTGGATAAAAGAAAATAAAGCACCAGAAGTAGCAATAAATGTTAAATAAAAAATTTTAAAAATTGGGATTTCATCTAATTACTCCCTTATATTGAAAAGCTTCCAGCTAATTCTGTGGATTAATGGATTACTGCAATGGGATTTTTCCAAGCCTGAGTCCCAGGCTCTCTGGCAGATTGCACTGACAGGTTTTCCAGCAGGGCTCTTCCCTTGGGATTTACTTTTTTCCCAACAGAAATCACCTCCTTCCACCTGAGCTAAATGTGCAGCAGAGCCTTTGGCTTCCATGGCACTCCTGGGCAAACAAGGCTTCCCCTCCTCCCCGGAAAGTCACACTAAGGCAATAAAAAGGACAAACCTGAGCAAAGCTCAGTGTTTACACAGTATGCAACACTGTAACATTAGTGTCCAATTTATTATCAACCTGATCCCAAACCAGCCAGGACCTACAGCAGAAAATAGGAAATAGGCTCTTGGATAATTCCTCTTTGGTTTGCACACCTGTACAGAACTCAGAACCAGAATCACAATGCTAATAACCTCATTATGCACAATGAACTCATTACTGATGGAATGTGTAAAATCTGGGATGAAACTTAAATTAGGCACAACAGACAAAAGCATTGCAGTAGATACAGTACACTTGTCTTATCCCGCACATGAGAGTATTAATCAACACAGCACCAGGCACTGATTGCCTCATTTCAGCCTTGCTTTGGCAACTTCTCCCTCCCTGTGCAGTTCTGAAACTGGCTCTGCAATTACCATGGCAGAGCTGCCCACACCTCAGCTAATGCCCTGCTCCTCCCTGGAATGCAGATCAGATCTGCAAACACATCTGAAAACTCCAGGAACTGAGAAGGCAACAAAATAATGCTTGAAAATGTGTGCGCTGAAAGGTGATGCCAGAGCTCTGGAGGGTTAATGCCCAAAGCCCCCCAGACTGGAGCTGCTGGGCTGGGGAACTGGGAGCTGCTCCAGGGGCCACTGGTCCTTGCTGCAGGAACTGGGAGCTGCTCCAGGGGCCACTGGTCCTTGCTGCAGGCAACTGGGAGCTGCTCCAGTGGCCACTGGTCCTTGCTGCAGGCAACTGGGAGCTGCTCCAGTGGCCACTGGTCCTTGCTGCAGGCAACTGGGAGCTGCTCCAGTGGCCACTGGTCCTTGCTGCAGGCAACCCCCACCCAAAACACAGAGCCCAAGACCAGCCAGGATTCCTTCTCTCTCTGTGCAGACTCCTGGTGACTCACCACTGTTATAAATTGCCACTGCTCCCAAGAAGTCAGGCACTGACAATTTATTTCTACCTGCTGCAGTTTTTAACCTTGTTGGTGATTTTTTTCCCCTGCCCCTGTGACCGTCTCATCCCTTTTCCATCAGTGTTCCCTGTTGTAGCAATTCCCTCAGATTTAAAAAGGGCCAGAGAGCTGACAACTGCTTTTGCAACTCCCATTTGTGAAAACACCCACTCACATGGACTTCCGAGCCTTCCTCATACTCCAGCTGAGCTGCTGCAGCATCACAGAGTGAGAGCCTATAGGAATGAAAAGTTGGCACAATGATTTTTATGCACAGAACAGAATGAATCCAAATCATTTTTCTAGCCTCCATTATATAGATCTCTGTATGTCACAATAAGGCAGGGACTGGAGGAATCTGTCTCCTGGGTGATGGCACTCTCCCTGAGGAATTCTCCTTTCTGGAGAAGGAAATGCCAAGGCAGAGCAAGAAAGTGAGGAGAAGTGCAAAGTGCAAATAAAAGGCAAATGCAAACAAGAAAGAATAGGAAGAATAAACCATGGACATGGTGGTATTGGTTGAGGGTTGGACTTGATGAACTTGGAGGTCCTTTCCAACTTTAATGATTCTACAATTCCATGATATCATAATTCAAAGACTGCGCACAAAAAGGGTGGCAATCAAGAAGAAACAGATGTGTGGCAAGGCCTTGCAGTAGAAGCTTTGCCATGAAAACAGCCTTGTGCTGATTCAGAGTAAATGTGTTTTGTCTTCATCAATCAGTGAAGATGCTGAGGGCCACATCCACAGGGAAAGGCACTCCTTTCTCTGAGGGGTAAGGCACTGCTAGGGGCACTTTTTCCACCTAGAACAGGATTCACTGCACTCTGCCCGCTGGCTGGAGCCATTTGGCAGGAGGTTGTTCCCCTCTTACCACACAGCCTTTCCTTGGATTTCTCACTTGCACCCAAGTGCTCTTCAAACAGATTAAATCCAAGTCCAGCTTTCAAACACCTTGAGAAATTCTTACCCCCCAAGCACAAAGAGTAAGGAATGGCTGAGAGGCTGGCCCTTCCCACTGGGATGATGCACCGTTACTGCTGGAAGGGGAGGGGGTGATTAGGGGCACACTGTGAGTGACTCCACTGGGGCATCATCTCAGTGACCTGCTCACACCCCCAGATCTGCTCACAGGGAGCCACCAACTCCCTGACCAGGCAGAGGGACCTCAACTGACCCAAAAGAACCACACAGGGAGAACTACAGAATCCTCTATGAGCAGACTAAGAATAACAGTTTAGCCAACCCAACTTTCCTGTCTCTCCTATCTCAGGAATATAACCATGGACTTGCATACAACAGAGAGAATCTGGATTCTTTCAAAACCTGATTGCTCATGGTTTGCTCCTCTGGAAGCAATCCAAATGCTGTGCTGAAGTTCCCTCCAGCACCCATACAACAATGGTTTGCAGTTGAACCAAAGGAATCAAGATAAAAAATAGGTCTGAGACAGAGACACAACTTTGTGCAGAGCCCCAGACCCAGGGCAGGGGTGGCTGTGCTCCATCAGTGCTGAGGGCACTGCCAGCTCAGGGGCTTTGCCTCACCTGGGCACTCACACCACAGCCATGAATTCAGCAGCTGGAGGCAAGGGAAGGTCTCTGCTAGCAAATGTGAGTGTATGCTCATTTATAATTTCTAACTGCTCATAAAAACAATTATTTTAATTTATGCACAATCAGGATACTGTGAATAACAGAAACCAAAACCTCAGAGGTGTTTGCTCCATTTTCTGGGCCTTCACCTCAAATTTCTTGACCGTGTGGCTATGCAGAAAACCTGGTAAAATAAATCCTATAGCAATAAAATTCCACAGCAACAGGAAACAATTTGGCTTCTTAGGCCACTGACAAATTAGGAAGGGTTTTGTGAATGTATTGTTAGTACACAGACAGACAGGGGGGAAAGACACTAAAAAAAACCCACATTTAATCCCAAGACTTCTAAAAGCAATCCCAAATCTTGAGTCATTGTCTCATTTGCAAGTACACTGAAAGGCTTCTGGCAAGCTTAGCTGGTATGCTCATTAAAAATACAAATAAATAGAAATAAACTGCACTCACACTGGAATTCAATAGGAAAATAGAATTATTGAGGTCGGAAAAGACCTCCAAGATCATCAATTCCAACCTTGGACCAAATACCACCATGGCCACCAAACCATCTTGTGAAGTGTGATGTCCACACTTGATTTAGGTGAAGCTGAGAAAATGTAAGTATACAACAGTAAATTAAGTTATTGTAGACCCTATTCTAAGAGAGCTGATCTGCTTTCCTCTTCATGATCTTCTCTTTTCACCATCCAAACTATCCTACTTAAGTCTTCTCTTACTTAAGTCTTCTCAGAGGCCCTGCTGAAGCTGCTGCCAGGGAAATAAGGGACAATCAGGAAGAAGGCAAAGAGACAAGAAGGGTTAAGTTGATGACAGAGGCTTTGGTGGCTCCAAAAAAGGACCACCAGGCCATATCCCAGAGAGGCCAGTGGTTGACCCCACTCTTACCCCAAAGAGATTTCATCCTCTTCAGTTGATCCTGTCTTCCTTCATACCAAGTGTCGAAGAAGAGGTACAATCACTGCAGATCAGTTATATCTCATGAAATAAAATTGAGGTTTCTCCTCAAACATCCCAGCACAGCCTTCCCACAGAGCTGGCAGAAGCCTGGAAAATACAATTTTCCAATGGCTCTTTGTCACCTTCAACAGCAATGATGTCTTTATCTACTGTATTTTTTTCAAGGGATATCTGTTCATGTTTTGGTTTGATCTCACTCACCTTTTAACATTTCAAAACCTCCAGGGAAATCTGAGAGGAGAAGGGACATGTTGAGTGAGATGTTGCATTAAGGACACGCATATTTAATTTGCCTTTGTCTTGGAATGGTGGCTACTCCATGTTTCTTCAGGAAAAATAATTATATTGCAGATTTTTCTTCTTGCATAAGGTTTCCTCCTTTCAAACCAATCCCCTGGATGAGTCCTGGTTCCTGTGCCAGAGGGGGGCAGTTGGAACAAGCTGCTCCCACCAGAGAGCAGTGGCACATTTTAAGCAGCTTTCCTTGAATTCCTTCATGTCAGTGTTTCCCACTGGCAATCACAACCTGGAGTGTGAAAAGGCCCTTACAAAGATCAGGTGCAGATGGCCCAGGAGATGCTCTGAGGTCATGAACACAAAGGGCATGGACAACTGGGTTGGTGGCGTTGGTGGCTTCATGGCCTGAGCAGTTTTTCACCTCTCTGAACTGGCAGAGGGGAGTAGTTACCCCCTGGGTTTATATTCTATGCCCCTTAGAAACCCCAAAGTAATTAAAATTAATATTGCATGACCAGTGTTTGGTATCTGGTGGGTCTGTAACCCCATGTAACACAAAGAGAGGAAATGTTCTGATCACAATGTTAACATCCAAAGTGTGAGATTTTGAGGAATTCCCATACAGATAGAAGTTGAATTATTACAGTTTCATTTTACTTACAAATTTAGAAATATGCATATTAATTCAGCACATTACTTCTTTGTTTCTTGGTCAGTCCCTTCAGTTTATTTTTAAAAGTTTATCCTGAAAACACTTTCATCATCACCCTTGGCCATTAGTTGTGTTTATTTACACATGACAGAGGAGAAGATCTTTTCCTCACTGCACAGACACTCTCAGTGGATTTTAGTGCCCTTTGAGACATCTTGCTTTGATCCTGAGAATAACTACCAAAAAGCAGGCTGGGAATTTTCATGAAATAAATTGCCCAACTCTTGGCACATGTTTGGATCCCCAACTGCTCATCTACATGATAGTGACATTAAAATAAACTTCTCACTAGAAATAAGCTAATGTAATAAATAAAACATCACCCACAGAACATGAATAGCACATTGACCTAAAAATACGCTGATGTGAAAAAGAGGAATTTTGTTTTCAAGTTTTCCTTAGATGAAAATAAACATGTGCCTGGAAATCACCAAAGCAAATTCCTGAACAGGTGTGACACTTCCTGATACACTTTAGGGCCGTGGTGATGCTCAGTCAGAGGCTGGATGGGATGACCTTGGGGATCTTCTTCAATGTTCATGGTTTTCTGGGATTTGCTGCACCCTCTGACTCACCTCAAGGCAATGGAGTGTCAGTCAGAGCAGTTTCTGTTAGTAAAGTAGTACATTGGTGTGTAGGAAAGCAGTAAAATGACTTGGCCATAGAAAATAAGGAAGGAACAGCTTCAGGGGCCTTGGTGGAGTTTGCTCAGCAAAAGCACAATGAACATATATTGTCTTTCAGCCCTCCAGAGTTCTGTGGGTCTTTGTGCTTTTCCTCCTGGAATCTCAGCACACCTGAGCTCTGCTTGTGTTTTCAGGCTGTGCTGGGCCCCTCTCTCCCTGCAGAGCTGGGGAATAAGGGACTCTCTCACTGCCCAGCACTGCTTTCTGCTCCAGGCAGGTTTCACCAAACAGAAAGGAACAGAATCATTAATGTTCCAAAAGACCTTTAGGATCATCAAATCCAGCCCCCAACCGGCAGCATCACCGTGTTCACCACCAGCCCATGGCCCCAAGTGGCACATCCCCATGGGTTTCAATCACTTCCAGGGATGGGCACTCCCCCACTGCCCTGGGCAGCCCATTTCAGAGCTCAGCAGCCCTTTCCAAACTGCTGCACACTACAAGGCTGAAGCTTTCAGCTCTGGTCCAGAAAGCTTACCCTGAGAAGGCAGGTGTGCCCTGTCCCCACACCAGGGTGGCCAGGAAGGGAGTCTCTTCCTAATTTAGGGCAATTAATTGCTGCATATACCAAAAATTACTTTAATCAAGGCAGAGAAAAAGTGTTCAGGGAGCAACCCTTAAACCCAAAGTGAAGTAATGAAGTACTTTTACTTGCTTTCCACAAAAAAACCCCAGTGGTAATATCATAAAATTTATAAAATGGTCTGGGTTGGAAGGGACCTAAAAGATCATCCCATTCCACTCCCTGCCATGGGCAGAGACACCTCCCACCAGCCCAGGCTGCTCCAAGCCCTGTCCAACCTGGCCTTGGACACTCCCA
>JAWWEV010000169.1:4644927-4655097 GCA_035583235.1 Hafferia zeledoni | reverse complement strand
TCCAGCCTCGTTGCTCTTCTCTGGCCCCGCTCCAGCCCCTCAATCTCTTTCCTCAACTGAGGGGCCCAGAACTGAACTGAGATTATGGAGTCAAGCAATGACCCAGCAGTGCCCTGGTCACCACTAACCCATGGCCCCAGGGGCCACAGCTCCAGGACTTCTAAAAGCCTCCATGGATGGCGACTCAGGGCAGAAGGTCACACCAGGAATTTGTGCACAAAGGCAAATTGGAACCAATCCGTTCACTTCAGGGACAGGAGGAGTGGATGGACAATGGGACACCCCCACCACCAAGCAGGTGCACATTCTGGCTGAGAAGAACCATCAAAGTGAAGATTTCTTTTCCTCTTTGAGTGTCAACTGTTCCTCCACAGTGACCAGACAAAATGCAGCAAGATGCAGTTTGTCTGTTTGGGTTGGGATCAACAGACAGGAAGGTTCCTGAGGAACAATTCAAAGCTGAACTGAGTGGATACAGACTCATCCCCCAGGGAAGAGCAGTCCAGACTCTGGCAGTGGATAAAAATTAGGAGAGGAGAAAAGCAAAAAGGGAAATCAGAAGAGGTTGAGGAACAAGTACATGAGTTTTTTGCCTATGTCTAAGAAAGACTGGACATCACTCACACTCAGCACTAACTTGTAGGAGAAAATAAAGGAGGGAAAAAGCAAGCTGGAGAGTATTTGTCCAAGCAAATGGTCTCAACTTTAAAAACTACTATATTGCACAGTTCCTACACTTCACTTTTCTAGATCCCACTGAGTTTTACAGAACATAAACAGAACAAGATTTATCTGCATTCAAGTTAGATGTTGCCAGTAATTCTCAGTTATATTCTTATGAGGTGAACATAAGGTTTAGAATATGCAATCTGTCTGAGTTGCTGGGATGTGTTAAAGGTACTAACCCATAAACTGCATAAAATTTTTGGAAGAGCAATGAAGTGAAGCTGCATATTAAGCTGAAAAAAAAATCATAATGATCTATATTTTAGAAAATGCATGCTGCAGTCAGCATGTCCACTAACTTTCTATTATTCACACACCATTGGCTGTAAATCTTTATAATGTGTGACCCAGTGATCTCATCTACAGCACCACCAATAATCCAGAGACATCAAAAAATCCTGTGCATAAATTGTACCACATTCTGGAGTAACACAGAAACTCTGGAATGCCACATAAAATTATTATTTCTTTAGATTGGGAAACATCTTCAAGATCATGAAGTTCAAATGTTAACCCAGCACTGCCAAGGACACAACTAAACCATGTCCCCGAGTGCCACATGGGTTTCCCTAAGAAACAGAAACCTTCACACAAAACAGGATGGTAAGAAATGATAAGGTTGTGACATGGCCCTCAAAGTCCAAACATTCCCAGTAAAACAGCTCATGAGCATCATAAGCCAGCAAAGCCCCAAGGGAACAATATGAATTAGCATGCAGTGAAAATGTTACCCCTTGGGCCTAAAACTCAGTTGCAAAAGAGGAGAACACAGATCCAGATCCAGCCCCTTTTAATGCTGCCTCTCCTTTTCTGTCCAGAGAAAAAATCTTAATATTATTACAACTACTCTTCCTTCCATAATTTGCTAGAACCCCTTTGCCATGTGAGCAAGCAGAGCCAGTCCCTCCCTGCAGTGGGAGATTGAAACCCAGAGTGCTTCTGTGTGTGAAACAGTTTTCCTCATGCCCTCCCAGGGCCCTTTTATCTCTTAGGGTGTGAGAATCCATTTCCTGCTGCTGCAGCCCCAGTCCAGCACGCTGCCTCCCCCCCAGGAGTTCTGCTCTGCTCTCACACCCCTTGAGACTGATCTCTTTTTGATGTCTACCACTTGTGTCTAAAAGTTCAAATGGAGCACTGACTTCAGGAGGTTTTCCTGCAGGAACACACCCCTTTCTTGCCACTGTGTGTTCCCACCCTCCCAGCTGGGTACCAGAGCTGCCATGGCACTGACTGCACAGCCACTATGAGCTTTGGACGGGTGATCTGTCCCTACCACCTCAGCTGGAGGGTGGGAGTGGTAAGAGAATCTGCCCAGCACTTCCACAGCCCCTCTGGGCAGTGGCCAGAGTCAGCAGCACCAGAAGCACAGCACAGGTGTGTCCAGCAGCAGTTCCACACACAGCACACAGAGTCTGGAGCCCAAAGGGTCTGACAACTCCAAACGCTTCCAAGGGCTCCACTGATTTCCCAGAACTGCTTGGCAGAGACCTCTGAGTCTGGTGGTGCCTCCTGAGGGAGCCAAGTGGTTTCTCAGGAGAAGATGAGTTTGGCTGGAATGGGCACCTGCACAGTCCTGTGCATACAGCAGGACATGGATGGGGGACTGGAGTCCTGGAGTACTTCGGGTTAGAAAGGACCTTGAAGATCCTTGAGAGTAATCAGACATTGGAATGGCCTGTCCAGAGAGGGGGTGGATTCCCCATCCCTGGAGGTTTTTAAACTGAGACTGGACGTGACACTGAGTGCCATGATCTGGAAAAGGGACTGGAGTTGGACCAAGGGTTGGACTTGATGATCTCGGAGGTCTTTTCCAACCCAATCCTTTCTATGATTCTGTGATCACACAGTCCCACCCCTCTGCCATAAGCAGGGACAAGTTCACTCTCTGCAAGGCAAAAAACTTCACTCAAGTGTCTGTCTGAGGTCATAACACAATCAGATGTAGAGATGAAATAGGATGAAGAAGAGGAAACCCAGAGGTAAATAAATATTATTATTAGATTTAAAATACGACAGATCATAAGCATAACATGAGTATACTCCCATTTAAAATGAAGAAATAAATCATACAAATTGGTCACAGGACACAGGCACACACTACCCAGACCAGGTCTTCCTCCCAGAAAGTTCTGGAGTGAAAAAGCTTAAATCCATTTCCCAGAAACGATGGACCAGTTTTCAAGCAAAACCACAGCAATGTTTGTGGTGCCATATGAAAAACAGTGGGAACCTTTTTTTTTTTTTGCCTTCTAAGTGGAATTATCAGTTTCTTCAAACTTGCAAAGGAAATGGTGGCATGGAGAGATGGGAAGGAAGAGACGTGGGACTGGGAGAACAGGATGGCAGCATTTATTACACAGAGCCTGGCAGGTAGAGGAAGAACTTCTGTGCCTTCCAAATGGAAAATAATGAACAGATGATCGAGATTTGCCATCAGCCCCTACACTTAGTACAGTCCCTCCCTATGAAAATGAACTGCAGTATGTCTGCCAGAAGTCACCTGTGCTGTACAAAGCTGTTCCCCTGCCCTCAGATGTTTGCTGCTTTGACACTGCTCCTCACCATCAACCACAGGGTCAGGAACCTGCTGATACTTTTAACTACCTTTTCCTTGTACTTTCCACTGTGGAGCTGCCCTCAAACCCAGAGTCTACTCTGGGCAGCCAAGTTCTTCCCTAGAGGCAAAAATTTCAAGGTAAATCAAAGAGGGGAAATCTTTGTCTCAGATCAGGAAGTGCAAGGTGAAAAAAGGATAAAAATATGATGGCATCGGTTCTTTTGGAAGCTTCTGCAGGGAAATACATTACAAATGGATCTCTCTGGAGTTCCTTCATGTGGACTTCTTGCCTTGGGTCTTCAGTAGCTGCTGCTGTCCAGGCCGGAGTGGAAATCCTCTGGTGTTCAAGTCCGACAGAAGGGAGGTGTTTTGGCACAACAGTCGTGGCTGCCACACCTGTGTGGGACAGGGAGGAATCCACCCCAGCCCTGTTCTCTTGTTTCCTGTCTCCTCTGGGGTAGGAGGACATTCCACAGCAGACAACACTATCCTGCAAACACCTGGGATGCTGAGCTGCTGCTCAGCAAAAGAGGATAAAATGCATAAGCCAAAACAATTCATGGATGCTCAAGTCTGACACTTGGATTCCCTCCCGGGGATGTTCTGTTGAACCTTTCCTCCCTTTTAGTTGGGCTAGAGGGGACAAGGACTATTCCCTTCATTCAACATTTATCATTTAAAGCAACACTCCTAATTTACTGTTGATTTCAAGGTTTACATTCCTAATGCAAATGACTTTTTCTCTAACTCCACCCATTCTGTTATTTAGCTCCTGCTTTCTTTACCCATTTGCTTTGCATCCAGAGCTTCCCCCAGGCAGTGCCTGCATCAAAGGCTAAGTCCATTTTTCCATTAGTTTTCTCCTACTCTTCAGGTGCCTCAGATTCTGACCACAGAAAACCAGGTGAGAATTCTTCCAATGAAAAATTGCTGTGAGAAAATTCCTTCTGTTGTACCTAAACATGGTCTTGGGTACTGAGAATTTACAGGTCAGAGACAGGTTCTTTTTTCCTTACTTTAATGTATTTTTCTTCTGTAACCATATGCAATTTCCCCTTAGACAACCAGTGGTGATGGCATCCATTAGTGTTACCAACCTTATGCAAACACCTTTGAATTGTAAGGAGCAGTTTGACAAATTTTATTGCTGCAGACAAATGCCTTTGACCATTTCTCTTTCTTTTTTCTCCCTTTCAAATCTTTCTCACACATTTTGTCACCTCTCAAACCACAGCCTCATCTGCAGCAAAGCAAAGTACAATCAATAACTGAATTTTTTGTTAATTCATATTTCATTAACTGCATCATTTTACTTTTCTGCATGGAGCTTGGACAGTTGTTTCACTTTTCAGGCCTGTTGGGATCTGAGGAAATACAGTGAGTTGTGCATCAACAGCATACACATTTCCTTTTTATTTAGTTGCAGTCAGTGTTATTTTCATCATATGTTCTGGTTTATTTTCCCCTCTCCCGTTCCCTTCTTTCATCCATAATGCTGTGGTCACCAGGTGTTCAAGTCTCCTGTGACAGTGCACAAAAAATTACATATTTTTAAGGAGAAATCCTTTGATCCTTCAAAATAGATTGGGATTTTTGATTTTGATAAACTTAAAGACCAGGGGGTAACTGAGCACTCATCAAAAAGTATTTTGGACACAGTTACAGCTAAATCTTGCCTACAACATACTAATCATCCTGTAAGGGCACTGCTGATCACAAATAATTGACTACTGAACCCCTTGTAGAACTGATGTCTACAGGTTCTTGAAGGCTTTTGGTATAATCATCCATATTCTCCTACTCACTATTTTACATAGATTTTCTCCTGAGCCAAGCATTTCCCATGCTTGATTTCTACCTGTGTGCAAGCATTTAAAAACAATTTAAAAACCTCCAAATCATCCACATTAACACCAGAAGTCTCATCTCTTGGAAAGGTTTCTGTGGACTCAGGAAACTCAGAGCCCATCAGCTCAGAACTCAATGATGGCTCTGAACTAAAGATTCTGAAATGCTTCAGATGATGAGGTTAATGTGCCAAACAGCAGCTTCTCAGGTGGGTTATGGTGAGCACTTGTGATGTCCTGGCACAGTCTCTGCCATGGCACTGCACCCTGTGCCACAGGTTCCAGCTATTGCCTCTAGAGCCTTTTTTAAAATGTATATAAATATATAAACCTCAACACACAGTTAGCGTTGCATGACTGTGCTTAGCACTTATGTGTGTGGTTTAGTAAAACACAGGCCTTGATACCAGAATTGAAGATCGGAATTCCTGGCTTTTTGCTCCAGAAATTTTTTCCATCAGTCAATTAAAGTTCATGGACAAGAGTTCACTCTCTGCAAGACAAAAAACTTCACACGTGTCTATCTGAGGCCATGACACAACCAGATATAGAGATGAAATAGGATGAAGAAACACAAACCCAGAGGTAAATAAATATTATTATTAGATTTAAAATATCATAAGCATGAGTATACTCCTAACTTAAAATGAAGAGATAAATAATACAAATTGGTCACGGGACACAGGCACACACTCCCCAGGCTCCTTCTCAATGCTGTAACACCAACCAACACTCAAATAAAGAGACTCAGCTCACCAGAATCACAGGCCCCTGGAAACACTGTCATTCTTCTACATTCCTAACTTCAGCTATTTTGAGTCATTTTCAAGCTTGATCAGAAAAGACTAGTGATGTGCTGCTTTCATTGCTTTGGATCCTCGGGGACTTCTCTACTCATTTTACTCCCTTCAAAACAGAGATCCTTAAAAAGCAAAATACCTTAAGACAGCTAAAATTTTGTGAGCTGCTAATGCCAAGTCACGGTAGTGTCTACACCCACTTATAATTTGTTAAATGCTGTGAGATGAGAAAGGGAAAAGTAGCACAGATTTTATACAATACGTTTTCCAGAAATAAACCACATTAGGAAAAAAAAAATACCTCAAGCCAAAAAATCAACCAAAAAAAACTAACCAAAAAACCAAAACACACCCACTTATAATTTGTTAAATGCCATAAAATGAGAAAGGAAAATGTAGCACAGATTTTATAAGATACATTTTTCAGAAATAAACCACATTAGGGGAAAAAAAAAAAAAGACAAAAATGAACAAAAAAACCCTACCAAACCCACCCCAAAGGCCATGAAATGAGAAAGGGAATTGTAGCACAGATTTTATAGAATGCATTTTCCAGAAATAAACCACATTAGGGGAAAAAAAAAAGACAAAAATGAACAAAAAAACTCTACCAAAACCACCCCAAATGCCATGAAATGAGAAAGGGAATTGTAGCACAGATTTTATGAAATACATTTCCCAGAAATAAAGCACATTAGGGAAAAAACCCCAACCAAATAAACAAAAAAACAAAACCAAACCAAAACAAAACTAACCAAAAAACAAAGCACACCCACTTATACTTTGTTAAACACTGTGAGATGAGAAAGGGAATTGTAGCACAGGTTTTATAGAATGCATTTTCCAGAAATAAACCACATTAGGAGGACAAAAAACCCAAAACAAACAAGGAAAAAGAACCCAAACAAAATAAACCTAACAAAATCCCCCCCAAAAACTGAAACACACCCACTTATAATTTGTTAAATGCCATGACATGAGAAAAGGAAATGTAGCACAGATTTATAAAATACATTTTCCAGAAATAAACCACATCAGGAAAAAAAAAAAGCCAAAAAACCAAACAGAAAAACTACTCCCTCCTCTCCCCCCCAACCCCAAAACACACGATGGGTAAAGAAAGAGGGGGCAAGAGAGAACGAATTAGAATCAGGGAATCACTGAGGATGGAAAAGACCACCACAACCATTGCATCCACCCTGTGCCCGATGCCCACCTTGTGCCCCAGCCCAGAGCACTGAGTGCCACAGCCAGTCCTGCCTTGGGCACCTCCAGGGCTGGGCACTCCATCTGTCTAATTAGTTGATTAGCATAATAATTTTACATTACTGAGATAAGCTCTTACCTTCCAATGTCTACACTGAGGACCAAACACGTTGGTGACAGCAATTCCAGCCTTTACCCGAACACAGAGTTTCTGCCCACAGAAGGCAATTAGTTTTCTCGTTAAAAATACACTCACACACTCACAGCCCTTGATTTGCTGCCACTTGCTAACCAAGATCATTTGGGGAAACTCACACAAAATGAACACATTCCATTCCTTTCCCATTTCTTCTCTCCCAGATCACAGCTTGCAGTGCTCCTCCAGGAGAACTGTGCAGGAGGAGGAAGGAGTTCCCTGCCTTAATGCCCCGATTCTGCCCCCAAATGCCACCCATAAACTGTAGGTATGTGTGTCTCATGCATCTCCATGTCACTGCTTGTAAATCTGGGTAAAGAGTTGACATACAGACATATTTTTGCTTCTCTCTGGAAGCCATCTGTGCTTTCCAGGTGTTCCCACCAGCTCTCTTTTCACCCCTTATTCAAAGACCTCATGCTTAAGGAAAGTTGGTAAGGGAGTCACTACTCACACGCCAATAAAAGTTACCTGCACTTGAACTTCTCTATCTACATATTTCAATAGAAAACGCTTTGGGGTTAAAAGATTTTCAGTTGCATTGGCTCCATCTTAAAGAAAAAAAAAATAGCCACTTAGTATCAGGTATTTCTCTCCTTTATTTCCAATTTTAGGTATTTAATAGTGGAGTTGAATGTTTGGACCATGGACAGCTCCACGAATCAAGGCAATGCCCTTGACCTAATTTTAAGTATTGTGGTTTTTAGTATTCAGTATTTTCATTATTTCATACTTTTTCAGTCTCTGTGTTAATATTCCAACACCATATGTTTGTTCTTTTTCCCCCTGTCATCACATTTTTAATATATCATACATGATATAATATAATATATGTGACATTTATAAGTATACCATTACTTTTCTCTGAATTATTTTTTCTTGATCTTGGGATGTGTCTTCCTACCCCTGACTGTAAATCCAATCACTTTCAGGTTTAACAGGATGAGAGTCAAGATTTACTGAACCACAGCCTGGTCTTAAACAGGATTTTGGGCTGCTGCTGAATTTTTTAATGATCTTCTTTCCAATCTCTATCACCTTCTGATGAACTACTTGCTTATGACAAAAGATAATGTGTAGTTTGATTAAAGACGGGTATTTTTCCTACACAGCACAAGTGGATAAAGTGTCTGAACGTAGTTTAAGATTTCGTTATTCACACTGGTGAAGGTGCCCACGTAAGGACTGCTGCAGTTACCACAAGCAATGAAAATAAATGTTTAAATATATAACACTGAAGTTCAAAAAAAAAGCAGCAACTTCAAAAGGCAGGAAGTCATGACTGCAGCAAGGTCTTTTTTCTAGTCCACTGCCTTCGTGCTTTTGTTAAAAAGAAGAATGAGAGTGAGCCATTTAGGCTGGGTTTTTCCTTAGCTTTGTGTATGGGATATAAGGGAAGGAAAGAAATGTGAACAGAAGACATGACAAGTGTAAAATACATAAAGTGCCACCACAGTCATACAATCACAGAATCTTTCAGGTTGAAAAAGACCTCCAGGATCATCAAGTGCAGCTTTTGAGCAAATCCCACCATGTCCACAAAATCACATCATGAAGTGCCTCGTCCTGCTTTTTGGACATTTCCATGCATGATGACTCCACCACTTCCCTGGGCAGCCTGTTCCAAGGCTTGACATGTGAACTACTGGAACACTGGTTAAACTCATGTGAAGTTGAGCCTTAAACATGAAAAAAATCTCTCAAATTGGAAAAAAACCCTCCAAAATTAGGGATTAATGAAAAAAACCCAAACTATGACTTACAAACACTCAAGCAACATATTGCCACTGGCTGGATTGGCAATCAGCCCTCTTAAAACACTCACTGATTTTGCATAGATAACATTAATTTATAAATAGTGGATTTAGCATCACATCTCATATGCCTCCTGCTCAGCAAACAGCAATTAGAGCCCTTGTGCAATCACACTGCTGAAAACATCCCTTTGCTCAGCACAATTAATGGATTGCCTCAGAAACTGGAGAAAAGGCTTGTTCATGACGTATTTCCAGTGGCCTCATCACTGGGATCCTTTGGGAGTTGTACAGATTCAGTACCTGTGACAGATTTAACATGCTGCTTATAACTTTTACCTCTTGGGATGTGGGATATCTACATTGTTGGAATGTGGAGGGAGGGTTGGCTGCCCTGGGTGGGCTTTGTGCACCACCAGTGTCACCCATCACATCACCAGTGAGGGGAAGGAATTAAACCAAAAGCAGGAAGTTTATGGCAGGGCATGTTGGACCTTCAAGGCCATCAGCTGCCACCCCAGCACCACCATAACCCCCTCCCTAAACCATATCCCTGAGTGCCACAGCCAGATCTCTTGATCACTCCCCAAAACAGTGACTCCACATCTTCCTGTGTAACTTATTCCAATGCCTGACCACTCTCTTTCAGGGATTTTTTTCCCCCTAAAATCTAGTTTGAACCTCCCCTGAGACACACATCACAGAAATGTCAGGGATGAAGTGCCTCTCTCCAGCCCTGACATGCCAGAAGTGAAAATTCTGAGCTGAGGTGATGCAGAAAATTTCATATCCCGTTGCAGGTATTGAAAAAAAATGCTTTTTTTTTTTTGTTTATACTTTATAAAAGCTGAGAATAAATTATTTTCTAAGCCCTTCTCTAAGCTATGAGGATAGGGAGCTTGAGAGTTCTTACAGTCAGTAATACTTCAGACACTCTATGCCAGTGTCCCAGTTCAGCAGGTGGGACCAGTTTATCCCTGTGTGGGTGTAACCAAAGCTGTGCATTTTAAACCCTCTGGGCCATTGCCCAGGAACTGTTCCCAATGGCCCATTGGCAGCAGCTGCCCAGGGCACAGCTGAGCCC
>JAWWEV010000169.1:4630927-4644114 GCA_035583235.1 Hafferia zeledoni | reverse complement strand
CATAAGTAGCCAGCCCTTTTTTCCACAGTCTGTAAACTTTCTTTTTATCCCTGATTTCTTTAAGAATCTCCCTATTTTTCCAAGCCGGCCGTCTTCCCCTCCGGCTGGCCTTCTGTTGAGCAAGTGGCTCAGCGTGGCTTCCATGAAGCTGGTGGGATCAAACTTACAGTTTAGAAACACAAGTAATATTTTGTAATGCCTGCGCATTGTCTGAACTGAGGATTGGAACAAATTCTATAAATGGGAAGTAATAAAAGCAGGGACAGATAAAGACAAATTTAAAAATGTATCTGTCAGACTGAAATATAAAGTATTGAGAATATTGTTTTTATTAAATGCCAATCTCTATCCATAGTGAGAGAAATACAAGGGAAAAAAAAAAGAAATACTCAAATGTGACCTCACTGCCCAGTTTATTTTGTTTTAAAACCCCAACATACATCCAATTTTAAGATGACTAACAATAGACTGATTTATACTTTCAAACCATATCTTCGTAATCTTTCAGGATTCAGAAACATTTATTAGGGAAATTATGTATTTTTTTAATTGGTTTGATGACACAAGGGTTATAAAAGGAGATGACAAAGTGTATGGATGACTCCATGGCACCAGCCTCTCGTAATTTGGGCAGTACTGTCAATGCCCCTCAAAAACAACCAACCTGTTCCTACAATGGGGGATATGTAAAAAAAGAAACAATTCTACACAGAGGAGGAGCTGTGAGGAACTTCAAAAAGGAGACCTTTACCCATAAGCTTGTTTTAGGTATAAAATCATTCCACTGTGGCATATGGAATGCTTGCCAATATGTCCATCTGACTCAGAAGCTGTTCTCTGGCAAGATGGAACACTAGATCAGAGTCACAGAGCTCTAGAATGTTTGCATTGGAAGGGGCACTAGAGATCATCTAGTCCCAACCCCCACCACAGACAGGGATGCCACTCCCTAGGTTGGGTTGCTCAGGGCTCCATCCAATCTGGCATTGAAAGGAGACTCAAGCAAAATTCCGACATTTTTCAGATGTAAATGACACAAAGGACCAAAAGGCATCTGTCTCCTGACATTAAAGGAACATGAAAAAACACTTCTGGATTTTACTACTGATCCCACTTCTGGAGTTGCCTCTTTTGCTTTTAAAAATACATTACTTGTTTACCACATTACTCATGTTTACCACAGAAGCACTGCTGTAGAATGACAGAATCACTGAGGTTGGCAAAGCCCCCACAGCCCATGGAGCCCACCCTGTGCCCGATGCCCCCCTTGGCAAAGCCCTCCCAGCCCAGAGCACTGAGTGCCATGGCCAGTCCTGCCTTGGGCACCTCCAGGGCTGGGCACTCCAAACCTCCCTGGGAAGCCCCTGCCAAGGCCTGACCACCCTTTCCATGGAGAAATTCCTCCTGATGTCCACGGAAGGAACATTCTTTGCCTATTCTCTCAAAGGGTCTCCAGCTCATGAGCACAGAGGTCTCCTGTATCTGCCTGCACCAGAAATGTACCATATGACCTTTTTCCTGCTACTATTACCTGTATTTATTTGGATTAATTCCCCCTGAGTGTTCCCTTCCCCTTCCCTTACACTCTGTTCTGTGCCCACCACTCCTGTGAGGTGGCCAATGTTCCCATGCTCTTTCCTGCTTAAATCTCACAAAGCTCATTAATTATAAAACATTTTGCTTTAGGTGACAACTTGCAGCCACTGTCCCACTCAAATTTGCGCCAAGAACAGGCTATTAATTTCATGGAAGCTTTGGGTTATTCATGATAATCCACCCCTTGTGTTCCAGGACAGGGAAACAGAACACTCCCTCCACACCTCAGACAGTCTGCCTTGGAAACATGAACAGCTCCAAAGCCTTTCCATGAATGCAAATATAAGAGGATTAAGATGCTGCTGTTGCAGAAATGCTCTTCTAGGCAAAGAAAGGAAAACCAAACACTCCCCCTTGTTTACAGCAGACAGCAAGGGGCCCCTGCTGGCCCACACAGCCTTGGCAGAGGGATTTACACCCTCCTGGATGACTTCAAAGGGTGGCAGAATCCCTGAACAGACAACTGACCCATGCTACAGCCTCCTGCCAGCAAATCTCTCTAAGTACAGGATGGGAAAACATCCTCTGTCTGCAATGCCCAAGGCACAGGTGCACCCACGGGGACTGAAGGACATCTCTGCTGCTTCAGCCTGGCTTCCAAAGAGCTACTGTGGTGACACAGATACTACAGATCATCTGGGTCAGTCTGTCACAGAACACTCTGCAATAACATGAAGAAAATTGATTCTGCTCCACAGCAAAGTGAAGACATGAATATGAGTAATGAATGCAATTTTATCAGAGAGGAAAAGGGTTCGGTATGAAATAGTCATTAAAGGCACATCTGGGAGGAGGTGTCACTCTGGAGAGACAAATTGCATAGATCTCATTGTTAGTGCATATCCTGCACTTCCCAAGTGTGAGGGAGTAGAAAAGGATGATTGCACACGGACAGCACTCAACCAAGAGGCCTCTTCCATGTGGGAAACCCAACTCAGCAGTTACCTTCAGGCATGTGCTGCTCTAACCAACAAGACAGCTTGAGGCCCACACCTGGTTACCTTCACAAGGGTAAAACCTGATGAAGAACAAACCTCTCTGGCACCAGCCAGTCCATGAAGGCACAGAAATGCTTTTCCATAAACAAAAAGCAGATAAATGAACACTTACCATCTTCCTTATAATTTCTAAGGTTGTTTTCTTAACAAGGTAATTGAGAACACTCAAAGAGCTTTGCCAGCCTCACCATCTTTCTCTGCTGGGGTTTTCCTCACCTCATGTTCCTGATGAGCTTCTTCAGCCCACAGACAAAAGGAGCCATGACTGCCAGAGTCCATCTGGCCCATGCACTGCTGGTTCCTGCTTGGAGACCAGCATCTCCTTTTGGTCTCAGCCACACAGACATACTGGGAAACCAAGAGCTCTGGTCACAACATCAGAATGTATCAAACATTATTTCCACATTGCACAAACTGTCTCTGAAATAACACAGAAGAAATTCCAGAAGAATTTCATGTCCAGAATACCCCAGTCAATTTATTAATGCAAAAGCTGAAATCAACATTCAACATCATTATTTTAGTTTTGGTATCAAAGGTGTGGAAGAGCTTTGTACATTTATTTGTCTACATGGTGAACACATCAGGTTAATGTGCCTCCTTTGAACTGGGCAATTAGAATGCAGCAGTTTGAACACAGGTTTTAGGGCACAGACTACACTTTGCCTGAGTCTCTGCTGATGGTTCATTGGATTGGTCTGAATGCAAATAAAAGTGAAAAAAAAAAACAAACCAGAAATAAAGGCACTGTGTTCCTCAATTGCAGTTGCCCTTTAATGTGTTATTACAGCCCAGAAGCATCTCCTAATCACAGAGCCACAGAATCCCAGGATCAGAGATCAGTTTGGGTTGGAAAAGACCTCAAAGCTCATCTCGTTCCACCTCCCTTCAAGCTCTGGCTGACTTTGGGGTGTCAGCACAGCACTTTGCAGCACCTCAAGTGCAGGAGGTCCACAGGTAACCAGAGCATCCATGTTCTCCTCCTGCAGTGTCAGGAAAGGGTAAAGCATCACATGACACCCCCGGACATGAATGTCAGTAATTCTGGTTGCTGGCCAGGACAGCAAAATGACTTCAGCACCTGCCAAAATCCATTCTGTCCTCAGGCAATATTTGGGCTTAAAGCATGAGAGGGGTGAACAGCAACCACCTCTCCACGCTCTGCAGGTGACTCCTCCCCTCCTGACTACAGGAGGTGCCCTCCGGAATAACAGAAGCTTCTCTCCAAACCAGGAATCCCATAAAAACCTCTCCCATGCCAAGAATACTCAGGCCTGGCTTGAAAATATAATTTCCTATCAGACAACCATCAAGAAATCAGACATCTTAATGAAATCCTAATGACACCTTAATGGCACCTTAATGACATCGTCTTCCTCCAGACGTGCCACTGTCACTACACACAGACAAGGGTTCAAAGATCCTTGAGACTATTCCAGCCCCAAATCAGATCAAGTTTGCCACACACAAGATTAGAGGAGGAAAAAAAGGCCATTCTAAATTATACTTAACAATGACACATTGCAGTTTGAGAAACTCAATAACATAAATCAATAAGAAGTTTCTGAGCTCTCTCGACAAGAAAAACCATCATATAATCCCAGATTCAAAGGAGAGACGTTCATATTCTCAGTATTTGCATGCAAGTTGATAGCACTTTCACTTTAGAAACAAACATCTCATTTATAAGCTAATTTGAGTAATATAACCTGCCAAATTGAGCCTGAAGCCTGAAACCCAAAGTCTGCAGGAAGGAGCTAGTCCTCTAATTTCCTGCATGACTGGAGACACAAAAGTAAGACAAAGTGTCATTTTATTAAGGCTCAGAAAACACGCTTTTAAAGGGAAGGTGGGTTTTAATTCCTTGGCTTGCAGAGCTTTTAGAAACAAACACTTGTTTAAAACATCTCAGTGATGAGGCCTAATGGGCTGAAGGCAATCTGTGTTAATGGAGTCTGCTCTGGAACTGAATGGATTTGTTTCTCCCAGTGCCTTAAGCTTGGAAATAGCCAGTATCTCTGTTTTCAGCCTGTAAAGTAAAATAAATATGGGGAGGAGAAATTATTGATCCATCTTCGATGTCATCTTGTTTAAACTTAAGACCATTTGTGTGCTCTAGGGACTTTTGTTGCTGTTCTGAATTAAATAATTGTTAGAAACTTGAAGGTAGGAAACTAATCCTGCTCTAATTATGCATTTCATGCATTGCTAAACTCCTTAACAAAATCGAGTCAGTATTTTGTGGCTGACACAGCATCATCTGTGTGGAAAATCTGCACATTTGAGTGACTAAATTGAGAAACTACCAAGATAAAACCTCCTGAATTAAATACCTACTAATTATCTTAACTGATCCTCAAAAATATTTAGAAATGAGAACTCTTTAGCTTTTTGAGCTATGCAGGCAGGCAAAAACAGGTTTCTTGTGGTAAAATCAGAAGAGGTGCATGGCAAGAGGTCCACAGGATGCTCCTGACATCTGGTATGACAGTTGTTTCCATAGAATGATTGCCTTTACTCAGGGTGGATTTAAAGAAATAAAAACAGAATCCTCTCTCACATTTCAGTGCTACATTCACAGAGACTTTTTTCATGTATTTATTACAGACAGAGATCACTCCACCCATGCCTGTTCCTGTGACTCATGGCTGTAAATCCCAACTCTGCCTGTTAGGTCTTTTGGTTTCTCTGTGGTTCTTCTTCTCAGTGCTGGCTGGCCACCTGAATATTGGTTCAATCCTGCCCTGTGTCTGTACCAAAGGCACAATTCCCCCCAAACCAGAGGGCACTGAAAGCACCAGCACAGACATGCACATACCGAGGCAGTTCTTCATCCCACATGGTTCCACTGAGACCTACAGTGGGAATTTCCAGGCACATGCATGGGAATTTCCATGCTTCTCTCTTCTGGAAGGGAACAACTGAGTACCACAGCATTAGTTTACTTATTTATATCTCTGATGACTATTTCCCTGAATACAACTAATAAGGAAACAAGAGCACCACTCTGTGCTTTTCCAGACATCTGCCCTGGGAAGGAACCTACCACTGAAACAATTCCCCCTGATGCTCCCAGCACCTTCAAGTCTGTGTTGCCCTGGCTGTTTCTGGCTCAGTGCTGCCCTTCTCCTTGGAGTTCTGCTGTCTCTGGACACACATCCCAACATACAACCACCCTTCTCTGTCTCCAGTAACACCCTAATGCATAAGTGAAAGCCCAGGTGCTGAACACCTGGACAAGGACAATGGGTCTCGGTTTCAGTGTATTTTATAATTAAATAAATTGCTTAAACCTTTTTTTTTCACAGTAATTTGAAAGTTCAGAGTGTTTCATCTGATCTCCCCTCTTGTATACAGGGACATCTCATTGTTTCTCATACTTTTAGCTCTTTTTTTTTAACAGTTCTGGTTTTCCCCTCTAAATATGGTATAATCTGGAATATTAATTCACAATGGGTTGTGTTTATCTTGTTAGTCCTCAGCTCTAGAAAGAATTACAAGAAAATACAAGAACCAGAAAGAAATCCCTTCAGGTTCATGGCTATGACAACAGCAGATCAATGTTTGTTCTGCTATCTTGACTGCAGTGTCTCTTCTATGATCATTTCTTCAATTTATTTTCATCACAGAACACCTGTCAAACCTGTTACCCAAATTATTTGGTGTCCACATTGTGTCCTCCAACACATGAAACCACGACTTGTGCAATCAAAGCTCGAGGTCTTCTTTGAGAAACACCACATAAAAGAAGATTGATTTTCAGCTTGGAAATGTCAGACTTGTGCCTAAAATGCTCAGCTACATTTTTCTGAAACAGCAAAGTTCAAAAAAGAGCCACAGCCCTGACAGATCTCAGACACATCATGATAGATATGACAGATCTTCTGCTTTACTGCCAGAAATGTCCTCCAACAGAATGAGGCAATCAATGAAGAATAATAAATCTATCCCAGAGAGTAGAACTATTTTTTGTACATGCAGAGCAGAAGAAATGACACATTGTTTAGATGTCTGCAGATAATAAACCACCATACCAACTTTCTTTAATATTATACAACACCAGTTAAACACTTTAATCTTTATCTGTTTTATCTGTTAAACTCTTCACCATCAAAACTCCCAACATGCATTTTTGCATTATTAATATAGTGAATTAAAAAAAGAAGAAAAAAATCCTGCTAAAAGCAGTTCTCCTTACCATTTTTTTCCCTGGTCCCTGTGTCAGCCAGGAGAACAACTGCTGCTCCAAAGGGATCTGCTGAATTACGTTCCCATCATCCTGGAAGACATTGTTGCTGATTAATAGTGAATCAAAAATTTTACCTTGAGTGCACAGTGCAAATACATTTCCTTTCCCTTTTTCTGAGAATTCTCATGCTTGAGATAAATTGCATCAAGTTTGGAAAAGTTAATTTGACCTGCATAAATCAAAGCTTTCCAGAGAAAGGGTTGGTTTGATTTATAAGTGTTGCCTTCAGATGTATTCCACCACCTATCCTTCAAGCAACAGCCTTGATTTCAGCAAGAGGGAATTTACTCCAAAATATGTATTTCCTGAGGTCATTTGACCACAACACCAACAAAACAAGCACAGCTGTTCCAGCTCAAACGTGCTGATTTAAAATACATGAGTATATTTAACATTTTCAGTATATGGGCTCAATAAATCTAAAAACTGGTGCATGACTAGATTGATGCTTACTTGTGCTTGTGTATGATTTCCAAAATACATCCATGTATCACTGTCATAATTCTATTTCTTCCATTACTTTATATACCCATAAGCACACAGACAATATTTAATGCTGTAGTAAGAGGGACAGTGTGAATTAGGCAGAGCACACACACAGAAGGAGCAGGAATGTGGCTGCAGCTCACTAAAGCTGGGAAATAATGACAGGAGCATTTCCAGGGCTGAGGAACTTCTATTTATTCACACCCAGGCCCAATCATTTAGCTTTTCTGAGGCTGCAGTTTTAAAGGAAAACCAGGGGTATGACAGAGCAGGAATGTTCTGGCACTCTTGCCCCTGAAGTGCAATGGCTGCATTTATAAAGAGGTTGAATAGGGCCTGGGTGAGGGAGAAGAAGCAAAGCTTCTTTAGCTTTTGTGTAAACATTAAATAAGTGTATAAACAGGTGAGTCAGACATGCCCCTGCAACATACCAAGAGTGAGAGATAACATGAGGCTCCCACATTTAATTTGGATTTACATTCTTTGAGGGTATTAAATGCGTTAAACAGATGCAGTTCATTCAAACCAATTCCCATCTTAATGGAAATCCCCATCAGCCCCAGCCTCACAGAGCAGGGTCCCAGGTACCCCTTCACCCCCAGACGTGCCCCTGGGTGTGGGGCAGCCAAACCTTGGGCTGCAGCATCTCCTGAGTGAGCCCCCTCAGCCTCTCGAGGTCCTGGATGTGTCCCTGCAGAGGCAAACCTGCCCTGGCAGCCCCTTCCCTCCCCTGGCACCCCCACTGCTGCCCCACTGCCCAGGTGCCCCCAGCGCTTCAGCGAGGCATAGTAAAGACAGTGACGTTCTGCCTGAGCAGCTTTAGGCTGCAGATCCCTTTGCAATGCCGGGCAGAGTCCCCGGGCAGCAGCTGAGCTGTGCCCCAGTGGCACAGCCACACCTGCAGCTCAAGGCAGCACCCCCAGCACCACCTCCCCTGCCACAGGAACTGCCATCAGGGGCTGCTGAGGAGGGAACAGGAATGGCTCAAGGGAAAGACTTCAGAGTGAATGACGGAAAACAAAGAAATGCCATCAAACCCCCACAGAGAAGGACAAAGCAAGGTTTTAATGCCCCCCAGCAGGTGGGCAGGTGGCACCAGGCTGGGGTGCAGTGACACACCTGAAGGACAGGACCATCCAGAGGGATCTGGACAAGCTCCAGAAGTGGCCCCTGGGAATCTCAGGAGGTTCAACAAGGCCAAGGGCTGGTGCTGGGTCAGGACAACCTCAGAATCAGTCCAGGCTGGGGATGAGCAGATGGAGCAGCTCTGGAAGAAGATCTTGGGGGGCTGGTGGGGGAGCAGCTGGACATGGCCAGCCCAGAAACCCCCCGTGCCCTGGGCTGGTCCCACAGCATGGGCAGCAGGGCAGGACAGGGGGATTCTGCCCCTCTGCCCCCCAGGTGAGACCCCACCTGCAGAGCTGCTCCAGCCCTGGGGCCAGCACAGCAAGGACATGGAGCTGCTGGAGAGCCCAGAGGAGGCCCCAGGATGGGCAGAGGCTGGAGCAGCTCTGCTGGGAGGGAAGGCTGGGAGAGCTGGGATTGTTCAGCCTGGAGAGGAGAAGCTTTGGGGGGACCCAGCTGTGGCCTTGCAGTGACTGAAAAAAATGGCTATTTTCCTTCAAGCTTGATACTTTTTGTACAGTATTTTCTCTGAGACCAGTGAAATGCTCTGAAGTTGCTGTGTAGGCAACATTTCATTTGAAAACAAAGCAATAGCTCTAAAAAAAGTCAGATTTTAATTTTTCTAGGACCTAAAATAACATTTGGAATGCTCTTTATTTTTTAGCAACAGGGAAATACTTTCCATTAAAATAATGAAGAATCTTGCTATGACTGCAGTTATTTTTTAATATTTCATAACTGGCATAACAGTTCACATAATTATCTCTAATTTTAATGTAATACTTTTAATTTCTGCTACAAACATAATTTTTAAACAAAGGTTAAATAAATAGCAAGTCTAAAATCAGTACAACTCTTGCAGCATTGTGCCATTTTTTTCCTATTTTGCCATCAATAATAGCAATAACACCAGGCTGTGCAGCAGCACAACAGTGGGACCTGCTGGAGGGAGTCCAGAGGAGGCCCCAGGATGGGCAGAGGCTGGAGCAGCTCTGCTGGGAGGGAAGGCTGGGACAGCTGGGATTGTTCAGCCTGGAGAGGAGAAGCTTTGGGGGGACCCAACTGTGGCCTTGCAGTGCCTGGAGGGGCCAACAGGAAAGATGGAGAGAGACAATTTCCAAGGGCCTGGAGGGACAAGACAAAGGGAATGGCTGTGGCTGCCCCATCCCTGGGAGTGTCCAAGGCCAGGCTGGACAGGGCTTGGAGCACCCTGGGCTGGTGGGAGGTGTCCCTGCCCATGGCAGGGGGTGGCACTGGATGGGTTTTGAGGTCCGTTCCAACCCAAACCAGTCTGGGATTCCACGATGATTCCATGAACATCACAGAACGTGAGGGTGCAGCACAAAGCCCAAAGCTGACATTGATGCACTGATGGCAACGAGCAGAGTTGTGACTGTTATAGCCCAGACTTCCTGGCTCTGGCAGAGCTTATGCTTTCTCCTGCAAGGTGCCTGGGCACATGCTTGGACATGTCAGAAGGAGTGCTGTCCATCTGCCATCAGCCCAAGACATAACACGTTGGTAATCTGCAAACCTGGGAAAATGGAGAGTCAAATGTGCAGAGTTCCTTTGGAAGAACTGACCATGGAAGAAATTACATGAAAACACTCTAACACAAAATTATTTCTTTTCAGTTACCACTCCAGTTCAGAAACCCATAAAGGCTCATGAGATCAAGTTTTCATTAAGAATTTGCTGAATTACATTATCCTGATTAGCCAAGATTTCTCTAAAATCTTTAATTTATTATTAGCACAACTTTGATTTTCCAGTTTGTTCACAGATAATCTCAGCAGAGGAAAAAGGAAGGAGTGTTGTCTGCACAAGAAAAGGAACAGGAGGGTTTCAGCTGAAGCAAAGGCCTTCAGAGATCAAAGAGAGAAAGTCAAATAGAATCTTCCAGCCACCTGATGATCCACTGACCTTATTTCTGCACATAAATCAACTGGAGCAACTTAAACAGACACCAAACAGATTTTTCTGTATCTGATTTCATGCACTAATAGAGACAACACAACACCATTCCCCCATGTCCCAGCTGAGTGATTTGACTTTGATGTCTTCTTTAAACACCAGAGAGTCGATGACCAACTTGTGTTTGTGACAGCAGGAGAGAAGTTGAGGACAAACATCCACTGCTCCTTGTTTCCTCATGATCAGAGACAGCCTTGGGTTTGTACAGCAGAGAGTAGTCCCTCTGCCAGCCAGAAATCAGTGGAGCTGCCCAAATACCATCATCATCATCATCATCATCATCATCATCATCACAGGAGATTTGGATATTGGGAACAGCCCAACCTCCAGGATATCACTGTCTTTGAAATGCTGCATTCTCAGTCTGACCCACTGGTTTTATTTTCAGTGTACTCTGATTTGAAGTAAAACACCCTAAAACCACAAAGGGAATCTGAAGCAAATGAAATTGTTGGTTTATTTTGGCCACGGTTATAAGATTCCATTCCAGAATCAGGGAATGAAGAGTTGCCAAGGACCCCTGAGGACCATGGAGTGCCCTCCTGACCCCACACACAGGGCAACCCAGAGGTTTATCAGCATCTTGACTTGGCTCCTCTGACTAAATTTTGCTTATTCTGATTCTAAATGCTGCTCAGATTCAGCTCTCAAAAACATGTCATAGCAACTCCAGCAGAACTGACGCTCTGACCTTCAACTCTAATTTGTTTTCAAGAGACATGGCTGTATTCTGAAAAACTTTAAAAAAAAAAATCTGCCCTGCTGATAAACCAAATAGAAGGGTAGAAGTCACCCTACTAAATACATATAATGAGATGCACAACAGAAATCATCTTATTAAAATGGCTTCATCTTATTATGTTTTGAGAAAGGGGTTTCTTCCATGGTGACAAAAACCAAGAGAATACCAACAAGCCAACCAAGGCAAAACCAAAATTCACCAAAGCAGAACTACACTAACTAATGCTAAATTGGAAGAAACAGTTTCAAACTAAAAGCAAAATTTTCTTATTAAACTAAGGCAAAAAAGAATCCAAAGATATTTAGTGTAATTTTCATAGTTGTAGTTAATTTTAGCTGCATAATAAAATTAATTTGCTAATAAACCCTTCTCAGAACTTACACTGCAAGCAGTGTAGGGACCTCAGGATCATCTCCCCTTCCTTTGTCATTGTTCACTAATGTAAAGTCACCTAAGCCAGTGTTTAAAACTCAACTAATCACCCAATTAATGCAAGACCATAAATATTGAAACTTTTTTCCTAATGAGATTTAAATATGTCTATTCTAGGTCAAGCATGTCTTTATAGCTACAAACAATAACATGAAAGCCCTGTAGGAAATAAAATAGATTAGGAATTAAAGCCAGTGCTTCACCCAGACCAATGTCACTTCTCAGTTTTTCCTACAGAGCTTCTTTTAATTTTTTGTAGAGTCTACTTAAACTAATGTGACTGTGAGAGATTTTACAAATCACTGAAAGGCTAAAACCCCAGCAGAGTCCTTTCTCCCATTGTTCTCAGATTTGTGAAGAACATGTTATTGAGAATGGCCTGTGAGGAGCCAAATTGTCAGAGGGGATAAGGCAGTGGGGCATTTTACAATAAAAATGATTTCATGACACAGGAGATTAGAAATTAAAAAGAAAAAAACAAAACAAAACAAAAAAACAAAACACAAACAACCTTTTACATCCTTCAAGCACAGTTTATATGGTTTCCCCTTGCTGAAGAAAGATAATCTATTCCCTGGATAGAGGAAACAAATCTTGGTAGCACAAAAAAGCTCTCTCCATGAATATACACCTATTCATACATGAAATAACCAGCTCTTGAGGCAGTAAATAAAATTCATCCCTTCACTGGCTCTGAAATACAGAACACTAAGTGATTCACCTCCCAAACAGTAATTACAGGATGTTGAAAGCAGGACCTGCCAGCCCTGAGGGCACAGAGATGTCCCCAGGGTGCTGATGCTCCCACTTGCCACCCTGCAGCCTGGAGAACTGCCCCTGCTCCAAACAAAGGGGCTGTGGGGCATGTCCCTGGTGCCAGGTGGCTTTATAAATAATCCCCAGTGTGCTGAGCCTGGAATGGTTGGGTGCCAAGGCAATTATCAAGAGCACACTGGGATCACCTGAGGAAATTGTTCCAGTTCCTGCCTGCCCTGCTCAGGCAAGGATTAATGCTGTTGCTCCTGGCAGGTGAAAATCCCCTGGGAGAGGGATTCCCAGACTGTATGAGGCAGTGTGAGACAAAAAACCACGAGACCTGCATCATCCACAGCCCACCACAAGGGCGCAAGTAGACATAATAAATACTCCCCAAATCCCGGAATCACTGGGGTTGGAAGAGACCTCTGGAGACCATCCAGTCAAACCCCTGCCAGGGCAGGGTCACCTGGAGCAGCTCACATAGGACCATGTCCAGGTGGGTGTGCAATGTCTCCAGAGAAGAAGACTCCACACTCTTTCTGGGCAGCTGCCCCAGTGCTCTGCCACCACCATGGAAAGAAATTTTTCCTCCTGTTGAGGTGGAACTTCCTGTGTTTTAGTTTATGGCCATTACTCCTCGTCCTGTCACTGGGCACCAGTGACAAGTGTCTGCCTCCATTGTTCTGACACCTCCTTTGAGATATTTATATTTATAGGGATTGATGGTACCCCCTCTCAGCTTTCTCTAACCAGCCCCAGCTCCCTCAGCCTTTGCTGCTGCCAGAGCTGCTCCAGGCCCTTCAGCATCTGCGCAGCCTGCGCTGGC
>JAWWEV010000169.1:4583439-4604301 GCA_035583235.1 Hafferia zeledoni | reverse complement strand
CCACCAAACCCCACTGTGTTTGTGCCCCAGGGGGCTGGGTTACACTGCTGGGTTTGGGGGTTAAACCCAATTTCTCTCTGTGCCATTGGATTTACTGTAATATTGTTATTAAATTGTAACTCTGATTTACAACCTCTTTTGTGTTGGGTCCATTTCTCCTGCCAGTTTACCTCTAAACCAGAACAGACACCAATACCAGATCTTTGACAAGTGAGAGTGAGTGCCAGAGTTCCACAGGTCACATTCCCAGGGAATGTAAAAGGCAGTGATATGGATACTGTGCCCAGCTGTGCCAGTGCATTGAGTGCACAGTTGTCCCAAAGGGAATAAAACTACACAACCTCTCCATTTAGGAATGTCTGATGAATTCTTGAAGAGCAATGCAACCTCTTACCTCCTTAATGTACATAACTCTCTTCCACAGAGAAATTTGTGCAATCAAAAGCCTCTCACAGGAATATCCTCTAAGATTAAAACCTTGCCCACACTCCAAGGAAAAGCTCTCAGGGGAATGGAGGAGGCAACTACAGTTTAGTAACTTCATTGCAACAGAAATTAACAACTTCATGTCAATGGAAACCACCAATTTCATGATGATAATGAAATCAAGATATTTTCTTTTCAATCCAGTCCTGTACTGAAAGGAATGAAAAATACTTTTTGTCTTCTCAGATCAATGTTTTATTTCATACAAAGTAACAATTTCTACACTAAACAGATTACTAAGAATGGCCTGGCCTGAGAAAAGCAAATTAAGAGGTAAAAGCACAGGTTATACCTCTAATATTTACTCAGAAGTTCCTTCATAGGATTTTATATTTTGCCATGGAAAAGAACAACTGAAATAAGATAATTCTTAAGTAGCTACTTGACCAAAATACAGCAAGGACCATAGTTAAGCTCTAATCCAGATAATAAGAAGCAGAATGACTGAAAGAACATCAGAGATGAGGAGAAATAAAGGAAACCTGGCTTTTAATTGTGGAGATTGGTAAGACAATGGCACTGCAGGCAGATACATCTGTTACATTATGTGGAATAATTTCATTTTACCATCAGATACACATCTTGCTTTTCAGAGACAAACTTACTCAGACAGTTTTGTACTCGTGACTAGAAGGGTTCTGCTCTAGGGCACTGCTCCTCTAACTCTAGGCCAGACTTCCTTACAAAGGGCCAGCTGACAAAAGCTTTTTAATCTCCAAAACCTATTCTCAGAACTCAGGTGAGCTGGGCAACAAGTGCCCAAGGTATTTGTAGCCTGCAGCATCCTCTGAAAAGAACAGCCCTACAAATCAAAGAGTTTAAGTAGCACAAAACTTGGCTTATCCTTCTCTGTTTATTTATTGTTTGAGAACTAACTCAGGTGTCTATCAAGGACAGCCCTTTAAGAAGGTGGAGTCATTGAACATCCTTCTTTGGAACCACTGTGAAGGACAGTTCCTTTCCCAGCTTTAAGCACCTGAATTAGCAATGCTCACTGGGATGACACCCCTTGTGCAAAGTCTATCAGGGCAACAGACCACTCTCCATATTCCAGAAAAGTTCCCTCTTGTCATCCAATTACCATAAAACTTTACCACAAGACTAAGGCACAGACCTTTTCCCCCTTTAGACCTTAAGAAAACTTGTCATGTGCTCATAACAAAGTTAAGTACTAAAAAACAGGAGGCTGGAAGGTAAAAGAGTGATAAGAAAGCCCCAGGGATGACTTTCAAAGATATTTCCTTGAGGAAAATATGGAAATACTCCTCATCTAAGGAGAAATATGGAAATCAGCAAAACTCTTCTTGGTATTTCTGACAGTGCCAAAACCTCCCTTTGCTTTATAAAACCTGCTGTGAACCTGTATCAGTCCTGCTCTGGGCTACACTTTATTCAACCCCTCAGAACACCTTCACAATTGCCTTTAAACTTTTGCTCTGTGAGTCCAACTTTAGGCCCTGGGGAGCTCTGCAGGGGTTGAATGGGAGCCACACTCCTCCAGGCTGGAGCTCGGAGTCACCACGTTCAGCCACAAACCCTCCTGAAGCCACAGAGCCTGGCCAGCAAAAATGGAGTTAATTACAGTGGGTTTAACAGGAATATGTAGGTTATGCAACTCAGAACAAGAGCTCAATACTTATTTTAATGGGGGTCATCATTATTCAGAGAGAGACACTTGATGGTTTAATCGTTCAAATAGAAACGTTTCAGCAATTTGCAAACCCGATTTTTGTGTTCTCACAGAACAATGTGTCTGCTACCACGAGACAGAGAAGACAACAGAAAACCACAGGCAGAAAAAGGACAGCTCCTCTAAGTTCCTGCTGGGCATTGGGCATTTCAGCTGAAATGGCCTCTTTTCCCAAAGAGAACTGATTGGATTTAACCAATAGGCAGGTAGGGATCAAATCTTCAAAACCAGGCAGCTCTCAGCACAACTTGAAGGTCCACTCCAGCAAGCCCCAGGACCAACCAGGGGATGGAGATGGAGCCTTTTCACAGGCAAAAGACAAAGTCTTTCATAAAAGCACAATTTTTATTCTCCCCCTACCATTGTAATCTGGAGTCAAAGCACTCTTGGCTCGTGGACACTAAAAATAGCTTAATAAAACTTCAAACAGGGCAAGTTCCTTTTGTCGTGTTGTCTCACAACCCCAGCAGTTGTAAGGAACCATATTTTACATTCAGAAGTGCAAGAAACATTGTTTCATTGAGGAGATCTTCTATTCCCACTCTCAAAGCACAGACTTCAAAGAAAAACACACTTTACATGGAAATTTATGAGGATGAGTTTCCCACCTCATGAAAACCTCATTGTGACAGCCCCGTATCTCCAAAAAAAGCCCCAAGAAAACCCAAGTCACCACCCCCAAATCACAGAGGTCTCAGAGAAGCCATCATAAACCTTAGCCACACTATCCAAAGATTAGGACCATTCTAGAATGCTGATGAATGTGGCATCAGAGGGGCAGGGGGACAAAATGAGGAGAAAAAGTGGAAAAAGGGCCTGAGAAGAGAAATGGCACAGAGTGCTCATAATAATCAAATCTTAAGAGACTCAGATTGGGCTCTAAACTGAGAATGATTTTCTGTATTTATAAGGATATTAACAAACAACCCCCCAAATCTGTCAGCCTCTGTGATACAAAGTAACCCAGAGCTAACAAATACGGGAAAGCTCAAGAGAAAATCATTTAATGTCCCAAGTATTTCAGCAGCAAACAGCAAACAAGGCACAACAAACAGCCTGATCCAAAGGGTCCAGGCAACTGGGAGGTAAAACCCTGTGGAGACAGGCTGGGAGAGCTGGGAATGTCAGCCTGGAGAGGCCAAGGTTGTGTGGAGACATCACAGCACCTTCCAGTTCTTAAGGCGTTACAGGGAAGCAGGAGAGGGGCTGTGCATCAGGAACTGGAGGGGCAGGACAAGGGGGAGTCACTTCAAACAGAAAGAAGGGAAATTTAGGTTGGATATACAGAATAAATCCTTCCCTGTGAGGCCCTGGCAGGCCCTGGCACAGGTTGGGCAGAGAAGCTGTGGCTGCCCCATCCCTGGAAGTGTCCAAGGCCAGGATGGACAGGGCTTGGAGCACCCTGGGCTGGTGGGAGGTGTCCCTGCCCATGGCAGGGGGTGGAACTGGGTGAGCTTTGAGGTCCCTTCCAACCCCAACCAGTCTGGGATTCTGGGATTCCATGGAAACTTATCCCACCTCAGGATGTGGGCTAGGACAGGTGCTCCAAGGACAAGGAGGTCCTCCAAAACAAGTACCATGCCAATGATTATGGAAATTATCACACTTGAAAGAAAACCAAACCCCTACTTTTTTCATCTTCTAACTGGGAACAAACTGAATTTCTTTACATCTAAGTATACACTCATTTTGTGAATACAGTCACAGATCATTTAGGTTGGAAAAGACCTCTGAGATCATGGAGTCCAACTTCTGATCTAACAGCACCTTGTCACCCAGACCTAGAGCCATGTCCAGACTTTTCTTCAACACCTCCAGGGATGGTGACTCCACCACCTCCCTGGGCAGCCCCTTCCTATGCCCAGTCACCCTTTCTGTGAAGAATGAAGGGAAGTCATTAGAAGAAATACTAGAACTTGCCTCCTCAAAACCCTGTGTCACTGCTCTGCAATGTATTGGTACCATTTGTGGGTCTTTCTAAAGCAGCACCTGACAGGAATACTGTCCATTACTACCACTAGTCAAAGATGAAAGTACCCTGATAGCTCCTGGGCCCTTCTGGAGCTCAAAAATCAGGACATTCCAAACTTCTGGCAGTTCCCTTGCACTTCTCATTTTTCCCTTGCAGAGACCAGCCCTGGTTTGTCCTGATTTCCTCACCCTACTACACCTCCTGATGCAAACCCAGCCCTGTTTCCTGGCCCTCTCTCCTGCCTTTCCATTACTTTTAACTTATCGGTCAGCTGAAGCAAATCCCAAATATCTCCTCCCCAATAGCAGCTACACGTTTTGTGAAGAAACAGGTAAAACTGGAACAGGGTCAAAGAAAGGGTTTGATGCTTTTCCAGCAAACCCTTTCATATGAAAACCAAATTAACAAAAAGAAATTAAAAAAATATTATTTCTAAAATGAAGAAAAGGCAGGTTTGCCTAACTATGACAAGCAGATCACTCAATTTTCCTTTTACCAGGAGTTAAATCAACCAACAAACTGGAGTTGATGGCAGTTTATGGGGAACACCAACATCAGTGGTTCTTTATATCAGTTTATAAACTGACCTGGCTACTGAGAAAACACTGAATCCTGTTTTTTCCAAAGCAGTCACATATGCAAATACATAAAGATGACATCATGGAGAAGTTCTCTTGGAATGTGTTGTAAAATATTATCAAAATCACGGAGTGTGAAAGAAGGAAGAAGAATCCTGCAGAAATTTCTTCAATGAGAAAACAAATGAGAAACAAATTAATTCTTTTTACACTATGTTTGGCCCAAAAACCTCCAGGGAAGTTGAAGAAAACCTGTACCTAAGTATGAGGTTTGAGCTTCTAAAATGTATCTGACCTCAGTCAGCTTCCAACAGTGGTTTATGTCAAATTCTGTTGTTTTCTACAGTGCACTTCCTTATTGCAAGGTTGGCCATAAAAATGGCACTGGGGAGGCTCCAATTTGCACTGCTCAGCAGGTACCTGGTCAAAAGTGCTTAGTCTGCATGTTAAATTACTATTACCAATTAATATTAATTAAAAAAAATCCCTGATATGTAAAACCTGACATATATAGGGGGAGGGCAGCAAAGTCCTACTGGATTTTTAATTATCCTACACTGCTGTAATTGGTTCCTCCAACCTGATTGAAGCCTTGGGGACACCCCTTGGCAGCTCCAGGTCTCTGGTTAGAATGAGGTGAGGAATTCCTCAGTGTGGGAAGGGAGGGGGTTGGACAGCAGGTTCTGTAACAGGGGCCCAGAACTGAGATTTAGACAGGAATAATTGTCCTGACTCCTTCCCAGACACACCTCCATGTGAAACTCTTCTCTCTGACACCTCTTCAGGCTTCACTAGGGATTTATGCTTAGAAAGGAGGCAAAATGTGCAGCTCTGAGTGCTCTGGAAGGTTCTCAGCTCCTCAGACATGCTACTGATACTCCTCTGACTAACAGGAATTCTGACACTCCACTTATTTCATGGATGTTTTGATTCCAGTGCTAAAAGATATGCAAAGCTGTAAAAAAAAAAAAAAAAAATCAAAATTTAAACCCTCTGAAAGTCCTTTTGCAACTCCAGTCCTTGAGGGAAGAACAGAAACTTCAGGCATTAAATAATTGAAGGCCCATAAGCAACAGAACTTGCACACAGCAGAGCTTTTCACAGGCTTTCCATGTCTTTGCAAATGCTTCACCAGGCACAAGCAGCACTGCTTAAGTTCCCAATGCATTTTTAAAAGAGGGAATTAGAGCCATCCATTCCAGGTCATCACCCATGGAAGACAAGGAGACTTCCTCCTACTCCAGTAGGTGGTTATAAAGAACTATCTCTTCATCTTGGGACCACACTCACTCTATTATTCCCCCCACATTTAATTCTTCATAATTAAAAAATAAACCCAATTATCAACATATATTTCTGGCCTGCCCAGTTCTTATTTCTAATATTATTTTATCTCATTTGAAGGTTCAGAAAATCCAATTTCCATAGGCTTGAAATCTGTTCCCCTTTCCTCCTGCCTAACAGAAGCATGGAACTGTTTGTTCATTGGGGTGTGTATTATTAGAATGTCTAGCACAAAAAAAGGGAAAAACATCCAAAAAAGCTTCCAGCTACAATTTTGCACAGAAGTCACATTGCCAGCAGGCAGTATTTAACACATCTAAATGGCACCAAGTCACTTGGCCACAGAATATGGAAGAGGAATGAGTAGGAGGGATGTGTTCTGAGACAAGGATCTCCAGGTTTCACCCTTTCCCAGAGGACAACTTGTTGATATCAATGTAAATCCTGCACTGCACCCAGAAATATTTAAATCCATGTTGCAGATTCATTGAAAGATAAGTTGTGACTGTCATTTCCCTGTAAAGGGATAGGATGGGTCACCCCAAGCTGCTGCATATTTTCTTCTTCCTGTCCAAAAGGCAAATTAATTTCTGTGTCTTCCTTCAATTAAAACCAAAAAAACATTATGAACTGAAATTTGTAAGAGGGAAATATGATTTGCCTTGTACTAATAACAGCCTCATATTACCACATTACCAAACTCCATCAGTCATTTATTTGGAGTGAATAATAACTCTCTGAGGCAGGACAAGGACTAACAAAATGAGGGCAATGAGCAAAGGAAATAAAGATAATAAAAGCTCAGCTTATGGCCAAGAATCAGCACCTTAAAGGAAGGAGCACCAACAGCTGAGATCAGCTCAGTTGGTTAAAACTTGGTTGTAATAATGCCAAGGTCATGGGTTCAATCCCCTGTGTGGGCCATTGACCTAAGAGTTGGACTCGATGATCCCTGTGGGTCCCTTCCAACTCAGAACAGTCTGTGAAGCTCCAACAGAAGGGGACACCAGTGCTGGGCAAACACCAAGTCTGACTTTCCACGCTGGTGGAAATCCAGCCCAGCCCAGCAGAGGGACCTGCCTGGGGCAGGAGGTGACTGTCCCACCCCACAGGGCACTGCTGAGGCCCCACCTCCAGGCCTGGGAGCACTTTTGGGTGCCTCACTGAGGACATCAAACCATTAGAGGATGTCCAGACAAGGGTAACCAAGGCATGGGAAGGTATTGAGGGCAAGGCTTAGAGGTGCAGCTGAGATCCCTTGGCTGGTTCAGCCTGGAAAAGAGGAGATTGAAGGGACACCTCACAGTCTGCAGCTCCCTCAGGAGGGGAGGCAGAGGGGGAGGTGCTGATCTCCTCTCCCTGGTGACCAGCACACAGGGACAAGGAACGGAGCTCCACCAGGCACTGAGTGGGCTCCCCAGGGCAGTGCTCATGGCATCCACCCTGACAGGGTTCAAGGAACTTCTGGATGACACACTCAGCCATCTCATCTAGTTTTAGGTACAGGAGCGGAGAGTTGGACTTGATGATCCCTATGTATCCCTTTCAACTGGAGATAATCCATCATTCCAAGGATCTCAGCAGGAAAATAGTGGGAGTGATTCACAGCAGTCACTAACAATGTAATTAAGGCTCAAAGGTCCATCTATTGTGAAAGAAGTCACAGTTCAGACAAAAGGAAAAACTCAGCACAACATCAGGTATTATAGAGCTGCTCAATTAATAGTTTGCCCCTAAAATAAGAACTGTGTTACAGAAGACAAGCTGCCAGGAACAAACAATAGCAGGAATAGCCCTTGAAATATGGCCTGTCCAGAAGCAAATGGAATATTCTGAATTACTATTTAAGGAAAATCATAAAGGTGTGACCTTAACCACACACATTACAATGTAATACAACCCTTAAAGTATGATAACCTATCATTTTCCAGTACATTATAATGCCCTGCTGGCTCCTCCATCTGCTGTTCAAAGAATCCATGGGGTTTTGTCCTGAAAACTTAGGCCATCCCAGGCAGCAGAGCATTGAAACCTAGTGCAAGTAACATTTGTTAAAGAAATAATGCTTTATTCTTCTTTACTTTTGTATTGAAACTTTCTAAACAAAACTAAATAAGTAAATAACAGTAACAAAATTTATAAAAGAAAGAAACAAACAAAAAAACCCACCCAAAAACTAAAGGCAAGACAAGAAAACAGCCAAGGATTTGAAGGCTACAAAACCAGAGTTCTCCAGAAAAATCTGACTTTGGCAGTGTTTCCCTCGGGAAAAGGCAAAGCCAATTCTTGAGGCAACATAATGATTGCCACATACATTAGAGAACATATAGGCATGTTTGGGAATGCCACCTCTCCCAAGTTTGGACTGTGAATAAATTCTCAACATTTCAAAAACTTGGATACCAGAAGAAATCTGGCACAGCTGCAGAATGTCATTTCATCTCACTGAAAAATTTATGTGCCCATTACTCCCTTTGATGATTATACAGACATCATTGACTTGGTGTAAAGTGGATGCCAGAGTATACCTTGTCTTGATGAAAGCAATAAAGAAATAAAAAAAAAAAAATCACTTCATGGGAAAAAAAAGTGATTAAAATTGCTATGAAATTCCCATTACTGCTGGACTTCTGATAAAAATCATGACCTTGGCAATCAGCACATCTGAACAGAGGGAGTGAAGTATTAACTAGGCCACCAGTAAAAGGAAAGGGACGCAACAAGAAATCATCAAGAGCTGAAGATTGGATTACACTCCCAGATTAACCCCATGGAAATAGCACATGACTTGGCCTGGACTTTCCTAAGAACCATCATTAAGGAAATTTGGCAGCGACCATCTAACATTTGTCTTTCTGATCGTGGTACATTTTGCTCTCGCCCCTGCATGTTTCACTGTGTGTTCCACACTCTTACAGCTACCCATGGTTTTGTTCTCTCTGACCTCCACTGTTGTTGTTCTCCACGAAAAATTGCCTTGTTTAGGTTTCTGTTCCAATGCAAATATGGAAATTCAAAGTCCCTGAAGTTGCCTCTAAAAGACACCAAGCACACTAAAGAGATGCACATTGTCCTATCCACAGCAGTGACTGATTTGTCTCAAAAAGAAAAATAAGTAGCATTTTTGAATTTGTCCCTTTCTTATCTTCCCCATTCTTATGGCAATATCCTCATCTAAGAATAAATGTAATCCTCTGGGTTCCTGGTTTTATGATAAATTGATTGCATACACAAAAGGGCACTCCACTGAAATGCAAACTCTGTGCCTGTGCCAGGGGAGCAAAGCACTGAAGGTTCCCATGACAGGAACACCCTCCTTAAATCTTTACCCATATGTGACAGTCCCTAAACTTCGTTTGACCACAGGAGGAAAAATACAGAAGCAGAGGCAGTAAATTGCTGCAAACCCACTTTGAACTCTAAGCTCTAATGCAAACACTGCCTGGGAAAGAGCCTTCATTGCCTTCATCTTTCTGCCTTTAGAATTTAAAGCTCTTATATGACCACACAGACACTACAATGAAGTGACAATTGCAGTCTAAACACAAAAGCAACAATCCACAAAACACCTCTGAGAGGCTGCTCTTACCTGTTTATTTATTACTCATAACTGGAGTCCATTTCAGCTCTTGTACAATATTGAGAATTGCTGACATGGACACAATTGAGCATTTTCTTGCATTGCCTGCACAGGTAATAGAAAGGGCTTTTAGCATTCCTAGTTAGTCAGCAGCACTAGAACTGAACTGAACCATCATATCCCAGCTCTCCTGGTAGCAAAGCCCTGTGGGCAGCCAGTATGGGAGGGGTGGGTGGGCAGAAACCCCTCCCAGCCCAGGAGCAGACACACACATGGGGACACCACCAGTGGCTCTCCAGGAGCTGCACTTCAAGCTCAAGGGGCACAAAACCAGGAATGCATCATCGTTTATCTCTTCAACTGCCAGAATGTAACATATTGATTAAACAACACTTTTCATCTTCAACTCAACAAGAGAAGAATATACCACGGATTTTTACAACTTCTACATTTACAGCAATCCCATGAACTAAAGAATGGCTCTTTCTGCCTCCACATCTTCCCATTGTACAAAAGGAGTCAGGGGCACAGGGAAGGTGGAGAAAGCTGTTTATTATGAAGTTAAGTTTATGGCCGAGCTGGGAACCAGATGAATTCATCTAATCTGACTTCAAGCCTGAGCTGTGCTGAGGAGCCCTGGCCTGAGAAACAGCAACATCAGCACTGCAGTTCTCAATAACTACACCTGGGTAGTTTAAGAACATTTTGTGATAATCTGATGAGAAGTTGAACTGGTAACTTGGACCCACCGGTCAGACTTTCACATCTGCTTCCAGCTTGTCTCCAACACTTGGGAAGAAGCTATGGACATCAACTGACATAAAATGGCCCTGTGGGGAATCAGCCAATCATTTAATCTTCTATGCTTAAAATACACTGTGTTTTGGGGTGGTTTTTTTTTTGGTTTTTTTTTTTGTTTTTTTTTTTTTGTAGTGACGGGACAAGAGATTTCAAAATCAAAGAGGGTAGATTAGATTAGGTATTAGGGAGGAATTTTTGGCTGTGAGGGTGGGCAGGCCCTGGCACAGGGTGCCCAGAGGAGCTGTGGCTGCCCCATCCCTGGAAGTGTCCTAGGCCAGGTTGGACAGGGCTTGGAGCAATCTGGGCTGGTGGGAAGTGTCCCTGCCCATGGCAGGGGGTGGAATGAGATGACCTTGAAGGTCTCTTCCAACCCAAACAATTCTATGATTCCATATTTCCTACAGACAGGCACACTTCTGTGACTCCCAGACTGCTCCCAACTCCAAGGCTCCCAGGAAGGTGGGAAGTGCCTCATGCTCTGCAGGTAGCCCAGCACATTCCTCACCTGGATCAGAGACTCTCACCTGGTGAAGTCCTAAATGTTTCTAGGCAAGGTGGTATTTGGTCAAAGGTTGGACTTGATGATCTTGGAGGTTTTTTCCAACCCTAATGGTTCTATGACTTTAAGTAACAGTAAATCTAAGATAGAAATAAAGAACCCCAGAACCCATCCAAGGCTCTTAAGTCTGAGTGATTCTATGCCTGATTTCTCAGGGTGCACCCTCTGCAGTGTCTGACTGGGGCAGGCTGGGGGGAAGCAGCTCTGTAACTCAGGCTCTGCCTGGGCACAAGCTGTTCATCAGGAAATGAAGCCTATGACGTGGACTCTGCCCTTTTGCCCTCTCTTTTCTCCCCAAAGTGAAGTGCCAAAGAGATTTTGGTTGGTGCTCTCGAAGTTTCTGTGTGAAATCTGGGAACATCAACTTTCTGTGTGTAAGTGAAGAGCCACACAATCCTCATCCAGTCAGACACAGCATCTTAGGCAAGCTTAAAGGCTTTTCAAAGCAACAGCCATTTCCAGAGAGTGTTGGTGCCCTGAAACAAAGCCATGTACACACGTGCTGGTCCTCAGAATTTCACCTAACAGGTGATTTGTCTTTGGGAACTACTAAGATAATGTCTGCCAATACAAGCACTTCTCAATAGAGTCTCCTTTTTCTTGTTCCAACTCCAACTGACCTAAACACAGCATTTTAGAGCCTGTATTGATGCACATCTCAAGCATTTGATGCACCTCTTATTAAAGTCTTCTCCTGCAGGAAGCAAATTGACTCTTCTCTGCAAAATGCCAAGACAGCTGTAGGGATTTACTCCACTATTACACAGAGTGGCTGCTTCTTATGTGGGCATTGTGCTTGCACTTAAATATATGGGGAAAAGCCTTTCTACTTAGGGGACTTCCTTTAAACAGATGGGAAAAAAATCTTTCTACTTAAGGAACTTCCTTTAAACAGATGGGAAAAAAATCTTTCTCCTTAAGGGGCTTCCTTGAAACTGGCATTTTAACCAGTTTTCTGATACACCAAGAGAGCTCTGAGGTTGTAAGGGTAGACATCCTTCCAGATGAAGTTGTAATGAGGAGTTGGGGCTTGTTTCACTTAGGAAGTCTTTCCTGCCTCAGAGTACCTTTCTCAAAACTAGTTGGATAAGATACCTGGAAGAGAACTGGAGGTGTGTCTTTCTCAGGCCCAGTGCTTTTTCAAGCATTGGTGCAGTTTTTCCTTGTAAGTCCAGCATTCTCCATTTTGGAGATAAGTTCTCCTGAACCTCCACAGTCTGGCATTTTTGGTGTACTTGTATATTTTCTTACTTCACAGAGGTACACAAAAAAAATCCTGAACTATTTGTAATATTAAATATATAAGGTCCCTTTCAACTCAAACCACTCGATGCTGCTGCTGCTGATTATTATTTCCTTCCTTCCTCAGGGAGACAGAGCTGATAATATAGGTGTGATTTGGGATCAAAAATGCTAAACTGGTCCAGGAGTGTGTCCTGGGACAGGCATCTCATTTAGAATTTGCTCTCAGACTTCTACCAGGAGGCTTTATACCAGTCACCCCTAGAAAGACAGAAATGGACTTAACCTAAACAAAGTTTGAAATGTCTCTGTTTTCTTCTACAGGAAATGACTAGTTGAAAAGACACAATTTTCCTGAGAACAGAAATTAGACCCACAAACATCAGAGAAACCCCTGGAAAATGAGGCAGATTCACAACCCCGTCAACAACAGAAAATTCAGTATTTGTGCAATGAGCTCAAAAATTTTTAATTTTGGGCGAATCAAACCAATTTGCAGCAAAACACCTTTTTGTCCATTTGCCATTGGAAAGTTTGGTATTCTTTATTAAGGAATTTTATATCAGACAATGACTAGAAAGGCAAAATTCAGCAAGTTATCTACAAATAAAAAAATCACCACAGAAGGCCACAGTGTATAAAAACACCTGCCATAAGAAATACAATTCTCCAGAAACTCTGCCATGAATCCCTCTGTGTCTGAGTTTCTGGGGAGCAGCTGCAGCTGGAGAATCCCCTCTGAGGATGTGCAGCTGCCCCAGAGCAGAGTGCTCAGCCCCCAGCCATGGGGAATGCTGCAGCTTCCAACCATGCAAACCCAACCTGAGAACACCCAACGCTGACGCCACTGAAGGATTCGCTGTTTCACCAACCCACAAAGCTCTTCTGTCATGTCTGAAAGATTACATAAAGTTATCAAAAAGATTCATTCATGCAGCAGTAAGGAGGTTTAACCTTTCAGGGGTAAGCAATCCTGGCTGCTCTTTGCAATGTCAAACAATGGAGCATAATCCTGAATCTAAAAGTTTAAATGGGATGAATGCAATTTCCTAAATGAGATCGACTTCCCTGTTGTTCAGGAGAATCAATCTACCTGTGTAAGCTCCAGATTACCTTCAGGTACATGTCAGACTGTGAGCACCAGCCTGAAATTTGGGACAAACACCTGCAAGGTGTGGGGACTCCTTCCCAGACACATGGCCACGGTGAACACTCAGGGGAGACACTTTCCACATCAGTCAAACTCCTTCCTGGGAACAGCAACCAAATGGGCAGAAGAGATAATTATGTGAAGTCTTCATCCATGGAGCTCCAAGGCTCTGCTCAGCTCATGCTGTGAAAGCTGTTGAAGCTTTCACTCACAGAGATACTGCCCATGCATGTCCATCCCAAGAGCACTCTCATTTCTTCCAGGGAACTTGCTAAAAGTAGTAAAAATGCATCTGCTGCTAAAATGGGTAGTGGGCATTAGAGAATTTTGACCCTACTCCTCCTCAGACAGATCCAATGGCAATGCTCAACACAGTGCCAGGAGTTAAAAAAGCCATACCAGAGCAGCCTGGAAGGCTCACAGAATAGTCTCAGTTGGAAGGGACCCCCAGGGACCACCCAGTTCAGCCCCTGGCCCTGCACAGACACTGCAATAATCCCACCCTGTCCCTGTCCCATTTTCCAAACTCTCCTGGAGCTCTGGCACCCTTGGGGCTGTGTCCACTGCCCTGGGGAGCCTGGTCAGTGCCCACCACCCTCTGGGGGAAGGACCTTGTCCTGAGATCCTGACCCTGCCCTGGCACAGCTCCAGCCATTCCCTGGGTGCTGTCCCTGCTCTCACAGAGCAGAGATGGAGTTGCCCCTGCACTGCCCCTCGGGAGGAGCTGCATCACCCAGTGAGCTCTGACCTCAATCTCCTCTTCTCCAGCTGAACAAGCCAAGTGCCCTCAGACATTCCTTTTCAGGTCCCACCTTCAGGATTCCCTGAACACCTCAATAGCTCCACGAAATAACCTCATGTCCCCAGTACGCCTATTTTTCAGGTGTAATGGAAAACAGAGATCCTGATGGTACTCCAGTGGTGAATTCCTTCCTTTGTGAGGACTGATCCCAGACTTTTAACCTCCATTTCCCACTTTCTAACACACTATTTGTCCAATTAAGGGTGTCTTTGCTAAGGTTCCAGCTATCTCACTTCCTAAAAACACACTGCTGAGGAACTTGGCCAAAAGCTCCTTCTCCAAAGTCCCCATCCATTGTTTGCTGCCCAGTAAGACACTTTAAACAAGAGGATTCACACAAAGGTAGCTGCTTGAATTGATATAAACTCACCAAGAGAGTGTCATTATGACATCTGGACAAGCTCTATCATTGTGCTCTGTAACAGCTACAAAATTAGTGCCTTCAAATCTCTGACAGTCTCCTGGGGCAAGATTTTTGTACAAAAAAATCCTCCTTTTACCTTCTATTAGACAGAAGGAGGTGATTATTATTTTCTCAGGAAGTTTGCCAGTGGGTATCACAGAATCCTTGGATTCCATCTGAGGGGCACCACATACAGTTAAAAGCTTACAGGTACAGAGTCACAGACAAAACCAACTGGCATTGCACGGGCTGAGGGCAGGTGGTTGCTGAGGGACTGCTTTTTAAATACATTACTTATTTATTAATTCTGAACACCAACTGACTGAATTAGAAAATAAAAATGCCTTTAAAGGACAACCTGTGGTGTCATAGACATTAAACTATGCCTTTCAAGGTCTGGTACCTAAAAAGAAATCTTATCTCTAAGCTGTTTTGATCAACTTCAGAGAGATTTGTACATGGTTATAATACACGCATGTCCAGTATACATCTTTATGGCAAAGTAACCAAAGTAACCATAAGGTTGTTCTCCCCTCCCACAAAGAAATATCATGCAAATAAATCATAACAGGCATCAGAATTATTTTATGAATATCCTCATACATTCTCTTTGTGATTATAGCACACCACACTATCTGTGGTGCAGAAATGCCCATGGTAGTCTTTTGGAGATCACAGAATCATGGAATGGTTTGGGTTGGAAGGGACAGTATAGATCATCCAGTGCCACCCCCTGCCATGGGCAGGGACCCCTCCCACCAGCCCAGGTTGCTCCAAGCCCTGTCCTTCCAGGGATGGGGCAGCCACAGCTTCTCTGGGCACCTGTGCCAGTGGAACTGAATTCATAGCAGATCCCACGCTATAAAGTAAATTCCTTGCAGTGATCTGCAAACTGCTGTGGCCTGAGTGCCAGGCTTGAAGGCAGGCCTAAACTGCCAATGGTTTCCAGCTTGTCAGGTACATTTTTTTCAATAGAGAAGCAAACAAACCCCCTGGATATTTCTACTCCATGCAAATATGCAAAGGAAAACAAGTACATATAATATAAATATGTGTGCAAACAGGAAGTGTATGTACCTGTGATTAACAAGACAGCTGATTAACACCAAAGCTCAGATTAGCTTCAGGTGGCCAAATACACCTGGACTAAGCAGTTTATTGCATGGTGGCCATAACTCCCTGCATCATGTTGGCCTAAGCCACTACCTGTTCTATCACAGACTGACTCATTAATTAACTCAGCTCTTGAGATGCCTTCAGGTCTGAAATTCATCTTTCATGTTCTGCCTAATGAACGCTGTCAGTCAAAGGAAAGCCAGGACGTTTCTTCACGGCATGCCAGGTCATGGTGACCACAAATACTTTCAGTGAACACACAGCCTGTGCCATTCCCTGATACTTTTTTGATGTTAAATACAACTACTCATCTGTTGGGAAAAAAATGGTTAAGCATCCTTCTCTCCTAAAGCAAGAGTATTATTGCAAGGTAACAGAAGCAACAATTGCTCTTTATAATTTAGATATCATACAGGAGACTGTAAGACCTCAGAGCTATCAGCCTTGAATCTCTTTTCATGCTGTATGACTTGCTAAATCTATTATTTAAACTCCTCAGCTGCTTAAATAAAAGCTGGATTTTGAATATTCCCTCCTGCTACTGATTATTTCACACAAGCAAAGCAGCACATTGTCAAACCAACGTTAATACACGAGTGTTTTTTCAACTCAGAATGTGTTATTTTCCTGAACAACTCCAGAGCCACCTGTGGACTTCAAAGACAATGAATAAATGGAAAGGCTGAGTTATTGTGAGTCAGTCCAAACCTGATGGTTTCAGACTGGCTAACAGTTGATCATTTCCAGCTGTCACAAAGAGCAAACAATCCTTGAAGTGTGTGAAAGATGAAATCCCCATCAGGGTTTGTAACAACACTTTATCTGGTAACACTGGACTGGATCTGTGTGACACAACAAGTTTCCTAAAGGAGAGGTTAAAACAGCTTAGTCTGCATAGGAAAAACTCTGGGGAGACTTCAGAGCCCCTTCCAGGGCCCAAAGGGGCTCCAGGAGAGCTGGAGAGGGACTGGGGACAAGGGATGGAGTGACTGGACAAGGGGAATGGCTTTCCACTGCCAGAGGGCAGGGACAGATGGGATATTGGGAAGGAATTGTTGGCTGTGAGGGTGGGCAGGGCCCAGCACAGGTTGGACAGAGAAGCTGTGGCTGCCCCATCCCTGGGAGTGTCCAGGGCCAGGTTGGACAGGGCTTGGAGCAGCCTGGGCTGGTGGGAGGTGTCCCTGCCCATGGCAGGGGTTGGGATGAGATGACCTTGAAGGACCCTCCCAACCCAAACCATTCCATGATTCTATGAAAAGAAAAATCATTAAAAAACATTCCCATCCCCTACAGTATGTTCACTAAATGTCCTCTCTCTAAATGGGGCACAGGAGATGCCATTCACAGCTGATCCCGTGACTTTGGGTTGAGCAGCACTGGACACCTGCTCCTTCCTGAACCACCTTTTTATTACATTCTTGTCCAAGACAGCCATAACTGGAGTCCACTAAATAAATTTGCTTGAGAAATTTATATGAGATTTGAAAGTTTAATGCAACTGCCAAAAGATTGTGGAGCACTGGGAGAATTAATCTCACTACTCATTACATTTATTGATTCCAATCAAGCTCCAGGACATCAGCAGAGGTGCCACTGCTAAGAAATAAGAAGTTTCCAGGAAATCTGTACATAAATCTAAAGTGATTGCCAGCTTTGGGGAAGGACAAAAAGCTAAGGAAGAGGTGTGTGATCTCTATGCCAGTAAATGCCTGACTAATGGGTTATCATCCACCACTTGGGAAGTTTTCTCCAACACTGGTTTTATAACCAGCTCAAGATGAAACCACATTTCTCCAGCCTGCAAGAGAGTCAATATTTATAACAGAGTTTCTCTTTAAATACTTTTTGAATTCAGTTAGGGATGAAAAGTAATAACCACACCCAAAGGCTGGGGCTTTTTATTTTCTTTTTTTTAATCACAAGCTGAGACTGTTTGAAGGCAGAAGGTGCACAGCCACCTCCAGCTGGTAAGTCTGCACTGGTGCCAGGGGAGGCTTTTCTTTTGAGGATAGAAGAAAACAGCCACTCTGAGGTTTGGAAATCACTCCCTAGAGTAAAACTGAGGTAAAAAAAAGCCTTTGTGGACAGATTAAAAATAATGATGTAATTTTATGCAAAATACCCATTCAAGGATCTGCTTTACAACAGGGACAGCTCCAGCGTTGTCACTCTGGCTCAGCTGTGGAAAGAGGAACTTCCTGGGATGCAAATTTTGTGGAATGAGGGCAAAATCAGTTTGAGCACAGAGGTGGGGTCTGTTCCACACTCAAGCAGCTGTTACACATGCAAGAAGTAACAGGAAATGTTTGTCCCCACAGCTTACAGGTACAGTCAGGAAGAGAGTGAGAGAAGGTGAGGGAGAGAGGTTGGCAGTACCATGAACACGACAGTGGCACAGGAACAATCCCACAGGATTTCCACAGGATTCAAAGCTCCTCAAATGCATTTCATTCACTCAGGGTTTCCAGATTTCTGCCATCAGCACAATCACAACCTCTGTTAGCTAAGCCACACCAGGAATGTGAGAACAGGAACGCCCATGAGCTGGGACAAAGATTTTCCAGCAGGAACTCAGACTCACAGGATCATGTAAAGGCTGGAAAGACCTTTAATATCAGTAAGTCCAACCACCAGCCACCACCCCCAACCCGTGTCCCCAAGTGCTACATCCACATGTGTCCTGAACTCCTCCAGGGATGGGGACTCCACCCACTTTCCCCAGGCAGCCCCTTCCAAAGCTTTGCAACCCTTACTGTGATTTTTTTCCCCCTCTAATATCCAATTTAAACCTGCCCTTGTGACACCTGAGGCCAATTGCTCTCGTCCTGTCACTTGTCACCTGGGAGAAGAACAGACCCCACCACTCTACAACCACCCACACCCACCCAACCTTGAGGCACCCACAAAGATTGTAAGTGGGAACTGTTGCTCAACTGCCCTATAAAGTGCCCATAAGGAAGGGGTTTCCATGTGGCAGAGCTTTACTCAAGCATGTTATCAGGAGAGAGAAAACACAAGGATTTCATTTCACATATCTCCTACAATCCTTCCCCATGACTGAAAAGTCACATACAGCTCATGCAACACCACAGTCCCTCCAGCAGCTCAAGGCTCTGCTTGAGCACAGCACGAGAACCATTTTATTTACATGATTCGAAATTAATTTTAACCTCATTGCTTTCCACCTTTTTTATTTTATTTTTGTGTGTGTGTGTGGTATAAACTGCATAATGCTACACTGGAAAACACTTGGGAAAAGAATTATTCCAAGAGTTTGCTGCAAGCCTCAATTTCTGAATTAGCTTTTTTACTGGTGTGCTGATAAACAAGGGCAGTACCAACAACAGCCTATCTGAAAGACCTTTCTGGAACACCTGTGATGCAACAATTTCTTGAATTGGGAGGGATGGCTCATATTCTAGAGTGGGCTGAGACTTACTCTGTAACAGAATAAATATTTTTAAACTTCTCTATTTCTGAACTTTCTGCTTCAAACTTATAAGATAAAAAATTCTGCAATGCTAAATAGAAAAAACTTCAGTAACTTGTCGGAATTCCTAGATATGTGTAATTTTTCACAAATACAGCCTGGATACAGTTTAATCCTTGTCAGTCTTTACAAAATTCAGTTAAATATAAACCATAAATAACAACCCATTCAGTTTGAATTTTCTGTTTTTCTGTGTCATCATTTGACTTTGTAAACAAGTTTTATTTTGAGACAGGCTGCTAAACCAGCAACATAAAAAGTAGCTTAAAACTTTCTGACTGTGTTGATTGTAACCCTGTTACCTCTCCAAAAATCAAGAGGGATAACACCCAACCTGGCACATTAACCTATCAGGCAAGAGGATCACCTTGTGGAATTTGATCTGAAAGCTTTCATTAGGTCGTGGTGCTGAGAAGGTGCTGCTGCCACAAATCAGAGTTTACTCCTGAAAGATTTGTGACTGAAAGCACAACCACAAAATCCTCCCCAATACTTTCCTTGTCCATGAGCTCAATCTCAGGCTCGTGGCCACACCTCAGCAGAAGGAGTAACAACCAAGAGAGAGTCTGCTAAAAGATAACATGTAATACTAAAAACCCAGCAAGGAAACAAAAAAATTCCCACAAACCAACCATCTTTATGTTGCCATTTGTGCATATTTAGAGATCTCACCAAGAATCATCAGCATGAGAGTTAATTAACCAGGTTGACTGACAAAGGAAACAGATGTGAGCACAGTAATCTGATGCACTGGAATTAATTACATCAAGTTTTAGGTGATGGCACAAATAAAGGTCAGGTTGTACTACTGAGATGATCAAGAACACAAACTGGAAAAGTATTGCAACATTTAATAACCCATATTTCCCACAGGGCAGGAACCCTTTCAGGCAACCATGTGATGAGCAAATACTTAAATGTCACACTTTGAAAATTACTTAATCTTTGCCTTCCACATCAGCTACTCCCCAATCAAAACAGAACAAGAGCAGCCATTTCTTATGCACATAAGACAATTCACACTGTCTTCCTAATTGCCTCTAATTGTCAGCTATAATTTTATGCACCGCAATTTAAACCCTATCGAGGACGCTTTCCATCAGCTGCAAACAGATAAGAAAAAAGGCTGGAAGGAACATCACTTTCATGGGCTTGGACATCCCCTGCAAACCACAGTTAAGAATGTTTTATCTACCCCCATGGGAGTATTTCTTAAATTGCATATGATTTGGGTTTAAACTGAGCTCCTCTTCAAGCTACTTTTCCAATACTTCATTCTTACTCTCTGTTTCTATCCTGTATTTATCTGATTTCAGCCTCCTAGTAAGGGTCTTGTCCTGCTCCTTTCTGCCACTCCAGTTTGCACTCATTTCCTTGCATCTCTACACCTCTCCAGTTCCCTTCCCTTGGCTGCCAGGTAAGGGTCATCCCCTTGGAAATTTTTGTTGCAAGGACATTTGATCATCAGAGCTGAGTTAAAATTAAATATTAAGTAGACTCACCAAACTAAAGCAAATTAACAAATGTAACTTTAATAAAGATATAGATTAAAGATAAACCACAAGGTGGGACAGCAGCAGGAATTTCTCCATGGAAAGGGTGGTCAGACCTTGGCAGGGGCTGCCCAGGGATGTTTGGAGTGCCCAGCCCTGGAGGTGCCCAAGGCAGGACTGGCCGTGGCACTGAGTGCTCTGGGCTGGGGGACAAGG
>JAWWEV010000169.1:4506389-4518063 GCA_035583235.1 Hafferia zeledoni | reverse complement strand
CTCCCCCACCCAAAATGATCAAGAAGGAATTGGTAGTAGTTAGCTACTTCTTTTGTTAACTAATGGCATGGGGAGTTACTGGTGGGGAGAGAATTTACATCAAAACTACAACACACCCCCAAGCTAAAGGGCTGAAGAAGTCCTTCTTCATAACCACTCACACACAAACTCACTCTCTCCATCACATGCTGCTGACAAGTGCAATAAAATGCAACTGCTTTGGCAATTCAGGAGTATAAGAATTTATACCTACACTAGAAATTGGAATTTGTATATCTAAAGTATCATCCACTTTATCAATATGCATCATTCACTCTGCTTTGCAAGTTAGATTTCCTGTTGATAGTATATTCAATACTGCTTTGGTGCCTCTTATTTACATGTAAATGGAGTGTATTTTTTGTATATGGTTGTGGGGGTTTGTGTGTTTGTTGGGGTTTTGTGTTGCGATGTTTTGGCGGGTTTGGAGGGTTTGGAGTTGGGTTTGTTTGGATTTTGGTGATTTGTTTGGGTGGGTGTTTTGGGTTTCATCCTCCCAATGTTTTGGTTTTCTACCTTTGTACAATACCCTGCATAGGAAAGGGCTCAGTGATACAAAATCACTGCGCAGCATTAGATTGGCACAAAGGGCACATGCCAAGACCTTGACTGGCTGTAACAACCCTTTCCTTGAGCACAACCCCTCAGTGCCCACTCTGAGAACAGGAGATGCTTGTTCTAAAAGGGTTGGTTCAATAAATGAATAAACATTCAGTATCCAAACAGGTTAGGCAATCAAGTGATATCTCCAATAACCTAAATATAAGTGGCAAGGCTAAACTGTGTTTTCCTTACACACTCATATAAGTTACAAAGAATTACTATCTGAACTTTCAGCTGTAATACACTCTGAACTTAAGCTGCTCATCTTTTGGATAACTATACATGATCTAGATCTTTACATTAAAAAACATTAAGAACAACATTGGAGCTGTTCTCAGCTCAATCATCCTTAAAACACCAGCACCACCCCCTACAACCAAAGTGCTCACAAGAAATACCAAAATGTCCTGAAGAAATTTTTAAAGTAACTATTTTGCCTCTCCAGAAATACCATTTCATCTTTTCTCCTGGAGATTAAATGTACAGAAAGAGCAGAACCCTCAAACTAAATGGGAAGCACTCAGGAAGTTGCTGGGAAGCAAACTCACAACAGCCACAAATATTTATTTATTGAGATTTCCAGGTGGGAACAAGTAATTTGGATGTCTTAGAGTCTTCAGAAAGTCACTCCTTTTTCCTGACCACACTGGGGATCACCCACAATTACAACTCACTGCTGAAATGCTCCTACTGTATTTTACTTGATGCTAAAAACCACTGACCAAAAAGAAAACCTGATACATTAGGATTGTTGCACTATATTCCATCCAAATGAGCTGCTCTTTATGAAACTTGAAATTTCTGCTACAAAAAACCACTACAAGAATGTGCCATTTTCCAGTTCTTCCAAAAGAAATTAGTCAAACATCACAGATACGGGTAAGGTAGTAGAGAACCCAAGGGCACAAATAGCAAAGTTGAGATCATTCTTCACTCTCCCAGTTCCTCTCCCTTGAGGGCTGATAGTGTTATAGAGGAAACTGAAAACAGCTGACAATTCTCCCCCAACCCCACACACACAAAAATCACACCAAAAGTGAAAACCCCTCACACAAGAGAGAAAACTCTCACTGCTGTGCTAACAAGGACAAGGAGAGGCAGGGAAGGACCTGGGGCTCCTGAAGACACAGAGGACACAACAAAGTCACCTCCCAAAAAGAGGCCCAACCCAAGACAACTCTTTGAATTTTCTCCAGAGAGAGAACTCCAGTGGAAAATATTCAGAGAAAGGAAAGTCTGCAAGTCTCCAGAGACAGCCAGAGAAAGGACCACCCATCAAGCATCCTGTCAAGGATTGTTTGTTTATCACCTTGGATTCAACTGAGAGCCTCTGTCAATCTCTCAGCAGCCTCCATCAATCAGAGAGGGACCATCACATCTCCAGAGCACAAAGTTAGAGCTCTGTGTTCTTGCCCTGTCATCCCTTCAGGGTTCCTGCTGCCTGTCCTTCAAAATCTGAAATGCAAAGAGGAGTTGACAGCCGTAATGCAGTGTCAGTTCTGAAACGTGCTGTTGGCTCAGGACTGTGAGCTGAGGGGACACTCCCAGCAGATGTCCTTTTGGGGCAGAGGGAACACTGCAGATGGGACCTTCTAGCTCAGAAAAGGAAATTATTACCTGTTATCTCCTATTATCATTGCAGAATAACACCACAGGAAACAGATGGGATATGTGACTTCACCTTCACTTGAGCATCAGAAGATTAAAAAATGCCCCAAACCCAAACACTAATATTAAGTCTGCTGATTAAAGGAGGGTTCAAAACAACAGTCTTCCTTATAAGCAAACAAAAAATCCCCCCAAGTGACAAAAAACAAACAAACAAACAAAACAACATTGAAACCCAACAACCACACCAAAACTAGCAAGGCATCAGGTTCTGACTTCTGTCCCCAAAAGCCATGAGTTTGTGTACCATCCTCCTTCCTCTGCGACAGGAGACTCTTCATTCTCTACTCCACATAAAAGCTAATATCATTTCTCAATGCAGTAATGAATCTGGTGTTCTGGCAGCTGATCCTGAGATGCTTACAATTCATATTTATTTGCAATTCCCTATAGTCAAGAACAGAGATCACATAAATGACCAATTAAATGGTGTGAACAACAAACTCCTGAGTGCAAAGTGCAAGAGCAGACACAGACAAGACAAAAGACTCAGCTCTGTCATGTCAGTGAAAGAATCCCACCAAAGCTCAAGAGTAGAGACCACCATGACATATGGAAAAGTCCTCAAAGCAATGTGAGGGGATGAAAAAATAACAGAAACATCTCAAAAACCAGGATGAGGACCTGTGATCTGCTCTGTTACCTACAACAAGAGCTCACTAACTAATTTGGGACCTTCTGGCAGAGTCAGTTGTTTAGGCCCAAAAACACTTGCCTAAAACATGGCTAATTAAATTTCCAATGAAAAAAAATCAATCAAAGTTTTGGGGATTTCTTTTTGCTGTTTTAGTTTGGGAAGCTGCCTGGGGAACATTCTGTAGGATCTCCTTTTGCCAGTGCCCTTGGCTCAGAGTGCCCCTCTCGAGGAAGATACCACGACTGAAATGGCAATTATTAAGAGGACAAACCCAGGCCATTGCCACAAGAAAGAAAATAAAATAAATCCATTAAAAATAGAGCAGGAGACAGCAGATATTATCAGATATTATCATAAGCTACAGCTGCAATGCTCCTTCACGACCCACGTTCTGTGTTTGTTTGTCCTGATTACAAACACTTTCAGTCTCTCTTGAACTCCTGCAATTTGTCTGATTTGTTCCAGGAGTAAATGGAAGAAATAATGAATATCAAATACTGAAGCTTTTAAGAAGCCAAATGTTCTTCTTTAGAAATAAAAAGAGAACAAGAAGGGAATGGCATTTTTAAGAAGAGCATAAACACAATATGGTCATTTTCCTAAGGTTGGCCAAGGCAATTACATGGGAGAAAATGGTACTTCAATGAATAGCAGAATGTAAAGCACTTCATTTTTTCCTCTCATTTCCTTCCTCTACAAGCACTTTAAACCAAAGAGTGTTGTGCTTCATTAGCAATCTTGGTCTTCAGATGGAGAGAGTGCTTTTATTTTGGCAGCACAGCATGTATAACCCGAGAAGCCCAGGACAGAAGTCACACTAACACACATGGGAAAAGCATTCTCTTTATTTCCCTGTCCTCTTTCATATTGTAATTTCATTGATTCACTTACTGAATTTGTTAAGATTAAGAACCCTTGCAGTTAGGGGAGTCCTACATTGTTCTCTGCAATGAATTACTGGAATAATAATAATTTGTATTAAAGAAGACATAAACCTTGTGCAAGAAAAACAACTAAAGAACAGAAAGGGGTGGGCTCTTTTACATTCTACTCACATACATCCTACATACAATTCCAATGACATTTGTCAGTTTTTCATCACGACATGAAAGATTTTATTAACTAGTAACTGTTTATAAAATTAAAAAAAAAAAAAGATTAGAGGAGCATAAAGCATCTCTTGAGCTACTTCACAGATTTATGACTACAGGAACAGATTCACCATCAGCAGAGGAATTCACTCATTTGATAATTCACTTGTCAACCCCAATGGTATTATTGCCAAGTTATCTCAGACAATTTTTCAAAATAAAGTTGTAAGGTGTAACATCTTATTAAGAGTAACTGCCAAGTGTAGAACAGGAAGTCCAAAAAATGGGTTTATTTTTGGTATTTCTGCCAGTAGTTAATCACAAACCTTGGATTCCAGTTTCAGTTGGTTGGACAATAAGATTGTCTACATAGAGAACAATGGAAAAGACCTTTTCTTTTCTGTAAGAGGAGACCAAGTATGCAGATCACTGAAGTGGTACTGAGTTCAAGGAAAAAAAAACATTTATTTGACAGATCAATGAAGTTGCAGACCTATTTTTTTTCATTAAACTTAGTTTCCAGCTACTACAGGTGATAACATGTCCCACCATCAGTTGTATTTCCAAGACAGAAAAATTTTAACGGGTTTGTATTTGACTTACATGAAATTTTAAAGCACTCCTCAAATTCCAGTTTGAGATTTACTTTGCCCCATTAAAGCAACACCCATGCAATGAAACACAGCTTGAAATTATGTGGAATTTATACAGCAACAAGTGAAGTGTCAGAGAAAAGGAGTCATATTTGTAGCAGAACAAAGAGCATTAATTGAAAATTTGGGTGAAAGCCACTCACTTGGAAGGTGAAGAATAACATAAAAATGCAAGTACAAGCAAATCAGCCTTTCATAAGCCAAGTGGGAACAAATGAGTTACCACCTGTACTATTTTTAGTCTGGTCTTCCTGCAGGTGACAAACCAAAGGAGAATGATGAAAAGGAGAAATCTAAACTAAGAGACCTTCCATGGATGTCTATGGGGGGAGCTTTCCAAAGGCTGTGGGGCAGAAAGAGCTTTCACAGGGGATGAGGAGCAGCAGCAGAAAGCTCTGAGAGGCACCTGCCCTTCATAGCACATCTGTAAGATGTGAAGAATCGCCAAAGAACCCCTGGTTTATTTTCTTCATGATGTAACAGCTGTAATTGATACATTATTAGTTAAAATACATCAGATCCACATGCAAGTTATTTGCAATGGAGGAGTTTAAAAAGCCCAATCCTTAGAACATAAGTCTCCAGATGTCCCCCAAAGGACCAGGTTCTTGTTGATCATATGCACATCAAAAAGAACAACCAAACAAACAAAAAAACCCCCACCACCACAAAAAAAAACTAGTAATCATGACTTCTAATGGAAAAAGAAGACAAGAGAGCACAAGAGAGTTCCTCAGATCTTCATTACACCCCAAATCCATGCAGGGGCTATATGTTTTTTCTCAAGCTCAACAAAAATTTTGTATTCTATTTCTCATATATATTTGGAATTTCAACATTAACAGCCTTTAGAAAGACACAGAGGTAGGAACACTCAGACATTAGTTAGAATTTATGGTGTTTGAATTCCATGATAGAACGAGTGACAGACTGTTCCTTCCCTCAGAGGAGGCCAATTTCTTCCCTCCAACCATCCACATCTTTCATATGCTCAGCTTTGATAAGATCAATGGTTGCAACTAAATTAACAGAAAGTTGATTTTTAGTCTGAAGCCCTTCAAATACTCTCAACTCTTTATAAACAAGCATCCTCTATGGTCTCAGCAAATTCAAACTATTAATGTGGAATAATCCACATCTCAGTATCTCCAAGGCAGAGCTATCCCTGATATGTTATTACTTACAACCACTCAAAATTTATTTCAAAGGCTCAATATTTCAAGGCAATTCACTATGTCTGTCAACAAGCCCTGTGTTGAGAAACATTTTCTAAATTGCAATGAAGATTTGGGTCGTGGAAAATGCCGGCAAAAAACAAGAAATACTTTAACCATAGAATGGTCTGGATTGGAAGGGAGCTCAGAGATGATCGGAATCAGAATGAGCAAGAAAGACACACTGATGTTTAGGTAAGATTAGAGACACAGAGAACTTCACAACATTGTCCTGAAGGTGTTCAGTTTTCTGCTATTACATTTCCTTCAGATCTCAGTGACAATGCAGGGCACTGAGTTAGTGTTTAATTACATCCCAACAGTCATTCTTCACCTGGACAGATCTCCCTCACTTGGGAGAGACCTCCTGTGATCCCCAAGCAGAATGACAGCACACACAGCATATGTGAGGTTTGCAGCTGCTGAACAGCACTGACAGGTGATTAGTGAATTTTAATTTGCTTAAAAACACTCTCTACCCTTCAGGGCCCCTAAATACATCCATCAGAAGCTTGACACAGACACTAACCTGCTGAAAGGACTATGAGAATCCCAAGTGCCAAACTCTGAGCCCAGTCTCCCAACAGACTTCTGTAACCACCAGTAACTCACTCCATTCAAGCACAAAGCTTAAAAATTAGTTTGTGCTTAACTATTCAGCATATCAAATGATATAGCCCAAGACACACCCCCCTGAGCATCCAAATATAATGTTTATATTCTTCCTAATATAATAGGTTAGTTAACTATTTCAGGAGAACAATCAATGTGATTTTCTCCCCTTCAATCTTTGTGCAAAGTATTGCAGATTTCCGCTCAGGCTCACAACAGATCCCAGTTCCACTCCCCCACTCTTGAACAGAACTTACCTGTGCACCCCAGGAGGTATTTTTGGAACAGAAGCAGTTTCACTGAACTCCCAATACAGTCTCTTACATAGCATTTAAAGCACTTAAGAGAATAATGTATCATTTCCCCAGCTTGAGCAGAGCACAGAGCAGTGAAGGGCTCTCGGGATCCACCAAAGTGCCACAACTGGGTTTCTCAGCTCCCATTCAAACTACTAAAGAAAGGGAAGATTTTTTTCACTCAGTGGTGGAAAAGTAATCTGAACTTCAGCTATTTGGGGCATGTTTCATAAACCAATGAACTTTTATCAGTGGCAGATATTCTTCTGAATTTGCTCTATTCAAAGAAGTATCTTGGCAGGATGTGCCAAAGTGCCCCCAGCCAAGTGTAGGAATAATCAGCTCATCTCTGACTTGCCATCTGCTCCCAAAGGCCAGACAGAGAATGTCACCTGGAAACATGGTTAATAACCCAAATGGTTATGTGAGAAGGTCTTGTGTCATGCAGCTAAGGGGGATCAGTGGCACTGACCCGAATCCAGACAGCAGGCTGGGAGGGAACAACTCCAAACTACACTGGTTTGACTCAACTTGAGTTCCCCAGCACAAGGTGCAGATCAACCAGGGCACCACCAACCATTTCTAACCAAAGCCTCAGCCTGCTGCTGCCACACCTCACAGGTTTAACAGCTTTTTTCCTTTAAATTTTATTGAGGTGTATTGTTTTTCATGGACATGTGTCGAGACATCCAAACACCCAACCAAACCCAAACAGACCACAAAGGTCTTAAATCACCACACAGAGACTGAAAAAAGTAGCAATTACAGTAAAAACAACAACAACAACAGACCCCAAGCCATTCCACAGAAGAGCTGAGCATTTAGGGAGTGTGTTAGTTGTGAAACACACTCACTACAGAACCAAAGGGCACAACTGCTGCTGGAGGCAGGTTTTGCTCAGGGCACTGCCAGAGCTCAGCACGTGAGAGAATGCTCTGTTACTTAGTTTCACACCGCTAATTTTTCACTTACTTGTTCCAACTGTAGCAACACAGTAAGGATTGCATTGCCCAATTTTAGTTTGGATACAATTACAAGTTTCATCTGTTACTTTAATGGACTCATTTGCATTAACTGGAAGCATAACCATAAAAATATAATTTATATTTCTTAAAGCAATGTTCCCAAATCTACAACAGATCAAAAGTAATCTCATTTTATAAATCTTTAAGCTACTTGGGCCTGCCACCAAGTGCTGATTATCTCTTCAGACTCCGAGTTTGTACAATTCTAGGTACAATAGAGAGCAAAACTGGAGAAAAGTCAGCATGAGGAAGAATAGAGGAGGCAAACCGTCTCTGAGCTCCCCAGGATCATAAAGCTCATCCCATCCCACCCCCTGCCACAGGCAGGGACACCTCCCACCAGCCCAGGTTGCTCCAAGCCCTGTCCAACCTGACCTTGGACACTCCCAGGGATGGGGCAGCCACAGCTTCTCTGCCCAACCTGTGCCAGGGCCTGCCCACCCTCCCTCCCAGGGAAGGATTACCTTACCCACAGTGTTTCTGACAGAACACAACTGGCTAAAAGAGGATGGTCCACACATGTGCCAAACTTGGCAAATACATTTAAAAAAAAGAGAAGCTTTGTCAGCATCTGAGGTTACAAACTTCAAGGTATTTTTGTATTTGTTTTTTTTTTTAATTGAACTTTGATCTACTGAGAAAACAGGATAGCAAGTTTAATCAAACATTGATAATTTCAGCAAAATAATACCCAATCAGCAGTTTATAAGCTCTCATGTGTCTAGAAACCATATCTTCAGCATGAGAAATTATTTGGAAGTCTAAATTCAGATGTTAGAAAGCTACTAAATTTACCTTTGGTAATGAAGGCTAATTTGAACTCTATTTTGGGGAGAGATCTCTTTAAATTTAGATTTAGAAACTCAATGAAAATGATTGTTCTTTGTTGAGAAGTTCCAGTATTTGCCAATTCTCTTTTGCATTTTGATACCCACAAGGCATTGAGGGAGAAAATTAGTTGGCTTTGAAATTCCTGGCACCACATGCCCAGGAATCTGTGGGCATCTCTAATGTTGATGGCTGTTCCCAGCAAGTCCTGCCCCTGCCCCTGCTCAGACAGAAACAAGAGCCTTATCAGAGCAGGACAGTGGATGGGTCCTGGCAAAGGGCAATATTTGGCCACATGGCCCAATTAAATCAAGTTTCTGTGCACACAGCAAGGGCTGATATCCAAGTGGATCTTAAATTTTCCTGGAGGAGACAATGAAAGCAGCATTTGCTTTTAGCTTCTCTGTTTAATGCTTTAAACTCTTTGATTGTTCCATCTCGTTAGGACCAGACAAAATTTATAGTGTAAAGGGAGGCTTCAGGGCAGAAAGGGCTGGAGAAGGAAAATACATCTGGAGGAGGGGGACACATCTCTGGAGGAGGGACACACTTATGGTGAAGCAATGAACCTCTGGAGGAAGAAAACACCTCTGGAGGAGGAAAACACCTCTGCCTGCTCAGGAGTGGTCACTGGCCAATGTGTCTCCTCCTCTCCTGAAGGGACATCTCTAGGTGAGCTCTGCACCTCCACCTGTGTTGGAGCACATACAGGAGTATTCAGTTGTACATAAATGTGCTACTGGAGTTTTCTGGCCACACTTTCTGTCCCAACATGTGCTAACACTCTGTAGTTGGTGAGTTCAATCCCAAATTTTTTTTCCTGTCACCTAAATAAACACTATTCCTGAACGTGGATCATGCCAAGCCCTTACTGAACATGACCAGACCTCAGCTCTGGACTGGTAACTGTGTGGTTTGTGCATCTGTGCTCAGGCAAGTTCTCCATCTGAACTCAACCAGACTTGAAGTGCTGAACTAGCTCTAACCAGCAATGAAGCCCAACCCCACCCAGGCTCTCTGAGGACCTGCTGGGACACAAGAGGGTTTGTTTTCTGCTCAATTCCCATACCCTTAATGCAAGCCAGGATGCAGACAGACCACATCAGTCACTCCTGTTACCCTATTCCCCCTCCCATACGTTCCCTTTTCCTTTTTTAAGGCTTGACAAACAAACTCAAGCCACACTGACTACTGGGTACCCTCAAGCCAGAGCAGTTACCTCAGGACAGATGATGCACACAAAGCTCAAGTCTCATCTCACTCAGTGATACTTTTTTGCTATTCCAAATTCTGATTTGTTTTGTCATTTCATAATCACAACTTTAACCTGCAAAAACATTTGTCAGCTTAAATTTACCAGGCAGTCAGAATTTCCATGAAGCCTAATTTTTTTTAGCATGCAAGGAATACAGACTCAGCCTGCACTGATCCTGGCATAATTCAGACACACAATCCTATTTCAGCAGGTCCCTGTTTCCTTCCAACCAGCAGTGTTACTCCCCCTCTTCAGAGCCTCCTCAAAGCAAGGCAGAGCTAAACACTCAGCACTCCAAGCCCTGGGAAGTGTTCTGAGCACTGCATGACATCTTTTCCTGGGCATCACTTCTCTGCTCCTCAGCAATGGCAGAGTCAAGCTTGAATTCAAACACCACTTTCAAGGAGCTGCTTCTCAATCACTGATCCTCTTTTGTATGTGTTAAATCAGTTTTGGGGTGTTTTTAAATATGCACATACAAAATTCAAGCATTATTCTGTCTGCTAAGGCCAATGATTCTGATTTGAGGACAAAAGAGAACAATTCTGGTTTCATTGCTTAACGTTTCATAACTTCATCCCTATTCTGACCACACTATAATTATAAATGTATTTTGGACAAGAAGATTATTATTGAGCTCCCATGTCTTAATTATGTTTTTCTTTTCATATACACAGCTTTGTTCTGGCTCTTTGCTGTGAAAAATCACAGATTGCCTGGACTTCAAACATGCATTTATTTCTATGGGAGATGTTTAATTTTTTTCAAAGTAATTCAGCACTTGAAACCTAAACCCTTGAGTTCTGAAAAACGCACCCCAAAAATTAACTCCAGTACTTCTAAAGTAATTTAAAAACCCACTAAGCCTCCGTTTCTACGACTTTTCATCCTAACCATCCACAACATCTCAATCTCTGTTTCTGTTGTCTCTGTGAACTGTAGCTCCAAAGTCTGAAAAAAACCAGAAAGTGAATCCCTCCTGCACAGACTGCTGAAGAACAGTAACACTTCATTTCCCTGCTTTGAGTTCTTCCATTTAATTATAACATGGCCTCAATCACTTCAGTTTTTGGTTCATTATATATTTATATAGGATATATATATATATATATATATGAGACAATTTCACTCGAGGACACAGATATTTCTTCTAAGTTCTTCCTTGTAGCAAAAGTAAAGCTCTCAAATCAGTGCCTTCAACCAAATTATTTAGCAGGTATCAAACCACCACAGGACTACAAGGAGAATTTAAGTTCTTCATAACTGGAGCCCTTAGAGCAGGAATAAATAAATAAATAAAAATCAAGATTTCTCCCCGGTGAGTGAAAACCACAGACACCTCCCTGGAGGTAAGAAGGCAACACTGGCTGTTTATGCAATTAAAATTTGCTTACAGGCACTTACAAAAGCATTAACAAGACAGGCAGCAGAGCAAATACTCCTTCTAGTTATTACATATTTCTATAAACACAAAACAATGCTGTAGCACTTGGAGGGAAGTTTTTCACACACTTACTGCTCCCATGACTCTGCTTTAACTGGTGCCCTTTGAAACGTCTGCTCTGGGCTCAGTGGCCCCACAAAACTGCCCTTTTCAGGCTCCCACACCAGGATGGGGAGACAGAAACAAGCATTCAGTAATGAACTTTGCAAATTCTGTTCAAGGCATTACATTAAATGAGGCATATGAAGATTTCATGGCTTGAAATATGTTTACAAAAGAAATTAGTTCAATGGCATCAACTCTCACCTC
>JAWWEV010000169.1:4470403-4499146 GCA_035583235.1 Hafferia zeledoni | reverse complement strand
GGAACAGTTAGTCCCACTGCTGTTTTGACAAAATCACCTAAACCTGCTATAGAGGTTCCCCCTGTTTCAGACATTGCTCCATTCCCCATTTCCTCATATCATTCTTCCCGGTCCCGTGCACAGCACAGGTGGCATTTCAGAGGGTGCTGCTACTGAAGTTCCCATCCCACACTGTGGAGGCCCCTCCTCAACAGCCCAGGCCCCAGAGCACCCACACACCCACGAACCATGAGCACTGGTTCACTCCCAGCCCAGAAGCCTGCCCAGAAATCCAACATCTAACATGTTCTTCACTTGCTGGTCATTCCCAAAACCATACATAATTATACATACGATAACCAAGCTCTTCCTCTTGGGACGAGATTGGGACCCCTGTCACTGCAGGGGAAACTCTTGATGCAAATCACACAAAGCAATCTCTCAATGGGAAAGGCCTGTTGACAGGACTGCTTGTGGCTTGGCAGCTCTGGGGCTGTCCAGGGCAGGTTCTGCCCCTCCTCAGCAGCTCTGTCGCTGCCAGCCTGGAGATGAGACTGCCCAACCCGAGGGCTGCAGAGCAAAGCCAATGGTGCGTGGCAGCAGAAGATTGAAGTTCTGAATCCATTTCCTCCATGTCAAGTCGGTCAGTTATTTTAACTGCAGCTTGCAATTACCCAATCAACACCAGAAAGCTATAAAAGGAACAGACTTAAGACCTTTATACTGTTAATTTCTGTGTCTATCAAACTATAATTTGAAATCAGCAGCTGTGACACCAAGATACTGCCATAGCCAACACTTAGTGAGAGACCATGATGAAGAGAGGGGTTGTTCCTTCAGCACACTCAGACCCACAGACCATCAGCTGGGCTCAAGCACACACACATCTCAGTTTTCTCGCTGCAAAGAGCTCTATGCACAGGTTTTACTCATATCTGGACACTGCTAAAGCAGATAAATCAACTTTTCCACACTGGCTAATCTTACAAAAGTTGAAACTGCTCCCCACAGCAAAGGAGGGATGGTTTTGCAGCACAGTGGTGAAGATGCAAGTTTCCCTACAATCATTTTGAAATTAATATTACCTTTATTCATAAAGGCACTGAAGGAAAAAAGCAGTTGCAAGAACAAGAAACACAACGAAAAAGAGGTTTACAGTGTAGTTCTCACTATTATTTGTGGATAGAAATTAAAAAAAAAATTACATGCACACATTTAAGAAATGTTTTCCTCATGAACATTAACATCTGTGCAAAATATTATTCTGACGGGAAAAAAAAATCTCCTTTCAAATTAAGATGGATATTCAAAATACCAAAGTCATGTAGAGTTGAAAGTTCTTAGCTCTGGGACGATGCTGATCCACAACTGTTCACTGCCTGAAGCAAAGGAGCTCCAGTTCTAATGCAGTTGCTACTGGTGGTGCAAAAAGTCACAGCTGTGAAGTTCCTGTTCACCACTTTGCCATATTATGGTGCCAGAACTGCAGCTGCCTCACCTCACCATGAGCAAGGTTAGTGGGGAATTGAAACAATCTCCACAAGAAAGGAAGGTAAACAAGAAAGTTTTCAAGTTGCAAGGTTGTGTATTATCCATTGCATTGTAACACTGTATGTATCTATACAGAGAGACATAATATATATATATTTATGAAATAATTGCAGGAGTTGATAGCAGCTTTTGACAAGAGCTTTCTGAGAAATAAAGTTTGGGACAAAGGGAATAAAACTAAGCAGGCAGAGATGCTTATCCTTGGAGGAAAGCAGGTATGAGGTGGAGGAGAAGAACAATGAAACTGCTGTGCAGAATTATGATATGGGATGTCCCCAGACCCTCTGGCTTGGCTGAGTTTATTTTATTGTCCCTCACACATAATACTGCAGGACTTTCAGCTCAGCAAACTGCTAAACAGTGCAGGCAAATGATTCTACTTCCAGTACACTGAAGTGTTCAAAACACACATACTAAAGAGGGTCTGTTTGTGGTGGAGTTTTGTTTGTTTGTTTGTTTTAACGCTGTGCTTTCTCTGGAGATTCTGAATAATACCACCTTGCAGCAATTTCACCAATCAAAGCATTGTAGCTACAAACCAAGGGCAGGGTACTCCTGCTGCAACCAGCTGGGCTCCCACAAAGCATCCAAGACAGTGCAGCACACAGGGACTCATGTAACATCACTTTTTGTCTTCTGCAAATCACATGTTGGCAACCAAACCTCTCACTATCTAAACACCCAGATAGGTTCTGGGAAAAATATTGCAGACCTCCAAGATCAAATTTTCCAGGCTGGATGGGGCTCTGAGTAACCTGGTCTAGCAGAATGTGTCCCTGCCCATGGCGGTGGGGGGGGAGAGGGGACAACAGGGTGGAGCTGGAAGATGATCCTGAAGGTCCTTTCCACCTAAAACCTTTCTAGGATTCTATGAAATTAGTCTCCCTGTCGTAACATCATAAGCCTAATGAAGCACAAAAAGTGCTGAGCCTGTCCAGAAAGAAGCACAATCCAGCACCCTCATGCTGCACAGGAGGAATCTGTGTAATACATAAGACTACACCAAAACTGGATAAGGAGTCAGGCAAGGATTTGGACAAGCTCTTTCCATTCAGTTTGACTCTGCTGGTGAGAGCCCAGCCAGCACGTCTGGTTCCTGTGCCACACACCTGAACAAGGCAGGTACCATCACAGCTCTCCACTTAAACTTAAGCTGTGTTTTGTTCTCCCAACAGAGATTCAACACTCTGCATAAATCTATCCTCCTTTAGGACACTCCATCATTTCCAGGGCAGTCATGAATACGCCATTAAATTTATTTAAGTCATCCCATCTTGTGTTATGACAGTGTTACAAAGGCAAAGGCTGTGAAACAACACAGCGAGAGAGCTACACCTTGGACTGAAACAGCAAAGCTTCACATCTGGAATCATATTGACACTCCAACAAGGCCCTGGACAAGAAATGCTAAGGCTGCCAGGCCTGCTGAGCCACACTCTCTCTGGATTAAAGTCTTGATGCTCAACAAAGAGCATCTGGGTTGATAGAAACCCATACAACACACAGCAGGTCAGGCCAAGATGATTTGCAAACTGAAATCCAACACCCCTATCAGCTCTTCAGACTGTTTCCCTCTTCTGCTCAAGATCAGCCACTTCCAAGTCTCTGGACAGCACCCTCAGACTAGAAGCATATGGTCTTCATGCTAATTAAGGCTACTAGTCTTCCCAAAATTTCCATGGAACATCTGATCTCTTTCACATTCATCCCCTTGCAGCAACACCCCTCAGGGATCTAAACTGCATGGACTGCAGGGAGCAACAGCAAGGGAAAAAGAAATTAAAGATGCAGTCAACTGCCAGCCTGACAACCATTACACCCACTGGATCCATCATTTAGCAACAATTGTATCCAGGATTTATTTGCAAAGCTGAATCAACTGAGAATGTATCATGTATTCAGCCTCACCCTACCACAGCACTGCACAGATCCATCCATCTCATTAAAGAACATTTCCTTGGGAAGGTAAGTACTCTTCCCACAGTAAACAGCTAAACCACTTGCTAGCATTAATGATTTACATAATTCTTAAGAGCAACACTGCGCAACCATAAAATCATTAAGGGTGGAAAAGACCCTTAAGATCATCATGTGCAACCATGAACCCAGAAGCACCACCACGTCCCCAGGGGCCACAGCCACACGTTTTTTGAATGATTCCAGGGGTGGTGACTCCACAATGCCAGTTCTCCCAACACATCACCAAACAACATATTCCCCACCCCAAAATCAATGTGTCAACTCCCTTTAAACACACACTGCTTAACACCAGCATGCATTTATTTACCACTATATTACAGAAAATTCTCTCTCTCTTTTTTTTTTTTTTTTTTGGTAGGTATTTCAGTTTATTTGTTTCCCTACAGTTCCATCTGAGATGCTTCACAGCTCAAAACATGTTCCCAAAGCCTTTTATTTAAAAAGGCCCAAATACCAGTTTCGTACAGTCCATTACATCAGAACATTGTAACAATTTCATCTACTTCAGCCCAAATAAGAAATGATTGCACATATTCTTTAAACAGAGAAGCTTATGTCAAAGAAAATAGCTTTCAGATGTTTCACAACACTTTCACCCACAAAGGAATGCTTGAGGCTTATGAAAATATGCACCTGCTCGTTTCAGAGCATGTCTTTACCCCACAAGGGGAGAAAACAACAAAAAAAGCAACACTAATGCAGCAATTCTGTCCTGCACACCGAAGAAAGCAGCAGGCACAGGGAAAAGCTGAGTGAAACCACACCTTAGAATACCCACGAGCCTCAGCTTTCTGCCCTGGAGTAGAGGCAGTTGCCCTGTCACAGCATCTCAGACTCTTCCAATACCCTCCCCAGCATCTTACCTAGTTTGGCAACAAGTTTACCATCAGAATCCTGCCAGACTCAGCTCCCAGTAAAGCAACAGGAAAGGTTATGTGCTCCCTCAAACAGGGGCACGTCAATAATGCAAGTCCCACTATCATTTACATCTGTAATACACAATCCTGGTGCTTCCTCTTCAACCATGACACTCAGTGCAACATAAGCAGGTTCTTTTCACAGCAAATAAATACTTCCAGCCATCAGCAGATTTGTATCATTAACTGATAGAAGTGCAAGAGAACATATATTTTTCTGTGGGCCTTGCAGCAGAGTGAGCTTTGTCATAGGCTGCTCTCTACAGAGTAATGATTTAGAGACCCACAGGATGTGATTTGGCACATAATCCAACTCCTATTTTAGTTGACTTCAGCACAATTTGTTCCGCTCACACCGTCTCACTTTCCAGTCCAAGTTTCATTTCTGCAGACATGTAGATATTCCTCTCACAAAGGACACAGAGTAGCACTGAGGTCCAAAAATTAAAATCACCTACTTGCCCTCCTGGAGCCTGAAGCACTCCTTTCCAAGAACAGACCTTCATGCAGAGAGAAGCTGCAGCTGCATCAGCAGCAAAGAGCAGAACCAAACAGCTCTGGCAAACCACAGCGGTGGGAAAACAGCTGCTTTCCAGGATTGTCTCCCATTCTCCACCTGCAGCAGCACTGGCCAAACCTCTCAGACAGAGCGGTTCCAGTACAAACAGCTACAACAAAGGGGAGGGAGCCACGGGACAGCTCAGAAGCAGCATTTTCAATGGTTCAAACTGAACGTTTCTCATCCAGGGCAACGTCAACACAGACGTCACAGACGAGCCTTAATGAAAATGGAAACAACAGTATCATTTACTCTTCTGTAACAGAAGAGCGTTGCTGATGGGAGGGCAGGGGAAGCACTGCGGACCCTGCTAGCTCAGAAGCATTTGAAAGCTCGTCCTACAGTCCTGGCAGCCTGTGCTGACCTGCCCTTGTATTGGTGTGACAAACATCAGCAAGCACAGGGTGAGCACAGCTCCCTCCCGGGGCAGCTGCAGCCATTGTGCTGAGGCAGAGAAGCACAGGGGGTGGAGGGCACTTTTCCAGAATCATCAAGGTTGGAAAAGACCTTTAAGGTCACCAAGTCCCCCAGCACCATCATGATCACCCCTAAACCATGTCCCCAGTGCAACATCCAGCTGCCTCTTGAACACTTCCAGAGGCACTGACTCCACCATTTCCCTGGGCAACTTATTCCAATGCCTGACCACTCTTGTGGTGTTGGGGTTTTTTTTCCTAGTATCTAATCTGAACCCTTCCTGGTGCAACTTCAGGCCATTCCTTCTCATCGTTTCACTTGAGACGTGGCAGAAGAGACTGACTCCCACCTCACCACAATTTTCTTTCAGGTAGTTGTAGAGAGCCCCAGGAACATCCATAGAAACTCCTCACCTGTCTGCAGGTGCCAATAGGCTGCCTGGAAATCCAGGCACAGCTAGAGAAGCACAGCAGAATAGGCAGCCATGACTTCCCAGTGTGCACACCCAGAAAAGTCACTGTAAAATTCATCTGCATCTCTGCTGTAGTCCTTTACACTAGTTTTCCAGAGACACTAGGATTTCTCAAAATAGAATACTCAATATCACCATTCGCAAAAGCCCTTATTGATTTCTGCCCAGACTTAACAGGATATTTGACTTTCTGAAGCTGTACTTAATTTCTTTGTTGCTATATTGCCTTTCTCTGAGCTGTAGTCCCTCCTAACATTTCTTATTATAGGCAAAATTTTCCTCTTTTCTCTGGACCACATAAGAAGGGGAAGTGTTCCACATCCAGCAAGCCACGTCTGGAGAAACACAGCTCTTTGCAATTCTTTTGGACAGGAACATACTGAAATATAGACACAGGTGAAGAGAAAACTCACCAATCATAAGTCACTGCTTTGAAAAAAATTAGTTTTCACAGAATTCTAGAATGATTTGAATTGGAAGGGACTTTCAAGACCATCTGGGTCCAACCCTCTGCCATGGGCAGGGATACCTTCCACAAGCCCAGGTTGCTCCAAGCCCCATCCAACCTGGACTTGAGCAACTTTGGATATTTTCAAATTATTTCATACGCAAAGACCAGGAAATTTTTTATTTTTATTTCAAGGTTCCAGATGATAGAAGCAGCCAACCTACTTCCTCAGAAGTTTACAAAACACTGCAATCTGCCAGTACCCACAGTTTTCCATAAACTACACCAGCAGGATGTGGGAAAATTAAATACAAACATAAGAATTAGTTTATTAAAAGAAAATTGAGCCCATATTTAAACAATGCCTTTAAATAAATGATGTGGAAATTGTGACTGACAAATCAAAACAAAGTGTGCCTTGCTCGATTCACATTCTATTTTTTGCAGATAGTTTCTCTAAAATCAGTCATCTGGTAAACTAATAGATCTGTACTAAGACAACAGTGTGCTTTGGAAACAGGCTAATGTGGAAAGAGAGGCTTTACCATGCTCTGGATTACACATGCAATGTAAGAAACCAGCCAGTGATGGAACTGGGAGGCAGAGACAGGGAGCAGCTGAGCATGCTTTGGCACAGACATCATAAACCCATTCTGCTCCTACCTCAAAAAACTCACAATTTTTTATATGTATTTTTTTCCTTCAAAACAATATTTTAGCTACAAGAGACCTTACAGGGTAAAGTTATATCCTGCAAGGATAAATGAATCCGAAACTGCTTTCAAAGAATAAATATTTATCTGAGCTCACAAAAGGCAACATATTAAAAAAAAATTTAAAAAAAAGAAGAAAAAAGAAGGTAAGCAGTATATTTCACTGCATTTACTGATGGTTTATCCTCTTCCATTTTATTCTTCAGTTTAGACAGCATTACACACTGTTATTGTTAATTTAGATCCTTCTGTTTCCCTAATCTCACACAGATAAAATGAAGGTCAGGACAAATGTGTGACTGTTTTAAACCCCAGAAATCCAGATGAGGTACCCACACAAAACTGCTTGATCCAAAACTAAGGGACTTGACCCACAAACACACATATGGGCTAAATTGTGCCTGCTGTCCCTTTTCACAGGTGGGACACTCACACCAAGGGGGTGGGACACACCCACACACCCCCCCACCAGGGGGGTGGGACACACCCACACACACCCCCACCAGGGGGGTGGGACACACCAGGGGGGACTGGGGGGAAAGAAGCACCTTTGGAGTGCTGCAAGGAAAAGGAAAAAGGGAGATAGCAATTCACTGTTGAACTCCGCTCTTCATTCTCTTCGTGGATGAAAGAAGAGATTAAAAAGATGTTGGGAGCAAAGAAGGGGATTTCTGGCACTTAAAGAACACAAAGGGAAAGGCCTCTATGTATCACTGCCTGAGCAGAGTGTTTCAGTAGTTTATCTTCCCCTCGCTCGCTGTGCTGCGACTGAACAGCCACCACAGCCAAGGGAACCCAAGGGCAGAAATACAGCCGGGAAGGAGCGGATCGATGGCTCCAGCACAGGAGTTGCGCTTCCCATTAGTCCGCAGCTGAGGTGTTAATGGTCCTTCCCTGCCATTGTTGCTTCTTGAGGTTTTAAAATAATGTAGAAAATTAAAAGACTGTAAAAACGCTTGGCTCTTGGAAGCAATAACCGAAGGAAAGCTGCGAAGTGCTGCGGTAACCCTGCTGCTAACGGGTAATATAATTTAAAGAGGAAGGTCCTGCCGGTCCGTATTCCTCAACTGTCCTGTTTGCCAGGCTGTAATTGCCGCCCTGGAGCAGTAATAAACCAGTGGAAAGCATTTGGATACAGTTGGCAAGGAAGAGCTTTTTAAATTCAGATAATTCCCCAAATTGCTGGGCAACTAGCACTGTCCTCCACATAAGGAAGGGTCCCATTACAACGGGGGAAGACGAAGCTGTTTTCCTGTGCACTGCTTTTAAAACTTCAATTACCTCTTTTATTTGCTGCCACCTTCTAAAGCAAAATTAAAATTAATTGTGACAACCCTGTAATAGTCTAGGGGGATGAACATGTACCAAAAAACTCCCAGACTTCTATGGTGTTACCACTTTCAGACACTTGTTTCTATCCCCTTCTCCTCTGTATAAAGAGGAACATGTCACCACATCCTTCCACGAAGCTGGAAGGAAATGAGCCATTAAACCTGAGGCCAAAAGAACAGCAGAGAGAGCTGAGGAATCTTTTCCATGTTCTGTTATATATTACAACCAGAAAAGATGTGACAAAGAAGAGAGGGAACCCAGATCATAAAAACAGTTTCCAAAAAACTGAGGAGAAGCATTTCTTAGGAAGATTGCACATGTAACCAGAAGTGGAGCTTGCACAGGTGGCAACTGGCTCAAGCACTCAGTAGGAGCCAAACAGAAGCAGCTCAGGGCATTCAAAGCAGCAGAGCCAGCCAGACTGGCTGTGGCTTCAGAAGGCTCCCTTCTATCAATGACAAACAATTCTGCTGTCCAAGACAAGAATTATGTAACTGGTTACAGAATAGGAAATACCGGTTTTAATTAAGAAAAAAAGGTGCTAAAAGAGCTGAGCAACCAAGCCTGTGAGTCTGTATCCCATGCACACGGAGCTTTGGAGGGGAAGACTATGCTAAAAGATACACAGGTCAATGAAGATTAAGCAAACATGAGATGAGTTCACTTCCCAAGACCCACAGACCCAGCAAACACAACAGCTTTTCAGAATATTCCTCCTAAGGCAGTAATAAACAATTTAGGTGTGATGCTTCTCCTCTCACTGGAACCATAGCGATGTATGTGGTACATCATCATAGGGGAACATATTCCAGAGAAACCAGAACTAGAAGAACTGCTTTGAGGGGAAGGGGAATAGAATTGCAAAGGAACAAGATTGGAGGAGAGATCCAGCACAGCTCCCTCAGCAATGCTGAAAGCCTGAATTAACACCTTCTGGAGTGTAAAGCAGGTAGTGAGTGGTTGTCCACCCAAGAAAGACAAACTTGAGCTCATTCCTCTGGAGCTCCCAAGATGTGCCTGCCTTGGAGTGTCTGAGATTTTAGAAGAGCTCATTACTCGGGTGCAAACACAGCTCAAGTTGGCTCTGTGTACTCAGGCAAAGCTCACAGGATCCTGAAGGGCTCAGAGAGTACAGGGAAAAAATACACAAAACTAAGTGCTTCCTCTGTAAAGGAGCTACAATCAGGCTTTAACTCCAGCTCCAGCCTGACCAGGAGGGGCTTGGACTGGTTTTCTGAGAACTCAACAGCCTATTTCTAAATGATGCTGCACAGTACCACAAACAACAGGAAGGTTTCCTGCTCACATGTCAGATGCTGCCCCATGTGCTCATGTGACCACAGCCAAGGTGACAAGTCTGCTCAGAACCAGGCACACCCTGTGGAGACTCTCACATGAGCCCAACAGAGATGGATCTACACCCACATCAGTAAATCCACAGATTTTTACTGACAGTGTGATGAGACACATGCACTAGTCTTGCACTCAGCTGGAGTGGATGCAGAGCTCACACCACCACAGCCAGTTCTGCCTCTTTTGTCCAAGGAGGAAAAGAAAGATTGGGTTGGCTGAAGACAGGAGAGTTGATCAGATTTTCCACAAGGTGCCTCTGTGTCAGCTGTTTGGAGAGAGAGGGAAGACGGAGTATGAGGTCTTCCTCGCATATCCCTGGCAGCACTATAGAATGAGGGAATGGTTTGGGTTGGAAAGAACCTTAAAGATCATCCAGTTCCACCTCCTGCCATGGGCAGGGATGCCTTTCACTAGTCCAGGTTGCTCCAAGCCCCATCCAGCCTGACTTTGGACACTTCAAGGGATGGGGCAGCTTCTCTGGGCACCCTGTGCGGGTGGTGAGGCACTGAACTTCCTCCTAATATCTAATCTAAACCTACTCTCGCTCAACTTGAGGCCATTCCCCCTTGCCCTATCTCTACAGTTCTTGATGAACTATTCTCTGACAATGCTCCCTCAACCTTAGAAGCAATGGTTGCTCCACTACAAATGTTAGGTGAAAATGTTTGGTGTAATCCTTGGGAATGACACATTTGGATACTGCCTGAAAACACTGAGATTTTCTTTGATTTGTCAGGTTCTTAAATGCAGCAAATCCTCAGGTCCCTATACAAGACCTAAGCTCACACTTTTTAAGATGATGCTGAGACCAAAGCAGATCTAACAAAAGGAGAGTGGTTGCTCACTCTGGGAACCCACAGGCAAAAAGCAACATAATCTTTCTCTCTACAGAACACATTGTGGCAGCAAAGGACACCAAGGAGGGCAGGAAGCTACTGCAGCAAAAGGACAACGCTGGCACAATAACAAATATGAGTATATGGGTCTTAATAAGCATAAATTGTAAGAGAAAGACACAGTAATTTGAGCAATCAGCCTTTCCCTGAGAAGAGGGAATGTTAACAGTGACATGCTTTGTTTTCAAAGGGGAGTGTTCAGCAGGGCAGCTGCAGCAGCAGCCAGGCAGATGCAATAACCCAGGAGGTTCCTTAGAGCACTATATTCCTATGAGAATTTTAACAACAAATCCACTTGTTTATTTGAGCATTTGAATGGAACAATTTTCTAGATGACCACTCAAGAGAGGCAGAAACCACACAGAGCTCACTGAGGAGTGAGGTACAGGTGAACAAAGCAAATCCATCAGAGGTGCCTTCACAGGCCTCCAGGACAGGAAGCTGGCTATCAACAAGTGATCTCTTGCAGAGACACTGGTAAGACTTTGGTTTCAATTTTAAAGGCTATGGCCGATGTTTCACAATTGCTTTTTCACAGTCTCATTGAAAAAAAAAAAAACAAACCAACAGCAAGAAGTCTTGTTTATATTTTTTCAGGGTTTTTTTGTTTGTTTGTTTGGGGGGGGAGGTTGTGGTTTTTTTGTTTGGTTGATTGGTTGGGGTTTTTTAAGGCCAAAGCCAAATTCAGTTTCAGGTACTTAAAAGAAAACAAAACAAGAAACTAAAACATTCCTTATTGGAAAGACAAGTGTAACCTTCACATAATAGAACATGCAAAAAGTTGATACAACAACACTGAAAGCCAGAAACAGCACAGAACACGGGGAACAAGAATTTGGCCCATTACCTAACTCTCTATTTGAAGAGAAAAGATGTAGTTTTCACCTCCTCCTCTTTAATTTACCCGTTTCCAGAGGAGCCAGGGTGCACAGCTATCTCAGCTGATTAGAATCTAATGAACAATCTTTTTCCATTAGACATGCCTACCCCACCTTAAAGAGTCCCCATCCAGCCTTGCAGTTGAGAAGTGCTGGATTTGTTGCTAGCAACTCTCAAAAACAATTTTCCAGATTTTGAGTTCCTCATTTTGACTGATTTCAGAGTCCAAAATTCATTAGCTGTGCTTCAGCAGCACCCAACTGATCCATTACACAATGAAGCCAATTCCTTTGAGCACTGACACTTCTCTTAAGTATACAAAGTAAAGTTGTGGGAGTTTTCAGCTTGCTGTATAATGTGACATCAATGGAACAACACACTTGCCAATCATTGCAATGAGATTGAAAAAGGGAAAAGTCTCAGGAAAGGAGCAGCTCTTCATATCAGCAAACCTTACTTTCTGTTGCTAACAAATAATCAAGCACATGGTTTACCTGAAATTACAGATCAGTTAAAATGTCTAAATGGTTCCATCCTAACCACAGGAGAACAAGCCACTGCCAGCAACTCTAGACCCTGGGATTTGTGAAATATATAGATTTCCAAGTAGCTGCATTTGGATGCATTTTTTTTCAGGTAGATACACTGTTCAACTTGACCTCTAAATCTATTTGATAGACATGAGATTGTTATGATGAAATTAAGAACTAAATTTAAACACAGACACAGTTATTAAAAAACATACAGCAGGACAAGACTGGCATACAGTTCCACAGAAAGGCTGTGGCCATCAGACTGGGGAACTAGAAACATCTGAAAACAAATCTTTACAGATATCTATATATTTTTGTCTATTTATCTATCTATATATGTAGCAACACAGGTTAAATCCTTCTGCCCCTGGCATTGGTCTGCTCAGGGCAGCTGCACTCCTTCAGGGACTGCTTCAGATTTCACATCAAAATGTCCATGCTAGGCTCTTCCTTTACAGGCAGCAAACAGCAGCAGCCCAGGAATGCCCCCATTTTCCATGAAAACAAATCAACTCTTGCATGTGCATTGAGCACATCCACCTCTGACAGTTCTGATGTGAGCAGAGTGTGAAGAACCAAAACTAAAAATTGCTCTGTGGCTTTTAGGAGGCCCTGGAGACCCTTTAAGCACCCATGAGTGGATAGATATGTAAAAATATGTGCAATGAGATGTGTGGTTGGAGCTCCCACTTGTGAACAAGGCACTGCCATGGCTCATCCCTGCCCTGTTTCCAAGGTCGCCAACACTCCAGTCAGCTCAGTAAGGCTGGTACCCTCTGGCTGCACCATCATGCATTCCCACCCTTCCCCTGGGCCAAAGTCACCCCCTCCAGGCTCCCCAGGGGCTGTGTCCAGGGCACACAGCACAGTCCCAGCTTGCCAGCTCCTTCCCAAGTTCTTGACCCCACAGCCTCATCCAGATCTATAACAGCAACAAGCAGCACGTTACTCTTCACCCTGCAAAATTCCTTATACTAAAACCAACAAAGGCACCACAACCAGGCAATCTGAGTTTGAGGCACCATCTGCCACCAATTTGTGGGTTAAAGCCTTTTCACTACCTCTCCAGAAGACTAAAATAGTTGTAGGCAGCCTCAAGAACACAACCAATTTATTACAGTGATCATTTCTTATCGGCTCCTTTCTCCAATCTCTCTCACTGCTTTGAGCAGAATGTTAACTCAAAGAAAACTGAGCAATGGGGAAAAGGAAACAGTGTTCCTACAGATGTGAATGTCATGTAAATGTCAAGGCTCCTGTTAAAATTTGATCAGGAGACTGAATGAAAGGGAAACAGTAATACTGTAAGTAAACCAGCACACAAACAACAGTTTCAGCCTGTCTGCTCACAACATAACCTTAGTGATGGATTCCATTATTCTTAATATTCTCTGTAATATTAAGCTGTAATTGATTTTGCTAAAAGATCATATATAGCAGTACAAGAACTGCAAACAAATGTTTGCTGACAAGATGGATCTACACAGTCTTAACACTAAATTGTTCTGTGTAATTTCTACCACTACTCTTAATCCAAAAAACTTTTCATTTCTTTTGCATGACAAATAAATGCCTGTCTAATAAGAAGTTCCAGGAGCACATGCACCCATTTACCTCTTGGTACCCATGTCAGGAAACAGAAGGTGGTTTCACATTAAAGCCCAAAAAGCTGAATTCCAGCAGACACTATAGACACACATCACTGTAATGAATCAGTCTCCAAAGATTTTGCCTTGGAAAGGTACGATTTTTCCAAGACTGCACAGTCCCACTTGCCACACTTCCTGATGAACCTCAGGTACTAACTGCTCCTCCCTCAGGAACTCTCTTCCTATTGAGTGACCTCAGTTCTGTCACTTCAGGAGGCCGAACATCTCCTAAACCACCTCAAGTATTTCAACAGCCCCAGTCACGTTAAGATGTCACTGACAGTGGGGCAGGGGCATATTTGTGTACAGACACAGGAAAATGGTGTTAAATTGGGTGTTATGAAGAAATTCCTCCCTGTGAGGTTGGTGAGGCCAGGTTGGACAGAGCTTGGAGAAACCTGGGCTGGTGGAAGGTGTCCCTGCCCATGACAGGGGGTGGGATGAGATGAGCTTTAAGGTCCTTTCCAACCCAAACCATTCTGTGATTCAATGAACTGTAGCTATTGGTCTTAACTACAGATTAAAGATTTGCTTCAGTCTAAAAAAAAGACCTAGAAAAATTCTACAGAAGTATTCATATTAGTAAATGCAAAGGTAGAATTAAAAAAAAAAAATCCAGCCACATGATACTTTCTCCATCAGCTTTACATACCCCCACCACATCACCCCTACCTCTCAGCACAGAGGGACTAACTCTAGCACAACAAGTGCCATCCTCAGTTTAGTTCAGAATGATTTCAAAGCAGTCCAACAATTGCCCTAAACTGATTCTTTTCTGTCAAAAAATTGCCAGCTTGTTTTAGGTGTGTGTGGCCCAGAGGGATGACTTCACTTTGCAGGAGCCTTGACATTTGAGTTACCTGTTGTGCCCCCAAAACACTTTGCTAATTTCTTCCACAGGAGTTACACAAGGATATCTTGGGAAAGAACTTGGAATTGTATGCCCTCAGCAACATCCTCTGTGGCTGACAGTGCAAGTCATAAACTTGTCACTATCCTGAAAATTGGTGGCAGGGCAAGAGGACACAACATCCATATCTCTGATGGATGGCTCCCTTTAGTTTGAGACTCCCTTAGTAGTCAGAAGATTATTTTTTATTTTTTGTAATCTGCCTTCCAACATATTAGAACAAGAACGTTAATAAAGACTCAAGGGGAGATCATTGTACCCCCCAAAAAAGAGAGTTTTTCAGGGATTTCAATAATCCTCTGCCCTCTACCTTCAATGAGGCAAACACAGGCAGTATCTTCCACTGCTTCACTGCTGTTGGAAATAAAGCAAAAAAGGAAGCAGGTTGCAGTGTCAGTGGACAAAGCTTCCATCTCTTATGAATTTCATGAACAGCCTAACTCATCTATTCAGAATTTTCAGCCCCACCAGCATCCTTCAGAGCACCTTCCTCGAGGACCCAAAGACCATCCCCCCCAGCCTTTGCCCTCCCTCTGCTCTGCCTCCCCAGCTGGCTGCCAGACTATGTTTTCGTACCTATATGAGTTACAGAATGTTATTCTCTGAAGTTTTTCAATCTACAAAGTGATTGTTATGAGCTCAAGGTCTGCCCTGGGGTTCACCAGTCATTAATCCCATTTTATTAAAGAGTGTCCCTCTTTAAAAAACAAACCCACCACCTGACAGTCACCAGGTGCATTTACCCAGGTCTTACTCAGGTATAAGTACTTATGCAAATAACCTTGCTTCACATTAAATGTTAAAAGATTTACTTTTTTTTTCTTATTCAAAGTGAAACTTGATTCTAATGAAAGGCATTGTTCCCAAAAAATAAAACAAAAATTTAAAAAAGTGAAAAAGGAGTAAAGGCATAAGATGATCTACTGCTCTATTATTAATTTGGGCACCCAGGAGAAAAAGCCCTCAAACATAAGTAAAATAGACAAATACCAGAAAGTTCCTTGACTATCAGAACTGCAGTAACTTTGTTATTATGAACAAATCTCTGCTAGTGGACATATGAGCAACAGAGTTCAGACTGTTCTTAGGAGATTTAAAGATCCTATTGGTGAATGTTTAATAACTTAAAGCTCCACAAGCTGAATGGATTCAGAAACCAGTCAGTGCTTCTTCCAAACTAACTGCTGCTCTCCCATCTATCCCCTTTCCTTTGACAGGAGACGACAAAAAAAAATAAAACTTCAAAGGCAACACTATTGCTGCTTCAGGTTGTCCATTTCCCCCATCATACACATGACACTTGAATGTCAAGACCCAGTTGCTTTGGGTTTCACTTCTAGCTTACACTCCTTTTAGATGCAACAATCAAAATTAAATACACCATATTGTAATTACTTTCATTTTGCTGCCTCACAAATACTTTCCTCAAACTTGCAGCCTCTGCAGACAAAAGGAGAGAGCAAAGACACAAGTTGTTTTGTTGTTGGACACACCACCATAAAACAGAGGTTCCCATGTTATTTCAAGTTTTAATATTGCCCACTGTGAAAACAAAGGAAAAAACCCCAAACTCTTTATAATCCATAAATACAGGTCTGTTCAGTGGAGACTCTTGGGAATAAGGGTCTGCCTTGGCATTCAAGAACATGAACACCACCATGGCTGAGCAGGACATACCTATTTAAGCTCAGCTTTGGAACGTGGCTGTTGTCAAGTGAAGCCTGGATCAGCACAGAACTGAAATACAGCAACTTGGCTGCCATGCAAGAAGAAACTGCTGGCCCAGCACTCCCAAGGCTTCTCCCGGCTCCAGGTGTGAAGCTCCCCAGCCCATCCCCATGTTCCCATCACTCACCTCTCCAAAGACCTGTTTCCCAGCCAGCCTTGCTGCTATTGCATTGCAATAAAACTACATCAGATAAGCTTGAACAGCTCCTCTGCAAGGCCAGAGCTCCAGTATCCCGAGGGACGTGCTGCAGAGATGTCCCTGACACACAGAGGATCTACCAAGTGGAGCATATCCATCACCATCAGGTACCAGAATGGAACCTCAGAGTGTGGTCACACTCAAATAACGATTGTTTATGAAAACACACCCAACGCACTTAAAAGAAGGATGAATCAAACCCACCAAACCCAGATCATCAGTTTGTCTGAGCTTTTTAAAAGTACCTCTTCTCCTACTTCTGACAGGCCATAATTAATTTCCCTGTTTAGGAAAGATTCTTTATCTCCACCATCATAATAACAATCGTCATAGAGTCCCAGTTGGAAAAGACCTCCAAGATCATTGGGTCCAGCCAGTAACATAGCACTGCCAAGTTCCCAAGTGCTATTTACTCTAAAATACAGCCTTGAAATTTTAACTCTTGTAATGAGAGCAGGTAACTGGGTGTTGCTTGGTACATGTGCCTGACTAGGCAAATACCCCTATAAACAAGCAAAGTTAACACCAAGGCCTGCAAGGAGAGAGCACAAAGCTGCCTGTTATCATCCCTGTATCACTGCTCATCAGGTAGCAACATTTGGAGTGCTGGTCCAAGTAATACCCTGATATTTAAATAGCACTGTTGGGTTTGAAATAGGGTTGGCACTCCCACTCCTTCCTGCAATGTGGATATCAGGGAAATCTGAAATCATGCCCTAAGCTGGTGCCATGCAAGTGCTGTGAGGTGGCACAGAGCCAACACTGGCTATGGAGTGCTCCCATGGGATGGCTAACAAGACACCCAGAGCTCCAGATAACAGGAGTCATCTCCCTCTTACCATGAGCAACCATGGAAGTGCCAAAGGGAAAACAGACACCAACAAGACAGAAGCACTAAAGACACAGAGGAGGGGAAGCTGTAGGCAAACAGAAGATGCTGCAATCAGCCATTCAAATTACACTGGCATGCTGGGATTAATATTCCTATTTTTGTAAAAAGCACCACATGGATTGGACAACAGAGAGATGACAGACTGCAGATGTGTATCTCATCCAAAAGAAGGAATCACCAACACTCCCCAATGGCTGTGCACTGAATCAGAATGGGAATGCAAACCAAGGAGCATTTCTATCTCTTTAAAATATGTGAGGGGGAACCACAGGAATGAAGTAAAGGCAGCAATCAACAACCTCCCAAAGTTACCAAAATAAGAAGTCTTTACAATGGACATATCAGTAACTCACAGCCTTCCCAGATCCTCAAGAGGTGCTACCTACGTGTTCAGTCCTACAACCTGAGTACTAAGCCACTTAGCACAGAATTATTTTGGTTGATTTTAAGCAGAAATGTGTGTTAATGTGTATTTCTGAAAAAACAAAGCTATTTTAGCCACAAATTGTTATCCAAATCTGACTGCCTAACTACCAAAGTAGTAAATAAAAGCACCGTTGGAAGTAGTGGGCTCTATATTTCACTATTTAAATCACTTCAGCCAGAGCAGCATTTTAGAGCTTACACATGATCTTCACCTTAGAAAGGATTCACTGCTGTTTTATTAAGATGGCTCCTCAAACTGCTTTATAAGGAGTATTTTTCTCCTTATGTCCTTCCCAAACTCCTTCCAAAAATCTTTCCACCTGCTTTTATGAGTCAGCTTTGTCTTTTTACCTCAGTTTCTTCTCTCAATACCTCAAATGGTGGTTTGTTCAGGTCAAAAAATGAAACGTACAAATGAAATAAAAAATAATTTAGTACTTCAGTGACAGCAAACAACCACAGCCTTTGTGGCACTTTGCTTTGAACCTCCCTCTGCTCTTTTTCTTTGCCCTTCAGACTGCACTAATTCAGAGAATTTATTTGAACCAACACTGTGTCTTTCCATGTTGCAGGGCACTCCCTTAGTGACAGAAGAAAATAGGCTGGAAAAAGACAGCAGTCCACAGCCCTTCCTCAGGCAAACATCCACTGCAGGCGAGGTTGGTTTATTTGCAGTTCCAAGGAAGATCAGGAAAAGGCCCAGGATTCCTCTGGTCACCTTTAGGCTGAGATTACAATCTTGACACCAGCAATGTGAATTCCTCTTGGAGCCTTATTTCAGAGTAGTTATTCCCAGTATGAGCCAGCACAGCTCAGGTAAGGGTTTTGTACACAAGGAAGAGCCTGGCCCATCACAGCTCTGTGCTGTCACCAAAGCTGCAGCATCCTAACTGAGATACAGCTCCTCTGCTTGGCCAGTAATTGCTCTTCAACCCCCTCAGAAACTTCCCCAGCAGAGAGAAAGTTTCTCCAAGAAAGCCAAAACAAAGCAATAAACGAACAGGAACAATTAACATCTTAATCTTACTTTCCAGTACAGGCAGAGAGGCTCTTTCCCTTGCTCATCTCCCTTCCCAGTGCCGGGGTTTGCTGCATCCTGGCACCTCCCAGGAAACTCATTAGCGTTTCTTGGCTGCCCCATCCCTGGAAGTGTCCAAGACCAGGTTGGACAGGACTTGGAGCAACCTGGGCTGGTGGGAGGTGTCCCTGTCCATGGTAGAGGGTGGGATCAGATGAGCTTTAAGGTCCTTTCCAACCCAAACCATTCTGGAGTTCTAAGATTAGCCAAATATTCAAGGCAATCACCCTGACAAGGTCAAATCTCTGATGACAGGGGAATGAATCCACAGGAGGCAAAGGCAGATGCAGCCACCCCACAGCTGTAGCTCACCCTTCTTTAATGGCTTTTGCCTCCTCAGGTGAATCCAGGAAGAATAACCTTCTCCCACGCACAAAGCTGTGCATTTTGGGCATATATAGGGGTCATGAAAAGGTGAGACAGGTAGATTTCTATATACAAACCAGACACTATTGTAAATGACTTTCAGCTCTTACTCAGAGGTTTGTCATCTGCAATTAAAAGTACTTGTTCTACCTTCTTCTGTGCAACTTCAGCCAGGCATGCAGCCGCCAAAGAACAGCACGTCATCCTAAGGGCAGGGAACCACAGAGAGCCCCTGCCAAGGGGATTATACCAACTGCCTGAATGCCAAGAGAGAGCCACTTCCCGCTGCTGCTGACTGAGTACTTCTTGGCAAGTCTCTTATCATAAATCACCTGAGCATGCAGAGTTGCAGGAGCATCTCCTCTCCCAGCAGCCTGCTCTGTTGGGCTCCTACAAGCTTTTTAGGCACTCAGTGTCTCTTTCCCCCAAAGATTTCCCATCAACAAATGCATCAAATAGAATACTCTAGCAGCAGCAAAATTAATACATACCTCCAAGGTACTTTTTTTCCCTTCATCAATCAGCTGATTACTTAATTTTAATTAAAACAGCAAGCTCTGATTGCAGGATTTTAAGCAATAATCCTTGCCACTTTAACTACTGTTTTCTGTGTTTCAGGTATTGAATTTATAAACTATTAATAAGACAAAACCAGCAAACCTGATTTTAATTCTCAAGCAGCCTTTTGGCTGGATCCAGATCTCAAGCTTCAGCTACTCAGTTACCCATCTGCATGTTTTAAGTACCAAGAAGCACATATTAACAGGCTAATAGTTCAGTTTTCATCTGTGCACTCTAAGTTTAGGGGGAAAAATGGCTGGGTCACACACACAAAAAATATGCTTCATTTTACCCGAGGTCTGTTAAGGTCATTTCAAGTTTGGGTGAAGATCCAACAACAACCTTCATGGGGTAAAAATGTTTGGTTTGCTAAACCAATGGGATTTATGTCAAACTTACTGTTACAACTGCACTCAGGTCAGAATTTACTTTCCTGTTTTCAGATTTTGCTGCCTGGCTAGACAGGGGCCCTGATGTAAACACCAAAACAAAACAGTAAAAAAGGAAAGCTCATGTTCATACTATTGTCCTGTGTAAGAGCACTTTAGCTAAGGCCTAATTGCCTCCTGAAGTTTACCAAAGCCAGGAAAGGAAAAGTGCAAAACTAGTGGGTTTTTTATTTCGTTCACCTCTTTGCTAAACACCAGCAGAGTTTTAACAACTTATGTTTCATGTTTAAAGGTGTTCACAAATTACTTAAATCACAGAGTTCAGAGGTAAATCTCCATGTGTATCAGGGTCCTAAGGCACAGGAAGAAGAAAAGCAGCAGCAAGTGAGGGAGCCCCGAAGGATCCTACTTTTTCAGGATGTGTTCCACTGACTAAAAATATGGTTCCTGAAGTTTATAAGTGCCAGTAGCAATAGGTAAGAAACTTATGGAAGTTTATTTGGTAAACTGAGGAAAAAGAACTCAAGCCAACTTCCAACTTCTGTCTGATATCCATACTCTTATATCAAGTGCAAAGCTTCACTCCACAGCACCATTCCCATATACCCATCCAGAACTGCTTTGTAGCTGTCCCAAAGACACCAACAGCCCCGACCTACTCCTTCAAGTAATAAATGCATGTGCAGCACAGATACACAGTGCAGCAACTCAAAACACTTCATGCTTCAGACTTCCACTAGGGTATAGGTAATCACAGACTAGAGAGCAGACCTGAGAAACACGAACATTTACACAGCTGAAATTATGTGGGCAGAGGGCAAATGGACAATAACTCTGGTCTCACAGAGCTGATTGAAGCTCTTCATCTGCAAAGTGCACACTTGAATGAGTACTTACCTTTAAGATGTTTAGCAGGTTGGTCTAATAACCATTTTGCCAAAGGAAGTATGTACTCTTACACTTTTCCAAATCCTTGCACATATTGTCATTTGGAAGTTACAGAAAAAGCAGAATGTGAAAAACTGCCCTCTTAAAACTCGAATAAAAACATAACCAAGCCCGATCTAAGTGTCACTTTACCTGTCTATGGTCATTGTCTTGAAAATTAAGCACGTGTCACCTATAGTCACTGCACCTTCCAGAGGGTGGCATAAGGGGGCCTGACAGATCCACAGCAGCCAAAGCGAGAGGGAAGAGCCAGTGGTTCCCGACCTGGGAGTAACCTGCCTCCAATTTTGCACAGCTCTGACACACCAAAAAGTTGAAAGCAGGGTGGATTCCCACACCATTGCTGGCCGTGCCGGGTCACACATGCGACAAGACTGTGGCTCCTGCTGCAGTGCCAACACGCTGCCATCGCCTCTTCAGGAGGCTGAGGAAGCACCTCATGCCCACTCCGTGATTGGCCAGCCAAGCAGATCCGGCTCTGCTGGGAAGCAGGAGATAGCATCTTCCAGGGAGAACTGAATTTGGAGGAGTTACACAGCAGGAACAGTTTGCATTCATTCCCGGCATGCTACGTGGGATCTTGAGAACATTTGCTTTACCACTTCGACTATACGGTCTGATTTTATTTTTAAATCTCTCTTTCCTCCCAGTTTCCACTCATCAGAGAGCAAAACTGTTCTCAGCCGAAGTGAGAAACCTATTTGCTTAACACGCAGACACCCCAGAGAGCAGCCTGAGAATTTTACATGTCATGAACCTCCTCCCGTCGGAGAGTGGGTAGGAGCAGACAAGGAAAATGTTTCCACCTCAACTTTTCATGACGGGATGTGGGAGCAACCTGCCTTGCAAACACTGGGGCTTCCCCCTCGGTGTCGCCGAGTCCAACTGAGGCAATGGGAATCGATTTGCATCCAACAGCCCCTTCAACTATCACGCCCCTCCCTCTAAATTAACATCCACGCAATCGTCATTAATGGCCAGTTCTGGAACACGTACAAGGTCTGGAAACCGGCGCCTGTCTCTGCCGGCATGTGCCCCCAGATGACACCACCACCCACACGTCTACCTTGCTCTTCCCAAGGTAATCTCATAGCGCTCAGGCTCCAGCGTCCAAAGCTGACCTCACCGTTCATCTCTCAAGTTAGCACAGCATTCCAAACACAGAGCTCGGATCAGTCACAGGGACAGATAAAATCGCTGGGCTGTGCAAAAGGCAGGCAGCAGAGTCGCATCACCTACCGAGCAGATAGCAGAGTCGCATCACCTACCAGGACTCGGGGACCGGGGTCACCCTGCTCACTCCCGCTGTAATCCCACTCCCAAAGCGTTCGGGGGGCTTGCCGAGCTCGGGGAGGTGTCTCCCCGCAGTTTTGCGGTTACAAGGCAAGGAGCTTCTCGTCTCCCCTCCGCAGGACTCTCCGATGCCTGAAGGGCTGAGGCACTCGGGAAAAGGCAGCAGGCAAAGCACCCAGCGTCACTTGCTTCCCCTAAACGAGCTCGGAAATGAGATGTAACAGCATCCTCTCCCGCGCCAAGTATTACAGGAGCGGAATACTAACGTGTTCCTTTATTTTCCCGATTACCATATACAGATAATAAAGTGCAAATACTGCATTTCTGCACTAGCCCTTGCAAATTAACCCTACATCTCAAAGCGACACAACAGCTGAGGTCACCGTCTCTCCTCTGCCTGGCGGCAGGGACCGATGGGGAAGGAAAGGAGGAGATGGGTGTTTGTCCTCGCTGGAGGAGGCTCTCCCAGCTCCGGCCGCCGAGCGCTGCCCCAGCAGTGTGGGAGCCCCTGAGCCGAGGCAGCCCGAGGAGCCGCGGCCGCGCAGGTCCCGCCCGCCCCTCTCCCGCAGCAATCCCACCTGCGCATCGCGACCTCCCCGACGACTTACCCCCTTCCGCCGGGAAACTTTCGGCCGCGGAGGGGAGCGGGACGGGGCCGGGCGCGGGGCCGCCGCCCTCTCGCAGCGAGGCCCGCGGGGGCGGCTCCGGTGCCGGCGGGTCCGTGCGGGAGCGGGGGCAAGGCGGGCCGGGGGGGCTCGGCGAGCAGCGGCGGCGCTGCCTCCCCCGGAGCTGCCCCACGGCCGAGCTGCCCCCACGGCGCTGCCGCGGCTCCGGCTCGGGGGGCGCGGGCAGAGCGGAGCTGCGCTGCGGCGGAGCGGCTGCTCGCGGCCGCCTCCCCGCATCGGCAAACGAAAAAAAAAAAAAAAGGAAGGAAGGGAGGGAGAGGGGGGAGGAATGAGAGGGGGCGGAAAAAGGCAGCGAGCATTTGCGAGGGCTCCGGGCATCCCTGCCTCGGCACACGGTCCTCTGCACCCCGCTCCTCCGGGATGGAGCAGCCAGCTCCCTCGCAGCTCCACCGCCCTCCTGGTTCCTCCGGCCACAGCACACCCAGCGCAGGACTGGCACGGCAAAGCGGGCCAGGGGCTCGGGGCTCTGCCCTCCCTCCACCCTCCCGACACGGGGCGCCCGGCAGCGCCGCGCTCTCACCCTACGCCCCCCGCCCTGCCCGAGCGCTGAGATGCTGCGCCGTGCCAGGGATGGAGCCTCTGGCAAACCCGCTCTCGGCGCTTACTGATCCCAACTCCGGACCGACGCGCACCGGCTGCCGAGTCTGAGTGCTTGCTGGTGGTGCCTTACCCTCAAATGCCACCTGTAGGCCTTTTTCCAGGGAGGATCAATGTCTCGGCTACCATCCGTCTGAATTCGGGGGAAAAAGTTTCAGGTGGGGAACGGACCCCGCGAGACCTGCTGGCTGTCCGGGGTGTGCACGGGTCAGCCCTGCTGCAGGCTCCCGCTCCTCCCCGGGACTGTCCCGCTCTAACCTGAACCGAATTGCACCCACTGCAGCAACATAAGAGGCCCTGAAAAGGCAAACCTCCGGGTGTTACCTTAAAGCAGCATAGACCTTCATTTCTTAGCAAACAAACTCCACGTTGACTCAGCCATTCGCCGCCGATGCAAGAGGAAGACCCCTCACAGGTGAGCAGCAGCTAAACCATTGCTGGTTCTAAACGCAAATGTCCACTTTTCACCCTGCCCGCTCTATTCATCTCCGGGGTGGGACAGGACAGGCACTGCTGGAAGAAAGCTTTCCTAAGCAACCTTAGCCAAGTGATACAAAACGCGAGTTTGCCTCTTTAGTCACACCAAACTCCCCTCCCCTCTCGCCTTCAAACGCCTTTATTGCGTTCACCTGCGCTCCTCCCTCAAACTTCTGCGGGCAACTCCACCTGCAAAACCACCAACACTTTCCTGTTAAACCTTTTATAAAGGCAAAAAACCCACTCCTGACCTTTCAAGTGAAGATGACCATGTAAATCTTGACTCCCTCAATATCATCTAAGATCCAAATGGCAAAGCAGATTTATGAACCCCTGAGCTTACCCAAGTATTTTCAGATGAGCCTACTAATTCCTTTGGAATCCTAGTAGCCAGCCCGAGTCTTCAGAAAGACTCGGACTGTATTTCTAGAGTACTGAGGAGCTCTGACACTGCATATTAAAAAAGGAGCACAGTTTAATCCGATGTAAAGGAGATGCCGCCAATTATTTTATATTTAAATGCTTCTCCCCTTGACGGCGCCACGTAGCAGCATCCGCCGCTCGGGGCCCCTCACTCAGCCGCGCTCGCCGTCCCCAAACTGGGACCAGAAGCCACTCGAGGGAGTGACTTTGGTTCTTCCCGCACCTGCTCCCGCGCGGGGCTGTGGCTGCCCAGTTCGGGCGGCCTCGCTGTCAATAAAGGTGCCCTGACCCGCCGCAGGGACTCCCCTCGCATCCCTCACCTCCAACTCGGTGCCTCCCCCCGCAGCCGCTCCCCCGGCCGCCCTCGCCTACCTTGCCGTGGGTCCAGTCTGGGGTTGGCTGGGGCCGAGCGGGGCCGTGCCGAGCCGCGGGGCTGCCAAACGCGGGCGGAGTGTGCCCCCGTCTCTGCTCGGAGGGACGGCGAACTGCAGCCGCAGGCACCGGTCCCTCGCCATCCCTCCTGCCTTCCCTCCCTCCTGCCCGCCCGGCACCCTGGCGGGGCGGGCATCCCATCCCCGGTACCCGGCGGGACGGGCATCCCATCCCCGGTACCCCGGAGGTACAAACATCCCATCCCTGGCACCCCGGCGGGACGGGCATCCCACCCTCGCCACCCCGGCGGTGCGAGCATCCCATCCCCGGCACCCCGGAGGTGCGAACATTCCACCCCCGGCACCCGGCGGGGCGGGCATCCCATCCCCGGCACCCCGGAGGTGCGAACATCCCACCCTCGCCACCCCGGCGTCGGCCGTGCGGACATCGCGCCCCCCGCACCTCGGCTGTGCGGGCATCGCACCAGCGTCCTCAGCCCAGAGGCTGATCCCCTCCCCGGAGGGTATTGAGACCGTGCACACCAGCAGTGATTGGCCTTGTCAGGAGTAAGAAAGAAGCAAACTTCCCTGAAACAGAGAGAAATAGTGGCGAGCTGGCACCACTGTGAATTCTGAGAGAGGGATTAAGTTCAGGGATGCTGGCCTGGGTTTGGAAGTTGACAGGGATGATTTGCATGAAGTAAAAATGACTATAATTTCAGCACCTGAAGGGGGAAGAGAATGTGTCCTGGTTCTTGCATAGAGTCAGCTCATTGGCAAAAGTGTTTTTTAGTCTTCCACCAGTTGTCCTTCTTTTTATAAACAAGAGATACTTGTCAAGATCCTTGTGCACTTCAATAGAGGCCCATGAGCTTTCTTGTACTAGTTTATTTGCTTTAAATATGAGCATTTCCTGAACATGTGAGCTTTGCAGGCTTAGATGGAATATTTTGGTGAACTATCAGAACAAAAATCTCAAAGAGGCAGATCAGTAGCCAATGGAATCAGGGACTCAGCCATTAATCATTTTTTTTACTTCAATATTTTTGACCAACACCACACACAGACTGAAATTTCTCCTATCTTTACCCTCAGAACTTATTAGCTTAAGCTCTTGATCAACACAGTAGGCCAGGCCAGACTCCTCCACTCAGTATGGAATGCAAAGAACAATTACTTAACCATAAAATTCCAAGAAGAATGGGGTTGGCTGGAGACCCCAGCAACTCCACCACTGCTTCTGTTCCCACCGCAGTTGCTCACGTGGAAACATGAGCAGGACAAGGCTCAGAAAATGAGTTGAGTTCTGTCCTGTTGGCTGGCCCTGGCACCAAAAGGTAAGTTTCCCAAGCCACATGTTTCTACTCCTTATCTTTACAGCAACTTTGCTTGACCCCACTCAACTCATTAAATCAGCAGAAAACTAACCTGGCAGTGAAAAGCAGAGTTTCCTTCATCTTTAACAAGCCAAGTGGGATCACTGAGAGTCAGATAAGCAGCAAGGCCATTGCTGAGCAGGTCTGGACTAAGTAGACCATGCAGGTTGTGCAGGACCAGCCCCTTCAGATGCCAGTTGTTGTTATATTTGCTCAGCCATCCTGTGACCCCTTCTCCTCAATTCCACCTCTGTAAATCCAGATTAAATCCCCCAGCTGCAGCTGAGTCCAAAATTTCATCCCTCACATTCTCTGAAGTCAAAAGCAAAACTTGTATTGATTTAGATGGAGACTTCTTATGTTCCTCTCCCCTGCAAAAGTGATAAGAGCATGAATTTTAACCCTTGTGGTACCCTGATGCTTTACAGGAATCCTATAAGTATTGAAATGCCTATATGCACTATGGAAATCAGCTCACAGTTCATGCCTCAACATCATTTGTAGGCACACAGGTGAATGAAAACCTGTGTCATGACTTGAATTCCTTCTTCTCATACTTGCCTTCCCTCATTCTTCTTAAATCACCAAGTTCTTCAAATTAACTACTGGAGGAAGGAGAGGAAGCCTGGGGAGGTTAAGTGTGAGGGAAATGCTGATCAGAATCTGAGCTGTTGCCCCAGCCAGGTATTTCTCCACACCATTATTAGATGAGTCACAGAGATTTTAGCAGAGAATCTTGTTTGCTTACACAGAAGACCTACAGATTTGAGAGCTTGGGAGGTTTTGTGCTAATGCAGAATTCAGTAGCATTTGTCATGGTGCACAACCTTGTTTGAAAAGTAATGCTTTTAATTAGAGAAAGATTTAATTTCTACTTCAAAATTTGGTAGTTTTAATAAGAGAAGAGGAATTACAAGCTAAAGTGTCAAGACCCCATTAATCAAATATTTGCATGTGCTTACATATAATTTAAACAACTCTGCCATTTATTTAATCTTAAAATTCAGAGTGAAAGAGCAGATTTGCCACTGTTTGTTTAGACATGGCTACATTCACTAAGCTCATGCCTTAAGCTTCTACTTAATCTGTTTTACTACTCAAAATAATTACAAACAAAGCAATACTTTCTATTACATCCCTACCTTCTCTTCTCTTTTAAAGAACAGTTAATCACAGGAAGAATGTGCAGAGGCATTTGCAAAGTTCTGATTTCTTTTCTCAATGGGCAGCTGTACTGAGAATTTTTTCAAGGATCAATGTGCATTTTATATGAATACAATTAAAGTTGTGAGTATGATTCCCCAAAGCCCAAATTAAGTTCTCCTAATCCATCATCTCCTGTAACCATTGAAATGAATAGAAATTCGTTATTGATTTCAATGGAAGCAGGTGCAGCTGCTTTATGTGCTCGTCCATCTCAGGCCATCTGTACATGTATGTGTGTGATATCTGTGCTGTATCCTCCATACCAACCAAAGTCTGCTACACAGGAAAAAGGTATTAATTTCACCTCTTATTGGGGGAGATTTTATCCAGGAATGTCACACAGGTGTTAATTAATTTATATTTATTCAGGATGCACTGTGTCCTCAACAGGGCCACGAAGTCAAAAGCCCCCAAACAGCCCGTACCAGAGGCCATGCTGCAAATCCTTTGCAGAGGAAAGGCTGGCACCCAGAACCTGCTGTCCTCCCCATGCCCAGAGAGCCAATGCACTCCTTCTTAATTGCAGAAACGCTGAGTGACCACACTGCTCATCGATTTCATTTGCAGCTGTGAGTGCTCAGCACTTCTCCACATCAGGCCTGGGGGGTCCAGGAGATGAGACAAACAGAGAGAAGCCACAAAAGCTATTTTAGTTGAAGTGGATTGCTCAGCAACACACCGAGACTGCAGCAGAAACAGGGATGAAGGAGAATTCTCATTCACTTGCCTCCATCACAGGTGGTCCTTCTGTTTCAGCAATCTCCTTCATTGTTCTCTTCTTCATACACCTTCAGATTTCTACACCTGAACAGAGAATCTTCCTGGCACACACACTGAGACACTTACACCAAGTTACTAATGTGTAGTAGGAGAGTTAAGTGCTGTAGGTAAAGATGATATCATAATCTCAGAACTATTTAGGTGGAAAAAGCCCTCTAAGATCACGAAGTCCAGCTCTTCCCCAGCATTGCCAAGTCCATCAACCCTCATCCCCCAGTCACACTACATGTTTTTTAAACAATCCAGGGATAGGGACTCCACCACCTCCCTGGGCAACCCCTTCCAGTGCCTGCCCACCCTTTCCAGGCAGAAATTCCTGCTGCTGTGCCCCCTGCCCCTGCCCTGGCCCAGCCTGAGGC
>JAWWEV010000169.1:4448887-4461381 GCA_035583235.1 Hafferia zeledoni | reverse complement strand
CCTCCCAGCAGAGCTGCTCCAGCCTCTGCCCATCCTGGGGCCTCCTCTGGGCTCTCCAGCAGCTCCATGTCCTTGCTATGCTGGGGACTAATTTGCTAAAGGAGTAATTTAAGTTACAAAAAAAAGCATGCTACTGTTTGTTTTTAACATTTCACATTCATAGGGAGGACCTGTAAGTAACAGAAAATGGGATGAATAAGTGAAGTTTGGAAGAGAAAAAGAGAGAATAATGCAAAAAATAACTAAGCCTGTGAACACGAAAAACAAGCATTAATAAGACTGATCTTTTATTCATATAGGTTGCAGGGGTTTTTTAAGACTGAAGGTTCAAGGCAATTACTTAGCACATTTTAAACTGTCTATGCCAATGGGTATTTCAGTAAATTACTGCCATTTCAAAATACAACGTGTGCACCTACCTATATGATTACTACTAGAGTTTTGCATTCTAACCTAAAACAAATTTTTCAAGTTTTATTAGGCTGTAAATATAGGAATTTTTAAATATATAAATTACTTAGCTCAAATTATATTTCATTAAAAAAAGGGATACAAGACAAGGCAGTATAGTGTGGAAGCCTTTAAAACTAGCAAGGCTATAGGGATGTGTGTTTCTGGCAAAATACAATAAATATGTATAGAGAGGGAAATTAAACTATTGCATTTACTATTAATGTTCTCCCCTCTACGGTGACTATCAATCAGCAAGGTATTAGCATCATTCAAGAACTGGCATGCTGTGAGAAAATGATGATAATCCATTCTGTAATCCATATTTCTATGAATACATGAAAAAAACCCCCACACCAATTGAGGTGGGTTCCCTCCCCCCCCCGCCTAGAAATTTTATATTTTGTTTTCAGGAGGGAAATCTGTGCTACATTGAAAATGTGTAACTAAATTCACCCTGAATGAGTAATCTTCCATTTATGTGGTACCCCCATACATTCATGAGCTTTCAAAATGCACTTTACAAATGGATTTGCTAAGTACTTGCCTTACAGGAATCATTTGCAGCTCCTCATGGGAGAAAGACAGCGAAAGTTTACTATACACAACAGCAATATGCAAGAGTTAGTGAGGAGTGAGAGCAAGAAGAATCATTTGGAATTGCCAAGAGAGTTTTAAGTGTACAGCATAACTATCAAAAGTAGAATTGGACCAAAATCATGAAGTTAATATTCTTCAATTACTTAGCTTGGGTAACAGCAACAGAGAAAAGCCAAACAAATCCTTTTGTCATCTTTTATGTGCAATATGCACGAGTGAGAAACAGAGAGCACATGGAGCAATTTAGGAAAACAAGACACAAAATGCCACATTTGCCTTCAAACCACTACCCCAAGGTTGGTTGTAATTTTAAATTGTCACTCGCTCAGGACGTTTTGTATGAAGTGCTTAATGGAGTTCCTTTTTTTCCCTTTTTAAAGATTTCTAGAGTGATAAATCATCACAGGTTGGCACAGGGAGACTTCTCTGAAAGTCAGACTTTCTGACTCCACTGAAAAGAGTTTGGTGAGATAATCTGGATTAAAGTAAAGCTTTAGGTCTGGAAAATGAGCTCTTTTACAGTTTCCACCCTGTTTTCCAGATGAATGGCAAGAATCCAGCATTTAGGGTTCCATACAATACAAAAAAGTAAAATATGAATCATCTGAGTCTACATATTTCAAAATATGAAATACTATCAATTTACTTAATGTTAGAGCACTAAGAAATGCCTACACCCTGGCCCCAGATCAGCTGCAGGGCAGGTACTTCCAGAGAAAGAGAATTATGCTCATCAGCTCTCCAGAGCTTCAGAAATAATCCATATTCTTAATGGGAAATTCAACAGAGATATTTAACCAAGTAACAGATCTCAGCTTCCAAATTGCCCTGAGTTTAAATAATACTTAGAGCAGAATATTCTTTCCCCTTGTGACATTTTCCCTCTAATAAAGGACTCTCCATAAGTTTCTGAAGCACCAACTCACCAGAGGAGAAGGTGTCCCTCAAAGGCACAGCTGCTCATAACCAGATCTTCAGTGGCTGGTGGTACTGGGGAGCATTTCTGTCAGAGAGCTTTCAAACATACTCCTGGCAACACATTGTTTTTAACTGCACACTTGGTGAGAAGGAAAAACATCCCCTTTCCTACGGTTTATGGTTAAGCAGGTCCTACCATCTGGTAGGACTCATTTCAAGGGACACCTGTGACTGGAAGGTCTGCTTGTGCTTAGTGTAGGGTTATTGCCCTCCAAAAAAGGTAGAATCATAAAAGTACAAAATGGCTTGGGTTGGAAGGGACCTTAAGGATCATCTCCTGTCCCACCCCCTGCCAGGGGCACGGACACCTCCCACCAGCCCAGTTTGCTCCAAGCCCTGTCCAACCTGGCCTTGGACACTTTCAGGGATGGGGCAACCACAGGTTCTCTGGGCACCCTGTGCCAGGGCCTGCCCACCCTCTCAGGGAACAATTCCTTCCTAATATCTAATTAAACCTACTGTCTTTCAGTGGGAAGCCATTCCCATTGTCCTGTCCCTCCATCCCTTGTTCCCAGTCCCTCTCCAGCTCTCCTGGAGCCCCTTTAGGCTCTGGAAGGGGCTCTCAGGTGTCCCTGTATCCTCCTCTTCTCCAGGTGAGCCCCCCAGCTCTCCCAGCCTGGCTCCAAAGCAGAGGGGCTCCAGCCCTGAAGTATGTCTGTGGCCTCCTCTGGATTTGTTCCAAAAAGTCAACTTATTTCCTGTGCTGGGGGCTCCAGAGCTGGACACAGCTTTATTCCAGGTGGGTGTCTCCAAACAGGCATTTGATAAGTTTTGACACAACTACAGCCTTGTGATTTCCATTCCCTTTGGAGGCTGCACCACACACCTATAATTTATAATTCAGTGGCTGACTGGTTCTGGCTGAGCTGACAGCTACCCCCACACAGGAGAGCAGCAGTGCATCTTCCTCCAAGGCCTTCAGCATGTTGGCAAGAGCTCCCTTCCCAGCACACCACTGCAGCCCATTTGTGGGGTCTGTAAGAAAAACATCTCAACCTTTAAGTCTGAAGTATCTAAACACTTTCATTACTTCTCCATATTAAGCTTTCTCCACAGCTGCTCTGCTGTCTTTGCATCAACTAAGTGATGCTCCTGTGTCTGTGCACACGAAGAGGAGGGAATGCTGCCTCCATGGGTACCAGAGGAAGGGTTGCCCTGGCAACCAGCAGCCCAGGAGAGCCCACTGGACATCCAGCTACTCCTCCGACTTTTCCTGCTTTAGCTACGTGGAGAGCTGAACTGGGTACTAAGTACCCAAAGCAAATCAATTCCAGTAGAAAGAGCATGGCTGAACAGGAAAATACCAAATATTTTGAGGTGTATTTATTTTCCGTTCACTTTAACTGCAGACAGTTTTGGCAGATATGTAGTATTTTAAAGTAAGTTTGGTTGGGTTTTTTTTCAGTTGGTCTCACAGAAATGATTTTTTTTACTGAAATGTAGCATGAGCTGTATTTCTTCTGTCTACACAGTTTCTTGAAAATCTTGATTTTGATTTAAATGTACTTTAGCAGAAGCCTTTAGAAGGTTCCTTTTAACAATTAACAAATCTTTATTTCTTCCCTCCACTGAGTTTGGCTAATGCAAACCAGCTGATACTGATCTAATGTGAAGAGCTTATTTTGCTATTTGATATGAAATATGAAAAAAACCCACCCAAAATTCAAATATTACATTAATCTAGTGCAAGCTTTGCTGATTCCTGCTGGATATTTTGTGTATGTATTTGCTTGAAAAATAATCTTTGCTTTCCTTAGTATAATAGTGATCTTACTGAAATATCTAATGGGGTGTCTTTTTACACCCTTTGTGTTGTTTATAATAAGAGAACAGCAATAGCAAATAATACAGTAGAAAGAGCCTGTCATATATATCCTGCCTTTGAATCAGTACTGCATCTCCTACATTTTCTTACCACAGAACTCTGTTTTAACTTTGACCAAATGAAAAAACCCCAAAACATTCAGATGTGCCTTAGGTACAGACCTGGGCTGTCACTTGTCTGATCTTGTCAGTCATCCTGCTCTGAACTTGGATATGCCAAATGTAGATCTACAAAAGGAGACCATGTCTGGTCATTCAGCAATTTAACTCTCAAGTTTTGGCCACTGAAGTTCCCTCTGTGTCTACAAAACTGCTGCTCTTATTCAGAACTTGCTCAGCTGGTGCCAGTGGCTCAGCAAAGATCCCTCGCACTGCCCAGCCTTGGCATTCCCACAGCTCAAACCTGTGGGGCCTAAGGCTTGGGCACCTAGAAAAGACAGCAAATCTGCCCCAAACCAAGACATCCCATGGCAGATTTCAGGCACTGGCCCTGCTCATGTCCAACTCTCTAACTGGAGCAGGATGCTCTGCCTGGAGTTGGGGTAAAACAACTCCAGCAATACCTCATTGCAAAGCTGTCAGTGGTGGATGGAGAAGAGGACATCACCCTGGGTTTGGGGCTGAATAATGGGGACACCAGCCTGACTCATCCATCCTGAAGTTAAACATGCTGATAGAGATGTGAAGATGTGGCAGACCTGATATGGTACCTGATAAAGGAACAAACTAGTGACACCACTGATGACTTGGCTAAAGCTGCTGAGCTGGCACAGCCCGGGCACATCTGACTGACAGCCCAGCACTTTATCCTATAAAAGTCCAGACCCACTTTTTAATGGGCCTGTTTACTAACTTCTTCTTGGAGTGTGGGTGGAGGTTCCTCCCTGGGGACACCTCTCAAGGTTAATCCTTGAGGCTGAGCAAAAGACATTTGCCCACAGTCATTGGTCGGAGTAAGATCAACCTCTACTTAATAATTGGTTTTGCTGGTTTTAATATAATTGCTTCAGTACTGGTTCAAAAGTGGTGCATTGTATTAATAGATACAGCTACAGTAATTAATTCTGATTAAGACCCTTTAGTCTAATTATTATCATAACAACTAATTTTTTTTATCTGTATCTGGGTTTGCATCCTTAATCCTGCAGGACAAAGTTGTATAAGGCTCAATTACACCTGTATAATCCTTTAGATATTAACTGTTGACCAAGTTTGGGGTTTATACTGGATCCAGCCACACCCAAGGTCCTCTCTGAGGAGGAATTTAGGAAGCAAGGGGGTCCTTTCTGCACCTTGTGACTCAGTGGGAGGGCTGCTCTAATAAACTTTGTCTGAAGTGTAGAAATTAATGACTCACCTCAGCATACAAAGGTTCCAGGTTGGGATCACCTCCTGCTTTCAACTGAGGGCCCCTTTTAATACCACTTCAGAGCATGAGCACAGCCCAAAGGAACAGTCTCTGCAGGTCTACAGAAGCTGCATCACTTCACAAAACAAAATGTCAAATAGCTGTCTGAATAAAATGTGTATTTGCTGTCCATTTTCAGGAGTTTTTCCATTGCACTTCAAGGAGAGTCAAAGAGCCAAGTTTGTGTACCAACACGTGCCATAACCAGTATTTTACCTACTAAAGGAGTCAGCTAATTATAGAATAAAAGCAGGAAAGAGCTAACATTTCTATCGCAGGACAGGGGCTCTAAATCAGCATCACCACAACCAGTCTCAGTCTACCACAGAGAAAAAATTCTTCTCCCTTCCTCACCCCTGGACCTGAACTGGGACATTCCTACATTACAGGAACGATCTCGGTCACTCACCACTGCTGTACCTTACTAAATATAAAGAATTAATTTGATGACACTGGACAAACAAACATCCTTCCTTGAGAGAACTGAATCCTTAGACTACATAAATGTATGAACTGAAATGCATTTACTGAAATTAGTTACTGATTAATTAATCCTGAATTCACTATACTTTTATTATTATAAAATGCCACTCTTTTGTGATAAACATTTTTAGAGGAAGAGAAAAAAAAATGTTAACCCAGTCTACCTAATACTTTTAAGTTTTATACATTTTCAATTTAAAAAGCAAATTTGTTCAATTTGCTTTAATAGAAGCACTGGAGTACTGGGTTTATGACTGCAATTCTCAAGGACTGCACACACGTGCCATTAACATGAATAAGCAGATATTGATTCTAACTGAATATAAACTCAAAACAGTTCAACAAAGCCTTCTTCAGCACCAGAAATAAGGCATTGCCAAAGAAAACAACTATTTTAAGGATAATTTACTAAATATATACTTGCTCATTGGAGTTTGTTTGGCAGATTTTTTCCAAGCAGTGGAACGCCACAAAAAGTTAATTTTTATTAATATAATGTCAAAGACTATCAGCAAACTTAGATCAGGCAGGTTTTTGGCAGTAAAAACCCTCCTTTGAGAAATTATAAAGAACAAACATCTATTTTGGCAGATGGGATATAACATCTCCCACGGGTGGAATTTGGGTACTTCTTTGTGAGGTTAAACATTCAGTGTTTCAAGGAAGAGTGAATTAATTTCATGCGTGTTCCTTTTGCCTGCCACCCACCCACGGCCCTCACTGTGAGCAACTTCTATTCACACTTCCAGCAAAAGTATCCAGGAAATTTTCAGAAAATCTTTCAGGAGAGACCTGGCTGGACAGAGAAGTAACAGAGGACACTCTGGCACACATGGCTCCTGGAGATGGAGAGGTGTGTGTGGGAAACTGGAAGGAGAGGATGTTGTGCCAGCTGGGTAGGAATGGCTCAGAGAGACAAGTCAATGCTCCGGAGCCCATAAGAAAATCCCAGAAAAGCTTTAAAATGCCATTATACCCATGGATTCATAGAATTGTCAAGGTTAGAAGAGGTTTTCAAGATCATCCAGTACAACTGCTCACCTGTAACCCCCTAAACCCCTGAACCTCATCACCCAGTGCCAGATCCAGATGCCTCTTAAACACCTCCAGGGGTGGTGACTCCATCACCTATGTGGACAACCTATCCCAATGCTGAGCACCCTAATGGGGAAAATTGTTTTTATTAATGTTTAGGCTGACTTTCCCCTGTCTCAGCTTAGGCCTTTTCCTCTGGTCCCCTCACTGTAGGCTTGGCAGGAGAGACCTGTCTCCTCCTCACTACAGCCTCCTTTCAGGGGGTTGTAGAGAGCAGCGAGGACCCACCTGAGGTCTCACCAAACCCATCTACCTCAGCCTCTCCTCATATGACATGTTCTCCAGATCCTTCACCAGTCTTGTTGCCCTTTGCTGGGCACTCCAGGACCTCCACGTCCTTTTCTGATTGAGGGGCCCAGACCTGAACACAGCACTTGAGGTGTGGCCTCACCAGTGCTGAGTCCAGGGGCAGAATCTCTGCCCTGCTCCTGCTGGCCACACTATTCCTGATCCAGGCTAGGATGTCACTGGCCTTCTTGGCCACCTGGGCACACACTGCTCCTGTTCAGCTGCTGTCAGCCAGCCCTCTCAAGGCCCTTGCTGTCAAACAGTTCTCAGGTCACTCCTCCCGCTGCCTGGAGCACTGCAGGGGGTTGTTGTGACCCCAGAGCAGGACCCAGCCCTTGGCCTTATTAAACCTCACACAGCTGCCCTTGGCCCACTAATTGAGCCTATCCAGATCCCTCTGCAGAGCCATTGTACCCTCCAGCAGATCAACCCAAGCTGGTGTCATCTGTAAAATTACTGAGTACATTTGATCCCCCCAATCAGTTCATCAATAAAGGTGTCAAATGGGACCAGCCCCAAAACTGAGCACTGTGGAACACCACTAGTGACCAGCTGGATTTAGCTCCATTCACCACAACTCTTTGGGCCTGGCCATCAGCCAGATTTTTACCCTTGCAGGGGCACAAGCCCACCCATCTAAGAGGAGCCAGTTTTTGTAGGAGGATGCTGTGAGAGACCGTGCCAAACGCTTCACTGAAATCTAGATACACACACCCAGTCTTTCCCTCATCTACTAAGTGGTTCCCTTTGTCATAGAAGATCATATTGGGGTAAGTAATTTTTCTTGCTGTCTTTAGCTGCAGCAGCCAAATCAAGTTCTAGTTGGGCTTTGGTCCTTCTAATCTTCTCCCTGTGACATTGCAATATCCTTACAGTCCTCCCAAGTTACCTGACTCTCATTTCAAAGTCAACAGATTCTCTTTTTTGCCCTAATTTCCAGTCTAAGTCCAGGCTAGTCTTTTTCCACAATGACTTGTCTTCCTACACATGGGACAGCTTCCTCCTGAATATTTACCAATTCCTTTTTAAAGCACACCCAGCCTTCCCTGGATGCCTTTGTCCCTAAGGACTGACTCCCAAGGGACTCTGTCAATCAGTGTCCTAAACAGGCCAAAGTCTGCCCACGAGCAGTCCAAGGTGGAAGTTCTGCTGCTGCCTCTCCTTCCTTCCCCCAGTGTTGAAAACTCCATCATTTCATGGTCACTCTGCCCCCAACAGTCACCAAGCACCATGTCTCCCACCAGTTCACAAACTTCTCTGTTCACAAGCAGCAGGTCTAGCAGGGCACCTCCTCTGGTGGGCTCCTTCACCCATTGTGCTAGGAAGTTGTCTTCCACACACTCCAGGAGCCTCCCACACTGCCTCCTCTCCACTGTGTTGTATTTCCAGCAGACATCTGGCAGGTTGAAGTTGTCCATGAGTACAAGGGCCAGTGATCATGAGACTTGTGCCAGCCCCTTGTAGAACACCTCATCTGGTTGGGTGGTCTATAAGAGCCCCCCACTATGGTGCCCCAAACCTGTCCAGCCCCTGGGGGACATTTTATCCAGCACACCTGGAGAAGGTGAGAGAGTGGGTTTTTGTTTTGTTTTGTTTTAGTCTAATACAAATACCTTCCTGTGAAAACCTACAATCATTCTTACATTGTAGTCTAAGAGAATTTTCAGATTTTAATTCCACAGAGCTCTATAGCTCTGTCTGAAAATCCACAAAGTCACACATGAGCAGAAATTTATACATAGTTCTCCTGGAGGTAATCAACACAAGCTCGTATTATATAAAAGTTATTAGAATGGTAACATTATCAGAATGGGAAGTTCGTTTCTTTTGATGAGAAGTATGTTCCTGAATTCAGGATAGCTTTTCTCTTTTAGTTTGAACTCTGCTCATACCTGTGCTATCAACTTTAGCTGAGGTAATTCAGATCACAGCTCTTCTAGCCAGGAGGGAGTATGAACTTCCAAATTACAGCCTTCTTCCAAAGAACAACCCCTACCTCAGCAGAGGTGAAATATTTCACTAGGAATGGCAGAAAATGTCTAACTCCACTGCCCTCATTGCTAGACTGTTTTGAGGTACAAACTATGTCCTAGAAATAAAAGTGTTCCAGAAGTCTTTTACAGATGACTCCAGTGATGGCTGTTGTGTCAGTGTGTTATGATTTATTGTTCACTCATTTAGCACTGGCAGCCTCTGGAAGGCAATAACACTGAAGGGCACAGGTTAGCTTGTACACCATTGCCAAACACTTTGTACACTTTTTTTTTAAGAATTTTTGTTAAATGTGTAAATCCTTTAGGGCTTGTAAATGTCAAGACTTTAGTGCTCCTGTACTACAGCCTGAGCAGCAGCTGTTGAAAGTATCAACTGCACTCCTGGGTGGCAAAATTAACACCTTGTCACTCACTAGGTTACAAAAAAAATACAATACAGAATTTATGATATGCAACAGCTCAAACTGATGTTTTATTCCTCTTAAAATCTGAACTTGGGCAATTTTGAGAAGAGAAAATCTCTCTGTACTGCAGAGCTTTCAACTATCAGTCAGGAACTTGTGTGGAGTTTATTGGTGCTCCCCCTGAGCTGGATGCAGCGAGAAACATGTGAGCAACCTTGAAAATTGCTGGTGAATCTCCTCATGGAGATTAGAGTCACACCAAAAATTTAAGGAGAACTACATTAGTAGGCAAATAGTAGGAGAGAGGAAATTTAAATAGCTTTTCATTATGAGTGTGAAAACAGCCCCAGATTTACAGGTAACAGCACAGGAACTGCCCTGTCAGACACACCCATCCCTAATCCACAGTCACAGTATGGGAAATAAGTTCTGCCAAAAGCAGTAACTTCTCCTCAAATCAGCAAGGGAAGGTGGAAGCAATACCCTGCCATTGCTAAAGCCCTGCTAGAGAGAAGTGTGTTAAACCTATGTTTGTCAAAACATGGGTGGATGGCACAGAGTTTTGTGCTTTTTTTCTTTATAAACAAGCTAGTTGACACTCCCTGGTCACCTCCAAACCTTAAAATATCCTTCTGCTTCACAGTTTAAATGTGGCTTCTCCACTGTTCCCATGACATAACACACTTGATGATCTTATGTGGCTCTTGATCTAGTTTTGATCTCACTCAAACGCTGTGACTCATGAGGAAACCAGGCCAAGGCTCCCAGTTTGGGGTGTCTCAGAGAAGCCCAGACAGGGCTTCAGCCCCAGCACCAAGGCAAGGAACCAGCACATGTCCAAAGGCACACTAACCACTCCAGCATCTCTAGCAAAGGTATTCACACATCTTAACCTTTCTGAAGGCAAGCAGTGGAGTGAAAGCCTCTGGCACTCACAGCGCCACAGCCTCAATGAATTTAATATGGACAAGTTTTTCTAGCGACTTCCTCGCTGCCTCCCCTCTGTGTTAACCACAGGGAGAATGTTTCTGCCAAAGAAATCTAGATACTTCTTTGGTTACATAAGAAAAACTGTTACCCAAGTTTAAATACCATTACCCAAAATAAACAAGAGCCCATGAATCAAGTCTTTGCTTAGCTAATGAAGGCTCTGTGAATACTGATTTCAGGCACTGATGAAGTTTTATAACTGGCAGTCTTATAACTGCTACAATGATTCCAATCTTACAGGAAGATATTCCTGCCTTCCTGGCTGTCTTGCAACACATACGACAAATTACTCTGCCAGTGACACGTGACAGAAAGACCAGTTCATCAACAGACAGTGGCCAAGAGGTGTGATGATGTGGAAATAAATCTGGATAAATCCTGCTGTACAAAATGCATTGCATGAGCAAATCCATAAATAGTGTAAGTGAAACCAAATTCACTCTGCTTAATTAATTCTAAAATGGGAATGGATTGGAGTCATCTGGGCTCGAGGAGGGTGTGGAAATACAGAACCTCCTGTAGCTGAATAGCTGCTGCTGTGTCCCTTCTGCAGGGTCTTGGGGCAGTGTGTTAGGAGGGACTCCAGGAAGCCTTTTCCTAATTTTGCTTCTGGTCGTGTTCTTTCATCAAGATAGAATTAACCACATGCTTATATTTGCTGCCCATTTAAGAAGAGGTCCTGGTAGTTTTATGCAGTTTGTGCATTGAAAGTGCTTTTCCTCCTGAAACAGTCCCACTTGGAGACCCTGAAAGGACTGACAGACCCTGTGATTTCACATGCTCTGAATGCAACTTCATTTCTCCATATCAGCATCATCCATAACCTCACATTTCACACTACACCATTACATTTTTGTCTCTACTGATCTACTTTGTGTTTATTTCCCATCCCATCACTGACCTGAGTAAATGTTATTTTTTTTAACTGTTCAGGCAATATAAATGAAGTGTGTTCAAGCAATGGAAGCTCTTCTTTTGTTTTGTTCTCCAGATGTAAAAGAGAACTCAAACCTGAGAATCTGAGGTCATATTAGAATAACCAAAAAGATCATACAGCTACATGCTCTCGCTGGAGGTTAACCCTGCATTTGCAAACACACATTCTGTGTACAAAAGTACTTTTAGAAGGTGTAAAAATTGATAGTTCCAGATTTCTTTTGGGTTTTTTTCTGCAGTGTAGAATACATCCACATGAGTGTTATCAATAACACACTGAACATACAGGAAGACTCGGGAATTTTGATGGTACGTGTAGGGAATTAATGTTTGAGAATACGAGAGGTAGTGATTAAATGCCAAAGGAGTGAACTTCTTGAATGCAAAATGGGACATCTGTTCCTTTGCTTTCCAGTCTGTCTGGGTTTGGTTTCGTTGTTTTTTTTTTTCCTGACAATTTGTATTATTTTCTCCGTTCCATCTACAGCAACCCAGTTTTTCTGTCTTCACTGTACATGTTTCAGCTTGGCAACCTTCTGCCTTCCTGTCTCAGACCACATTTTCACTTGCTTCCCTAACAAATGACAGCATGGCATTGTTTCTTCTTGTTCCAAAATACTGTGTTGCTTTTCTGGTTTAGTAGTGATTCTACATGTGCTTGGGGACCACTGTGAGCTACTTGAATTTACTCAGCAAAAGCAGCATTAGTGCATCAGCCTGTGGGATTTATGAGGGATGTGGGGGAGCAGAGGCAGGCAGAGGTCTGGCTTGGTGGTCAGCCAGGTCCAGGAACACCTCACATTTCTGTGGCACCATCACTGTGTATCCCCATGATCTCTTGTGTGGTTGAAGGGTAATTCCACACACTGCTTGAGGCTACAAGACATGTGAGGACATCAACCCAGCAGATGTAAGGGTAAGGGACCCCTGGGTAACATGAAAACACAGAATCCCAGAATCAGTGAGGTTGGCAAAGCCCTCCCAGCCCCTGGAGCCCACCCTGTGCCCGATGCCCACCTTGTCCCCCAGCCCAGAGCACTGAGT
>JAWWEV010000169.1:4414113-4428580 GCA_035583235.1 Hafferia zeledoni | reverse complement strand
TGGAGTTGGACCAAGGGTTGGACTTGATGATCTCAGAGGTCTTTTCCAACCCAATCCATTCTATGATTCTGTGATTCCGGTCTCTTACCCATGGTTTGTGGAAGGAAAAGTCGGTTGTTTTACAGTGGCCCATGTCCAGCTGCCTCTTCCTTCATCACACTCCTCTCCCATTCATCACAGCCCTGATGCTCCTCCCACATCATCACCATTGTTTTCTTGTCCTCAGCAAAGCACATTGATACACAATAGCCCTTCTCTCCCTGAATATGCTGGAAAACTGGAGAGTTTTTTGTTTCCTTTTTTAGTACTCTTGTCAACCACACATCATCACAGTGCTCAGTGGCTGCTCGATGGTTAATCCCATCATCTAATTAGACTAAACTGTAATATGAAAGAAGATAGTTTATTCATTAATCCTCCCATTCCCTAGACAACTAAAAAAATCTGAAATCAATACCAATGGTGGAAAAGCTTTGTGGACTATATTGAAAATACCAAGATGTGCCCATATTTTTCAATCGACTTGTGTAAATTAAAGCAAAAACAATTGGATGTACCTGATATTCAGGTGTGACCAGGCAGCTGATATTTAATACAGTAAAAGATTTCTGCAGCTACTTCATTAAAATTCAGATGTTAAATGCTTCTTTATAGCAGATACCAGAATCTTTGTTGGAGCCCTTTTTACAGCCACATATCATGGTTTATGCAAATGACCACGTGCACACAAGTCATACCCAAAGCTTGCCTTGAGTGTGGGTGTATTTGGGTTGTGTTAGATTCAGCAGATCAAAATGAAGAACAACATCTCCAATGACATTGTTCACAGGAGCACAGAACAAGAATGGGCTAACATCAAAGACAGAAAGACAGTCTCTGGTTAGAGCCTGGAATAATATTTTTAACCACAAAGACAGCAAAGTCCTAGAACAGTGAGACTGTGAGATTTCTATCATCCTCTCAGGAACAAAATGAGCTCAGTAGATTTGGAATGGAGGAAACTTAGAAAACCTCTTACTTTTTGAGTACTGCTTTCCTACAACTCCATGAGTCTCTACATCAAAAGGGATGAGAAAGAAGGTGCTTGCAGGACAAGAAGCCTGACAAGTATCTCAGCTTCTAGAATACATAGCAACATGAAAGTTGTTCATTTTCATAGTTTCCTTTTCATTACCCATAGTTTTTCACCCTTACAGGACAACTTTTCACAGCTCAGCCTAGAAATCACATGAGACCAAAGGCAATTCACATTAGGGTCTATGTGTTTTTAACACAGTCTCTTTAGTTCTGGTTTCCAAAGATATAGTTAATTTTCAGAGCAACACTTAGAAGTAAGACAGTATTTGCTAAAATAATTTCATGGCAAAGATGCCTTCTCATGTTTATACATTAAATCATGAAAACGACAGCTACATATGGCATCCAAGAGAGCTGAATAAATTAAATTTCTTGTTTTGACATATTTTTGGTGTGAAAAGAAGGAACCAGTGTCTTCACAGGAAACAATGTGAAGTCAAGAGCTACCCACCACTAAGAACTCGATCCTGCAATCCTTGCATTCCCAGTGTCTCCTTTGAAGCTTCCGTTCACCTTTGAAATTCCTATATCAAAGCAAAGTTTGTATCTTAAAAGACCTTCTTCGATTATTCTGAAACTTAGTTAATAGAATCACCCTCTCCTTCCATCAACCCAGCAGAGAGACTGGCAATACAGTGGCACAGCAGGAGTCTGAAGGTTGCCGAAACAAAATTACTATTCTAATGATGATTACTTTGCTGTTTTGTCTGTTAACAAAATGAATGTTTGGAGAGGCCGATGAGCCTTGAAATTTGTTGTTTCACTGTTATCGGAGTTACCAGAACGATTTCTGAGTGTGGGGCTATTTCTCACTGTTACTCATATAGAAAACATATGCCCGAAGTTAAATGTACAAGAAAAAAGAAAAGCGGTTGGGAATTTCGGTATGCCACGATGTCTTGGTTGAGAGGAGAAAGCAGACAGAGAGATATGGAGATTCAGAATCAAGTGCTTCTCAAAACCCTCACCTCCAAAACAAAAACAATCTTAAAATACTGCTCCAAGGCTTCAAGTACTGGAGCGAAATTAAAAGCAAAAATGCTAAGTGCTATACCAGGTCAGAGTGATAACCCTCAGCTTGTTTACTGTTTACCATTGACCTGCTCTGGCTACCAGTGCCCTCTGCCCACCCCTCCATGACTCTCCTTCCCCCTGGGGCCTTGCTCTGCTCCCCGTAATTTCCCTGCTCTAGCACTGATGCTCCAAGTTACACACCAGCACATCCCATGCCTTGCTCAACATTTTATTGGTGATGCAGCTGCTGTTTGCTGTGGCCCCTCCCTGCCACCAAGGATTCCCCTCTGACTTGGACTTCTGGTTTTAATGACTGAGGGGGATGGTTTTTACTCCCTGATCCCCTGAAGAAGTCCCCCGTGGGTACTTTATGGTGCCACAGCACACACGAACATGGCTGTGGTTACCTCAGTGCTTGGCAGCCTGGCTGGCAGCTGGCACAGCAGTGATGCTCCTCCATACATTTTGGCACAGCATAAACAATTTGAGCTGATTAAATATTCCCTCTGAGTCTGCTGTGCAGCTCACTGCCCTATCTGACAGGTTAGAAGGAAAAGAAGGAAGAGCCCTGCTATGTGAGAAACACCTGACACTGCAAAAAATAAGGGAAGGGAGGCATGAGAAAAGGACAAAACCAGCTCCAGCTAAAGGGCCAGAGATTGCTGTGTGAGTGACCACACAGAGGTAACCTTGGGCTGATCAAGCAGCTGTCTTTTTGCCTGGGTGTCTGTGCAGTTGGGAAAGAAGTGTGTGGGGAGAAATTTCTCCTTAATCCAGAGAAGGTGTCTGGCAATCATCAAAATACCATTCATTAACATACTGTGAAGGCAACGCCTCTAACCAGGGGTGGGGATTATACGAGTTAGAAGGGACCAAACCTGGTGGGTTTTTCACAGATAAAGGGGCTGGAGCACCCCGGGTTTGGCACTGCTGGCACACAGTGACTGCCAGAGCAGTGCTGGCACTGGGCCACGAGGGTGGCCAGGATCTGCTGTCCGGGGGAAGGGGCAACAACTGGCATGCTGAGACTGGCAGAGCCTTACCTGAGAGCTGGGAGGGACCATGCTCTTCTTACCTAAACATTCAGAATGAGATTTTAGGCTGTTTTTCCAAGTTATCTATGCTCCTGGTTTCAGTCGTAGCTGAGAAAAGCCACAGCTGTACTCAGCTGGTACAAAACTGAGGCTGCTGCTGTTCCAGAACCTCTGAGGATGTTGCTTCTGCCCTGAAGTGCTCTCTCATTTCTGCCAAGGCACCCAAATGGCATTTCTGACATGGCAGGAGTGTGGCACTCACCTTTCAGCACTGCAGCGGGCTGCTGCTCTCCCCAGGGCAGTGGCTCAGGCAAGCAGAGTGGACAGAAAGGGGAAGGCCCTGCATTTACCCCTGGACAGAGAGCATACAGTGCTTGTGTCTTCAACGTGGGATAATCCTAACCACACAGGCTGTAACAGCCTTCTCCCAGGCAAGGCCTGCAGAAGAGGAGCAGGGAGTGAGAGCAGACATGCTGTGTGCAAGCAGGGCAGGAGGTGTGGGGAGGAAGAGGCTTTGACTACCACGAACTTGCCTAAACACTTGAGCTGGCCTGAAATGTAAGAGAGACTGAAGAGAAAGGACTTGGCCTGACAAAGTCCTGCTATTGGATTTTTGAGGGGTTTCAGTATTACCTGGAGGAAGAAGAGGAAGGACACCTCTTCACAAGTGAACTACTGATTAATGAGAGAAGACAAATGCCAGCCTTGCTGCTGTAAGGAGGAGAGGCATCTTCTAACCATTTGCTCATACATTGACACTCCCCATGGCACTTCATGCTGACAGGCCACAGGCTTACTCCAGTTTTGCAAAGCAAATATCAATACAGATTAACACCTTTCAAAGCTGTCATGCACCAGTACCAGATACAATGTCCTCTCTTCTGACCTCTATAAGAAACAAGCTTCTAAAACATCATATCTTATTGGATTTTAGGAAGAGATAGAAATTAAATCTAAATACACAGCTGATAAGTACAAACACAAAAAGGGAAAGTGTGAAAAACCTTAATGCTGATATAAGTTAAGGCAAAAATTAACATTGAGATGATGGGAAGGATAAATACAGATAAGGGATGGAAAGGGTGATTGTTGAACCCTGAAGCATATCACAAGGCAGGAAGTTTTTCAGCAATCTTAATATAAAGATAAAAGAAATTTTCCAGATTGCAAAGGCAGCTCTTGCCAGTAAAACAATGTGTCCACAGTGAGATACTTATAGAATGTCTTTTTCTGAAACTAAAAGACTAAAAGCTAATTAATACCCTATTGTGGAAGATAGAAGGTACACTTCAAAAACAGCCTCTTCTCGTTGCCTCCATCAGCTTACTTCCTGGAGTGCTCCATTTGTCTCTAAGTGTACTCTTAGAGAATCCTGTCGAGGACTTAAGAGCCCTCAGTACCATCTTTTCATCTGCTTACCCTGCTGCCTGTTTTAGGCATCTGCACCAGAGTCACATGCTTAGCATAAAATGTCAACTCTCTGCTCCTCCTGCTTTGCAGTCTGCCCTTGTCAGCACTCAGGTGGTTACTCATTCCTCATGCAGCACATCACTTAGGCTTCTGGGATTTACAGTCTGAAGTGTGGTTTATTTATTTATTTATTTTATTTCTGCACAATAAACAAATGGGAATTACAATAATAAATGATATATGAAAAATTCACAAGCTGCAACTACGTAGTCTGAAGCTCCTGGTGGGTGACCCCAAAGCTTGGAACATCCCAGAAATAGTGGTGTGGCCAAACACATGGATCAGCTGCCTGATATTTGATTTACATCCCAGTCAATCTTCTCCCACTGCTGTGCCATTTTCTCCAGCTCTTCAATCTGTGCCATTGGTGGTTTCTCCTCACTCCTTTCATCACTTTTGGAACTTATCTCTCCCCTTCTTTCTCCTCCCCACTGTTGCTGTGCTCACAAAGAACAGGGAAGAGAAGAGTGAGATGAGAAGAGGCAGAGACAGGTACCAAAGCGATGAGTGGAAGAAAAACACTTGATTAATTCTACCTTGATGAAGTAAGTTCAGGAAAGAGCTTCTTGGACTGACTTCTGCCACACAACTTCAAGACTCAGCCCTGCAGAAGAGAGCACAGCAGTAACCATTCAGCCACAGGAGGTTCTGTATTTTCACTATCTATTTATAATTGTGTTTGTGACTCTGGCCTAAAAGGAAACATTACACTGTCTAATCCCTGCCTGCAGAATTAGCCACAGTGCTGAGGGCAGGGCTGAGCTGTGTGCAGCTTGGCTCAGGAAAAGGCATGCAATGTTCTCAGGCACTGACTGTTACACCAACAGTACTGTCTGGCTATTAATCTTAAAGCAATTCATCTTTCTCATGCTTATTGATTAAGAAAGTGTGGAGTCCTTGACAGTAACATTGTTATTGACCCTTGGGATTTCTGTTGTGGTTGCCAAAAAGGCCAGATAAGCCACATTTCACTCCAGCTGTTCTGTCAGGAAGCCTAACTTGACTCCCATGTTTCAAGATTTTGATTTTCTGTTCTAACATGGAAGAAGTATTCATGTGGCTTGCACAGCTCAACCAGAGCAGCTACAACCTCCTTGCTGTATTTCAGGTGAATGGTCCTGCGAGCTTAGACCACCTTGAAATAAATGGAATTGCCTGCTGTGTCAGAGATGTTTATCTCTGGGGAACGTTGCTTTTATTGGAAAAGCTGAGTGAAAGGAGAGCTCTCATGAATCTGAGAGTGGAGATTAGACTTGTTGCCTTTAGATTAAACCTCTCCTAATTAACCTTCCAATTAACCTCACATCTCTCCTTTGAACAAGACCATAAATACAAATGATACTACAATCCCTTTTATAAAAGAAGAGTGTTTGGTGGATAGAATAATGATATATGACCATAATCTACAGGGAATTGTATTAGCAAGAGTTTTAAATTCTGCCATCAGTCTCCAGGAAGAACAGAGAAGGCACAGCTGCTACGACAAGCACAAAACACAAAGCATGATGTTTTCTCATCCAAGTTTTGCCAAGTGAACTCTGAGATGCAGGATCACTTGAAAATACTGGCTACATTTGTAAGGTTTAAAGAAAACCTGAGTTGAAAATCTATGCCATGGAGAAATTAAGGAAGCAAAAAAAACCCCTTACCAATCTTGTATCCATAAGACAGGAATCAATGAATCTTCAACAAGAAGGCAATGCTCCAAGTGAAATCTTCCTTACTCTTGTGTGAGGAGGAGCAGTTCTACTCCAGAAGACGCTTTATAAGTGACTCCTATCATGTTAAAATATCATTTTGTCCTTCCCCCCTCCTCCCCCAGAACAGCACATATTTTTTTGCCCGTCAAAGATTGTTTCTTCACATGAGAAAAGTTCTTTCAGTTAGACACCATGTTCTGCTGAATGCGTAAGTGGTGAAAATTGATATCTTTTAAAAATTGGAAAAAACTCTGCAAACTTTCTGTCTGTGAACTCCAGTTTAATAAGTACTAATTTTCCTTTTCTCGCTTCAGTGTGTGGTGGGTTGACCTTTGCTGGACACCAGGTGCCCACTCAGCCCCTTTATCAGTGCCCGTCCCAGCTATAAAGGTGAGAGAGAATAAGATGGAAAACAACTTGTGGGTTGGGATAAGACAGTTTATTAAAGCAAAGGAAAGCAAAAACTTTTGTATGCAAAAGGGAAATTAAAAATAACAAGGTTTATTTTCTACTTCCCAACAGCAGCAATGTCTGGCCACTTCCCTGAGATCAGGGCTTTAGCACACAAAATGGTTTATTAGCAGGCAGCCACTGGAAAAAAACAAGTAGCTCCCCTTCCTGCTGCTTTCCTTAGCTGTTGTGTCTGAGCTGACATCCCATGGTCTGGAATGGGTTAGTTTGGGTTAGCTGGCCTGGTTGTGTCCCCTCCCAGGATCTTGCCCTCCACTGGGGAAGAGCCAAAACACTGGTATGTTCTTAACACCTTTCCACCTCCCAGTGCAAAGCACAGCACTGGGAGGGCTGCTGTGAGAAAACAAACTCCAGTTCAGACACACCCAATACAACCTCCACCCCTTATTCCATACCATTTGTGTCATTCTCAGAACCCGTATAACACATATATATCTTCTGACTATCTCTCATGCTGTCCCAGATAGATATTATTTTTTCCCATTGTATGGCCTCTTTCCACCCCCTCAGATCTTGGGCTCCATTCCATCAGGGTGGGTGCTCAGGATGGGAGAAGCAACACAATGGATCCTTGGGCACCAACACCAGTCTGGCTCAGGTCATTATCATGCCCTCCTTGCTCTTCCCAAAATTTGTTCTTCATTGTCCTGCTACTTTGCTTCCTGCAACACACAACTTACACCACAGATCATTTCCCCCAAAAGTTAAATCTCCTTGGAGCACACATCAGGTCTCCCCATCCTTCTGCATCACCCACCAGGTACACCCTGGTCCCTGAGCAAAGACAATCCTGTGGATGGGTTTGCCTTTCCCCATGGGAGGAGAAACCCACACTGACTTCCCCACATGCAGTATAGGGAACCTTCTCTCCTCCCACGGTATTGAGGGGTTGGGTTTAGGTTTGGGCAGTACTAGGGCAGCTGGCAGATCCCCTGGTGTTGACCAGCCAAGTGGCTTCAGTTAAATTTGCCTCCCAATGCTTCCATGTTCCACTACCTAATGCTCTTAACATAGTCTTCAACAGCCCCTTGTACCTCTCAGTTTTTCTGGAGGCTTGTGTGTGATAAGGAATGTGATAGATCCACTCCATGCCATGTTTCTTTCCCCAAGGGCTAATAAGATTATTACAAAAGTGAGGCCCATTGTGTGATTCAATTCTCTCTGGGGTTCCATGTCACCCCAGAATGTGCCTCTCAAAACCTAAGATGGTTTTTGGAGCAGTGGTCTGGTTTACAGGGTGTGTTTCCAGCCAACCAGTTGTTGCCTACACCATGATGAGTGTGTAGCTCTTACCTTGGCATGTTCATGGCAGTGCTCGTATGGAGTCAATTTGACAGGACCCACCAGCCCTTCTCTCTGTTCCAGGAATATTTCACTCACATGGCCCTGCTTTATTGCAGCACATGTTTCACATTTGTGAATATCCTCTGTGATGCCCTCCATGGTAAGGTCCACCCCTCGGTCACAAGCCCATTTGGATGTGGCACCTCTTCCCAGATGTCCTGATGTTTCATGGGCCCAGTGGGCTAAAACAGCTTGCCCTCCTGCTGCCAATCTAAGTCTACCTGGGCCATTCCAGTCTTGGCAGCCTTATCCATTTGCTCATTGTTCTGATGTTCCTCAGTGGCATTACCTTTGGCCATGTGAGCATCAACATGACACACCTTCAGAGCCATGTTTTCCACTAGTGCAGCCATGTCCTGCCCCAGTGTAGCAGCCCCGGTGGGTTTGCCCCTGCATTGTCAGTGGGTCTTCTCCCATTGCTGTAGCACCTCCACAGGGCATCAGCCCCCACCCAGGAGTCAGTGCAGAGACACAGTCCAGGCCATTGTTCTCATTCAGCAATCTCCAGGGCTGCTGGGATGGCTTTCACTTCTGCAAACGGGTTTGATTCTCCCTCTTCTTCAGCAGCTTCAGCGATCCATCGTATGGGACTCCACACAGCAGCTTTCAACCTCTGATGGTTTCCTATCACATGGCAAGATCCATCAGCCTCTTCCATTTTCTAGGAATTCATTATATGGTGGTGCCTCCTGGCCACGAGTCACCTTCTCAAGCAGTGTTCCAAAATCTCTGCTATCTGGCCAGTCCATAATCTCTTCCAGAATTCCTGGGAAATTGAGTTTTCCCATTCAGGCTCATTGTGTGATCAATGCTACCCACCTGTTCCATAAAGCACTGGTTGTGTGATGCCTTGAGGGGATGTTCCCTTTGACCATCCAGTGCAGCGCAGGGCCATCGCAGTGCCGAGAGGAGACACTTGTGTCCCAACAGCCTCTGAGGTGGCTCGAACCCCCTCATGGGCTGCTGACATCTCCTTTCCAGTTGGAGTGCAGTGGCTTTCTGATCCTTGATAACCCCAGCTCCAAAACCCTAATGGTTCACCTCATGTTTCTCCTGATGTTCTCTACCAGAGGCTCCAGGTGGGACCATGCTCCCCAGCCACAGGGTAGATGATATTTTCCATGGCTGGTCCTGTCCCAACAGCCCAAGAGCTGCTGTACAGGCTGTGTCCTGTTGGATCTGCTCCAAGGCCTGTTGTTGCTCAAGATCCCACTCAAAATTGTTCACTCAATAGAGGGGGCTCACAACCTGGAATGTGTATCCTCCGTAAACCCACAAGGTCTAGGAAAGCTTCTGTTGCCTTCTTGTTAGCCAGTAGAGACATAGTTGCTGTTTTGTTCACTACCTCCCTGGGCACATGACGGTGTCCATCCTGCCGTTTAATTCCCAAGAACTGGATCTCCCCTGAAGGTCCCTTTACCCTACCTTTTTTTATGGCAAGACCAGCTTTGAGAAGAATTTGAATTAGTTTCCTCTCTTTCTCAAAAAGTTCCGCTGTGTTGCCCCACACAATATATTGCAGGTGTTCCAGAGCTTCCCTCTGTTCCAGAGTAGTCTGGATCAATCCATGGCAGATGGTCATGCTGTGTTTCCACTCCCAGGGCAGTCGATTCCAGCTGTACTGGACACCCCTCCAAGGGAAGGCAAACTGTGGCCTGCACTCTCTTGCCAGAGGGATGAAGAGGAACACATTAGCCATATCAATTGTGGCATCACTGGGCTGCTTTTGATCCAGCTCATATTAAAGTTCCAGCATGTACAGCACAGCAGCACTCAGAAGTGGTGTGACTTCATTCAGGCCACCACAGTCCACTGCCAGGCTCCACTCTCCATTAGACTTTGGCACTGGCCATGTGGGGCTGTTAAAGGCTGGGAGGGTCCTACTGGCCACTCCCTGTTTCTCCAGTCTATGAATTAGCTCATGAATGGGAATTATGGAGTCTTGGTGGGTGTGATATTGCTGTCAGTGCACTCTTCTTGTAGCAAATGGCATTTACTGGTCTTTGACTTGCAGCAATTCCATGATGAAGGGATCTTCTGAGAGGCAAGGCAGGGTAGATAATTGTTTGATTTTTTCTGTATTCACAGTAGCTACACCAATCACCCCATCAATTCACCTTTCGATCCTTGAAGGACCCCCTCCTGAGGTAATCGATGCCAAAGATACAGAGGGCCTCTGAGCCAGTCACAATGGGGGGCTTTTCCCACTTGTCCTCTGGTAAATCCACCTCAACCTCTAACACAGACAACTCTTGGCATCCCTCTGTCACTCCAGAGATCCAGGTGGGTTCTGCACTCCTGTGTTTTGATGGCATCAGGGTGCACTGTGCACCAGTATATACTAAAGCTTTACACCTCTGTGGACCTGCTGTGCCAGGCCATCGAATCCACACAGTGCAGTGTGCCTGATCATCCCTTTCCTTCTCCTGCCAAGGCAGGGACCCTCTATTCCTGTTCCTGACCAAAGTATTCACTGTCTGACCATTGGATGCCAGATGAGAAATCCCCTCACCAGGATCAAAGGAGTTGATTTCAGTTCTTTTACATCTGAGAAGTTGCATATTTCTTTATTGTGTCTCTGCAGCACCTACATGGACATTCTTCTTGGGTGACCCCGTCCTACCAGCTCTCTTCCTTCTCAATTTAAATGACTGGGCTCCCAGCAAAAAGGTGGGTTCACCATCTATCATAGGGTTACCTAAGTGAGCCTAAATTTAGGCTTTAAATCTAGGGGTAGGCCTGGACCTGTCAGCTGACTTGAGCGAGGCTGAGCTAACAGCTGACAGTTTCTAGTCAATAATATTGTATTCTATACCATATTACGACATCATTCTTCAAAGGAGAAAAAGCCTGGGTAGGAGTGGCTTGGGCAGTCGCTTCGTAGCCTTCCTCTTGGGAGGACCCACGATGCTGTCCCAGGGGGGATGGGGAGGACCAGGCCCACCACTGGTTCGCCAGTTATCACAGGAAAGTAAAATGTGTTGCTCTGGTTCTCTCCTTTCTGCTCGGGTTTGTCTCTCTGGGGACTGAATCTTCTAAAGTGATTTGGGGTTAAAATAGTGAAATATGTGTGTTCACTGAGGGGTGGGGAATTGTGTCTTGCTGTATTCTAGCTTGTGTAAGTGTGTAGTTTCTTCTAATTCTTTTCGTCTTCTGTAAAAATACATGTAATTTAACCTAAACGTAGTTTGAAATTCCTCCCCCCCCGCCTTCTTCTTTCCTTCGGTGGGCGGCAAAAAGTTTTCTCTCTGTACTTGGGGGAGTGGCTCAAACCAAGACACCATCCCACTTCCTCATGTCTCCTCCTGGTCATACAGAAAGAACCAGAGCTCACCAGGTGGCCTCTGCTTTGGGCTCCCTTTCCCTCTGGCTGGGTCAGGAGAGGACTGATCTCCTGGGCTGCCCCTGAGAGCTGAACTGCTGGTCTGTGGGAATGAGGAAGTGCCCAGAGTTTCTTCTACATTTTGGAGACAGAAGGATGTCACCTCTTCTGCTGATGCATCCATCTGTGGGTAATACAATGCTACCAGGCTGTTGGAATATGATGCAGGGGTACTTTGAACCCCCTTCCTCCACCTGGCCATTGTGCAAAGGAACATCCTCTGGATCTTTGGGGGTATTATCACTTCTTAGGTTACTGTAGATGATTTCCAGCACTGCTAATTCTCTCAAGTATTGGATACCTTCATCTACAGTGCTCCGCTTTCCTGGGAAGTTCATTAGGTATTCCTTGAATGGATACCTTGCCCTCATGCTTGAGAGGAGCCATCTCCAAAGACTGCAAATTGTTCTTTCTTTTCTAGTTCCTCTTTCAATTTTGTATAGGATCTTGCTGCTTGATAGCTACTATTACCATAACATGCAATATATAGATACATATATAACTGCCTTTATCCCAGTTGGACTTCATGACCTTCCAGTTGCTGACTCTCAGCCCTGTTTTCCCAGCATGGAAGCAGCCAGGTAGGGATCCACTCACAGGGGTGGCAGCTGGAATCTTTCAGCAAGTCCCAAAGTTCTGATGAGGTCAGGGACTGGGGAACTTTGGTTTCCTCTTGGATTTGTCTGACTTTTTTTGCTGAAGGACAGAATTTTCTTTCTGCCCCCTTCCCTTCTTTTACTCCTTTTTCCTTCCTTATTAATTGATAATATAGATCACCTTATCCCTTTTTAGCTTTTCACTGCTGGGGCAATTACTGTAGTGGTTGAGGTTTGAGTCCCTGTGTCAGTCACAGTGTCTTCCCATGCAGTTTGGTCCCTGCCTCCCCTACAGTCCTCTGAGGGTACTGAACTGTGGCTCAATAAGCACAGACCAGGCCCCAGTTACAGGGTGAGAAGCTGCTGGTTTTCACTGGGGTAGGCAAAGCACCTTCCATCAGGTGACATGTCAGTTTGTCAGGGTTGGTTCCCTGTTCCAAGTAATGGGAGGTGCCAACTGCCCCAGGAACCTGCCCAAATCCTTTCACCCACCCTGCCACACAGGAACTGGGCTCCTCAGGGCACATCCCAATATATCACCTAAAGTTTGTTTCCTCTTACACCAGATTCCACAAACTCCATGGTGCACTGACAGTGTTAATTAGTAACAGTAACTGTCATGATGTCCAGCTTCACACAGACACAGTTCTTTTGTGAGGTGGTTAATTAAAGACAATTTGACTACATCAAACTAAAACTGAGGTTTTATTTCAGGTCCTCATCATCGGTAGGTTAGAACAGAGTTGAGGGATGGCAGAGAAAGGCACAAAATATTTACATTAAGGCAACTTTATCCTTCCCAGCACAGGGATTTTACAAAGTACAAGAAGGGTTACACACAGAACTACTTTAACACTCTGATAAACACATTTTTCAAACCTATACACACTATTCAAACCATCTAACAACACACTGCTATAGCTAAACATTAACTAGGATATATTTCATAAAGTTTGTGGATCCATGCAGTTCTTATCTATCTTATTTTTAACTTTATTAATAGAGCTCTTCACATGTAACTTTCCACAGAAATTAGCAGGTTTCTTCTCTCACTTTACTGTGAGCCCAAGGTCGTCCTGCAGATTCCACAATTAAATTTGAGGCTTCTATTTGGGAATCTGCCCTTGGCTCTTCTGCCTGAAAACCTGTGTGTTCCCCATCAAGTACCAGTATTATATAAGGATTAACAAGGAGCATGGGAGGCTTTATTATAAAGCCATTCACATCATCCCAAGAAGGGAGGGGAGAGTGTGTTCTCCCATTGTCCCCATGTGCTGGTTTAGAGGTAAACCAGTAGGAGAAATGAACTCTACACAAAAGAGATTATAAATCAGAGTTACAATTTTAATAAGAATATTACAATAAATACAATGGCATAAGGAGTAATTGGTTTTAACCCACAAAAATGCAGTATGACCCACCACCCTAGGGTACAAACCCCACGTGGTTCCCCCAAGTCCCAAAATAGAAGAGAAAAACCTGTTGGTGCAAATGACAGTCCCAGTCTGGTCAAGAGTGGTGGTCACAAACTGGGTGAAAGTGAAGGTCTCCTCCTGTCGAGGTCCTGCTGCTCCTCTGGTCCCTGAGATCTCCTTATCCCCCGCTTATGTACCCTCAGGGAGCACCCAGTCCCTCCCCCAGGGCGGGGACTCACACAATGGGTGATTAACTCTGAGTCATGGGGTATCCCTGAACTGTTGATGGCCCATTAGCAGCCACGTCCCCCCAGGCTGGGTGTGAAGGTGCCAACGACTCCCTGGGCAGCTGCTGCAAATGGCTGATTGTTCTTGGGAAATGAATAGAGGGGGTAGAATACATAGCTTGGATCACCCCCACACAGTGATAAGTGGTCTCACCTGCTGAATTAGGACACCCCAGAAGATGCTCCTCCAGTAGAACAAGGCTGTCAGTGTAAAGCAAAGCACAGGGCCCTTGTTTATATTAGTATGTTCCCAAAACTTAGAAAAATAAAGTGATAAGCAGTGCAGCCAGCTGAAGGCAGAACAAGGCCTAGAAGAGTTAACAGAGTTATGTGCCAAGTTCTGCTAAGAGGAGAAAAAGGCTCAAATTCCTCAAGGCATGTTCTATCTGTCTTACCAAGGTAGTTCTGTTCTACTCATTGAACCAAAGCCTAACACAATAGACTCCTAGGCCATAAATTAAGTAACCTTGGATGTTTAAAATAGTTTTGAGAACCCTGAACCAAGATTTTGAGGAATTAAAGCCAAGATTTTACAAGTTAGACAGGTCATGTCATCAAACAAACAAAAGGCAGGAGTTCAACAGTGATGAATCATAGAAGAGAATCATAGAATCGATTGGGCTGGAAAAGACCTCTGAGATCATCAAGTCCAACCCTTGGTCCAACTCCAGTCCCTT
>JAWWEV010000169.1:4376555-4397802 GCA_035583235.1 Hafferia zeledoni | reverse complement strand
TCTTTGTTAACAGTTGGCTAGGGTCGTTAAGAGTGGCAGGGGAGAGAATTTACATAATAATTCCAAACTACAACAGTGTGCTTCAGAAAGATGTGAACATCTTGGCTGAGGCAAGACTTAGTCAGTCAGACACATATTTGGTCAGGCCTTGGAGCTGCTTTGAGTAGGAAGAGTTCCCAGGTGTGCAAAAGTCAGAGACCACTTGCACACTAAGACTACTCATGACAGTGTCATAAACTACTTCATGTATCACTTGCCAGAATTTGTTCTGTAACAGGCAAAATATTTGTAAAATATCCTTTTCACTTCCCTGACCTGTTAGCAGCTTTTCCTAGCAGGTTAAGCAAAGGTGAGGATGCTCTCAATTGTGCATTGTTTGCACGTGTCTTGCTCACTCAGGCTTTAATTTGCTTTAATTTGCTTTGTCTGCACTGCCCTAGAGAAAACACTTCTCCGTGGAGCCAACACCTCTCAGGGACTGAGCTCCTCAGGTGATGGAAATTACTGTGTTCAATACTCCAGTGCAAAGGATTAGAAGCTTTACAAACAGAAAGGCACTTAAAATCATACTCACACACAGTAATATAGAAATCAAACATGAAAGAGAGCAGGTTTAGATTGGATATTGGGGAGGAATTCCTCTCTGTGAGAGTGGGCAGGCCCTGGCACAGGTGCCCAGAGAAGCTGTGGCTGCCCCATCCCTGGAAGTGTCCAAGGCCAGGTTGGACAGGGCTTGGAGCAACCTGGCCTGGTGGAAGGTGTCTCTGCCCACGGCAAGGGGTGGAACTGGATGATCTGTAAGGTTTCTTCCAAGCCAAAACATTCAGTGATTCTATGAAATTATAGCCTTGCCTTCAATATAAAGATTTCATTTTTCTTTCTCACCTTTATTTCTCAGCTTACTTTCTTACCTTACTTTGTATTTCATGCAACTCTTGGACTAAAACCAACCTCAAGAACTTACCAACCCATACTTAACTCTGAAAGAGGATCTTCTATGCACATCTCTAACACAGTTTTAGAGAGCTTTAAAAATTATTTCAAAACATCCACAGAGGAGGTATTGCAGTATTTCCCTATCCTGCATCTACCACAAGTCTGCCCTGTTTCAAAACCACAACCACAAAAGTGGAGGAAAATTTGCTTGTTTCCTTCTTCTATTTTCTGTATCACTTCATTAAATGCACATTAACAATAAAACAACGTCCTTTCCTTTGATGGCATTTGTAACCACCTAGTGTCAAATCAGTTTGCAAAGCAGATGCCAGCCCTTGCCCACATCTCACAGATATGTAACCCAAAGCAAGGAGAGGCTGAGGCCAGAGCCAACCCAGCCCAGGGGCTCCCCTGCCATGGCTGTGTTTGAGTGCCCATCAGGTATGTGTCCATTGTGCCAGGAGTAACCAAAATCTACCAACCAGAATTCAAGTTTAGGTCATGCACCAAAATTATTTAACTTTCCTAGTAGATTGTTCCCTAGGTTAGTAGCTCAGGGGATGTATTTGTATTGTCTAAGAAAAGCAAACAACATTTGCATCAAGCAAAGTATCTTTGACTGAAAATAAAGCCAACTATAGACACTTGAAAAACATTTTAAGTGTTGAATTTTGTTACCAACAACACAGTATGACCCAAAGAAAACCTCAGCAATGAACTACCCTGGCTGGTTTGCACTATTCTTTCTTGCTTCTGAGATCTCTTTGCATTTGTTTGTCAGGGGAAAAAGAGTGGTCTATGTTTTAAGTTCTTCCTGAAGGTATTGGTAGTCACAGAGAAAACCTGTTTAAAATCTTTTCCTGCCATGTTGCTCCTCTGTCACACAATGCAATGATTTACATTAATAACAGCAGAGTGCAGAGAAGACCTGCTGAGCCTTTAATAAACTTCCTTTTTCCAATCACTTAAAATGTTCTTTAAAGTTGCAATTGAAGTAATACAAAGCCTGCATAACAGTACACTTGACATTTATGATCTTGGCAATAAATCTGATTTCTGTTTTTACAATGTCTGCTTTTGATTAATTGTAAAAAGTTTACTATAAATACTTCTAGAGAAACAGTGGAATGGTAATAAACTATATTTTGCATGATAATACTAAATTATATAATGGAATAAATGCCTTGAACCATATACATTAAATTCCAAGTACTGCAAAAAGCCAAGTGCTCACCAATTCAAGTTTCATTACTGTTGCCATTAGGGAATAATTGTGGGGCAGCCTCAATTTCTTCTAGCCTTGGCATCTATTAATGTATTGCACCATTCTGTACAGGGTTGAAGTTAAAAGTTCCAATGTTCAAATGTAAGCAATGTTTGTAATGCATCTTAAAGCCCCTTATTTTTCTTAGTACAGCATATTAAGCTAGAATAGCAAGAGATTGTAATCTAGATTTGAAAGTCTAAGAAAAGAAACCCCCACTTTTATTATTTTTCAGCATGACAAATGAAACCAAATTATGCCACAATTCTGCCGCAGGAAAGCCCTGGCAGTGAACAGTGTGGGGTGCAATTTTATCCCTTCAGGAAACCATCCCACCTGCTGCTCATGGGTCCTTTTCTGGGGGGGTGCCAAAGCTGAAGGGTAATGGAAATATAATGAACAGCTGCAAATTAAATTATGCTGTTGTAATGTGGCATTATTTGGCAGAAATGATTTCATTGCAATTAAGGAAACAGATCCATAGCCCACAGCAGGTGGTTGTTGATGTAGCACCAGGTAAGTTGGCCCAGTGACAGAAAAGACAGCAAGAGAAGAGATTCTGCATACAAAAGCAGGGCTGCTCCCCAGTACAATAAACATAAAGCTGCATTATTAAAGGAGCAACTGATATTGGAGAGAATCAAAATAGCCACTGTACAAACATTGCTGAAGTGTTTGCCTGACTCGGAGCAGAGGCCACAACCGGAGCTGTGCAGTGTTCAAATCTCATTAGCACCTCACCAAATAGGTGTGAAATGATGGATGTGCCAGGATTTGTTACCTGCCCAAGAGTTCACCGTTCACCTAATTACTGTGTGCAACTAAAATCAGCATTTTTAGAAGCTCGTTTTCCTTGCAGTTCTTCCACTTGCAGACAGTCCTGCCACACTCAGCAGTTGAAATAAATCAGACTTCATAATAGTTTTGAGAAGTAACCAAAAGTCATGCTCTCAACACTTTCCATTCTCTCTGGTGGTTTTGGGGTTGAATTGTGACTCAGTTTTATCACAGAAAAACATTGCTTTCATTGATGTGCCTTTGCCCTAATTGCTTGTGAATTTGTAACGTTTTAAAATCAGCCACTATCATCTACATGAGCCAGATAAAGTGGTGAAAAAGAGAAAACTCAGGTAATTGCTCATTATAGTTGAATACTAAATAAATAAAGAGGGTGTCTTCCAAAAGTCCTCTTGGCCTATTTCACCTGTGCACTAATGCCTAAGTATTTTAATGTATATTTTGTAGATTTTTAGAATTATATATGTTACATGGATTTTCCTGGGTTGCTCACATATTAGATGATATTAGAAGTTACTAAAATGTTTTCTCATACATTCTTAATCTCTCTCAAGGACATGCTGTTTTGAAGAAGCCACCTGCAAGATAGTTTGAAGACAAAACACAAAAAGAAGGCACAAACACACAATGCTGATGTACTTTTCAGCTCCTTCAAGATGCAGCTGAAAGTTCCATATATCCAAGGAGTTCCATTTCTGTCAAACTTCACTTAGCCACAGCCAGGTTGGATGGGGCTTGGAGCAACCTGGTCAGTGGAAGGTGTGCCTATCCAGGACAGGGGGGTTGGAAGGAGATCAGTCTGAGGTCTCTTCCAACTCAAACCACCCTAGGATTATATGTTCCTATGACACATGTACTCTTTTCCCCCACCCTAAGGGCTGTGCACAGATACCAGCACAGCACAAGGCAGTATAAATCCCATAAATTCTCATGGAGAGTAAATCCTCCAGGTGACATAAAAACCTGTACAACCATAAAGGGACAACATGTTTGCATGCACCAAAAGCAGTGCAACAGCTAACGATGAACACACATGTCAGCAGGGTTCATTCAGTGCAAATTCACCAAGAATATGAAAAAGAATATTTTTGAAATTCATATGAATGGACTAAAAGTACTTATGATGACTCAAGACAAACTTGAACGTCTGCCCAAGTCTTGAGAGGTTTTTGTGCTCTGTATTTTGCAGCTAGTCCACAGTGGAGTTCCCCAGGGCTAAATATCCAGGCCAGTCCTGTTTAATATCTTCCTCAAGAATCTGGACAAGGGGATTGAGTGCACCCTAGCAAGTTTGCAGATGACACCAAGCTGGGTGGAATGCGGATCTGCTGGAGGGCAGGAAGGCTCTGCTGAGGGATCTGCACAGGTTCGATCCTTGAGCTGTGCCCGGTCCGGCAGCTCCAGGCTGAGGCAAAGGGGCTGGAAAGCAGGGAAGGGCCCTGGGGGTGCTGGGGACAGTGGTTGGACATGAGCCCTGGTGTGCCCAGATGGGCAAGGAGGCCAAGGACACCTGGGATGTGACAGCCATGGGGTGTGACAGCCCCAGGGCAGTCCCTGTCCCTGTGCAGACACTGCTGGGACCCCTTGAGGGCTGTGCCAGTTCTGGGCACTCCTGGGAGAGACACTGAGGGGCTGGAACATGTACAGGGCAGGAAATGGAGCTGGGAAGGGGCTGGGGCAGCAGCTGAGGGAGCTGGGAGGGCTCAGCCTGGAGAAAAGGAGGCTCAAGGGGCACCTTCTGGCTCTGCAATCCCTGCCAGGAGGGGGCAGCTGGGCGGGGGGGGGTCAGGCTCTGCTCCAGACCACAGGGACAGGAGCAGAAGGAATGGCCTCAAGTTGCATCCACTGAGGTTTTCACTGGATATTAGGTACAATTTCTAATTGGAAAGGGTTGTCAGGCGTTGTCATGGGCTGCCCATGTCAGTGGTGGAGTCACCATTGCTGGAATTGTCCATAACTGTGTGGCTGTGGGATGTGAGGACATGGTTTGATGGTGAACAGGTGCTGGTTGATGGTTGGACACAGTGGTCTCAGAGGCCTCTTTCAATCTTAACCATTCTATTATTATATGATCCATAAGATCTCTTCACTTCAGTGCAATAGTTCACTCCCTTTCAGAGCAGAAGTTCACAGCTGTGAACAGGGAGCTGTGTTTCCAGAACTGTGCAGTAGATTTTCCCAGAATCACTGTGCAGAGCTCACTGTGACCTACCATTTGAGACAGGTTAGGGGAGCTCTGGCCTTGTCCAAGTTGCAATTCTTATGTCTTGGAAAGAACCCACTGGGGAGCAGTAACATAAGCACCTGACAAACATGAGGGATTCACATCAGCTGGAGTTCTGGAGACAAAGTGGATTGTGTTTGTTGCTCAAAACCAAGCCAGTACAGCTCCTCTCTGTCCTTCAAGAATGCCTATTCACTAAGTGTTTTAGAACTAAACTAACAATTGAGATCCTGCTGCTGTTTTAACCCAGTGCTATCACCAGACAACACCTACACCTTTAGCACTAGAAAACATCCAAAAAACCAAGAATGCCTAATAGTACAAGAGACTACCAGAGAAGTTAAAACAGCCTGAGAACGGATCTTAATTAGAAAACCTCTTTAGAAAAATGCAAAGAAGCCATGAAAGTAAAGAACAGAGTTACAAAAAAGTTGCAAGGTTCATACTTTACGGGTTCACAACTATTAGGTTAAACTGTTAAGATTGGAAAAGATCCTCAAGATCATAAAGTGTTTCACCAAATACCACCTTGTTCCCCAGCCCAGAGCACTGAGTGCCACGGCCACTCCTGCTGTGGGCACCTCCAGGACTGGGCACTCCAAACCTCCCTGGGCAGCCCCTGACAAGGCCTGACCACCCTTTCCAGGCAGAAATTCCTGCTGCTGTGCCCCCTGCCACTGCCCTGGCCCAGCCTGAGGCCGTGCCCTCTCCTCCTGTCCCTGTGCCCTGGAGCAGAGCCCGACCCCCTGTCCCGGCTCCCCCCTCCTGGCAGGGATTGCAGAGGCAAAAGGTGCCCCCTGAGCCTCCTTTTCTCCAGGCTGAGCCCCCCCAGCTCCCTTAGCCGCTCCTGCTGCTCCAGCCCCTTCCCAACTCCATTTTGTACCCTGGACCATAAATGAAATTTTATCTATCAAGTGCTGGTGTGCTGAAGTTCCTTCCTCCTTCTATCTTGGTCCTGCTGCTCCTCACACTGCTTTTGAAACCCTCAAGAGCAAGGCTGCAATAATTTTCACTAAACCTCTGAGCGTTCCTGTACGATGACAGCTCCAGTGTTTGGGGACACTCTGTGCATCAGCAATGCAGGTGCAGACATCAGAGGGCAGGAGGCAGAAACTTTTCGAAGAAAAGATTCTGACTGTGGGAACGAAACCCTGGCCAAAACCAAAAATGCAGTTTTAACCATGTCTGCTTCAGATGACACTGTGAAACCTGCTTGTCAAGGACCCAGGAAGGGTATTTCAGGTTCAGCCTCTCATGGGACCCTCTCTTTCATGAATGCTGTTCTATGTCAGACAACCAAAGCCTTCCAGTACTCCTTTACAACTTACTCCTGATTCCCACAGCATAAACCACACTGCTGCAGTTCAGTGTCCTACAGGAGCACCGGCCACAGGAAAATTTGTAGTGGCACAGAACAGGCTTTGTAAAAACGCAGAATCATTGTGTCTAGAGACACAACAAGCCCACAGAGGGATTGAGGATGGAAGGGACTTGAGGAAGCCCCTAATCCAAATTCCTGCTGAAGGCCAGTTCTGAGGCCAGACCAATCTGCTCAAGGCTTTATCAGCTCAGATCCTGAGAACCTTCAAGGATGTGAAACCCCCCAACAATTTGTTGTCATTCACAACTGTGATGAGAAAGCACTTCCTCACCTCCTCCAGGTCACTGATAAAAATGTTACTCAGAGTGAGTCACAGCACAGACATCCCACAACACTCTGCTTTTTACTGGCACCCATTAAGTGAAAACATGAAGTTAGAACAGGAGAGAAAAGCCCAAAGGAGACAGAAGTACAGGCATAATTCACTGTCAGTGCCCCAGGACTGTGACTTTGTGTGTTCTGTCCTGACACATCAAGCCAGCTCACCACATCATTTTTGCTTCCAGATCCAATCAAGCTGTATACACCTTGGCCACTATCCAGCACAAGTCTGTAATAATTAGCTGTCAAGTCTGTCACTGCTCCTCCACAGGAGGACCACAATCTTATTCACCTACAGCAGTTCGTGACACATCATGCCTAACCCTCTATTTCCTCCAACAAAGAAGAGAATAATCTTTTCCAAGTTAATGAAAAGGCATCATGTGTGTGATACATACATACATATATATTATTTCTATATGTAGACTTCATTAAAACACTTAATTATTTCATCTCCTCTGCAATACAAAATAGTGTATCCCAGTTCAGTAAAAAGACTCCCACCAATACAACTGGAGAGAATTTAAATGAGTATCGTGCTCACTAACTCTCCGTGTTCCACCCCAATGGACTCAGACCTCCTCCCACAACAGTGCTGCCCTTCACTGCTCCATGATCAAACTAACCTTAAAAAGGAGAGGCTCTCTGTGGTTCTTCCCAGGTCCTGTGTCTGGTTCCTTGGCTGCTCTGCAGACAGCTGTCCTGGTGCATGTTCCAGAGTGCCTCCAGGGACAGGAGCACCTGAGCAGCAGCAGGGCTCTGCCTGTTGTCGCTGGTGTCTGTGGGAAAGGAAACACGTGGGATCATGGCTTAGGTTATGATAACAACCATGGGGAAATTTGCTAACAGAAAACAATAGCAACTTTGCATAAGCAGTGATAATTTTTTTTTAATAATGATGATGAACATCTTTCTTTTATTCAGTTTGCACTCCAACTCCAAAACGAGTTTTAGGCAGTAATATAAAAATGACACAGAAAAGAAAATAAATCACTGTGACTGGTCCCTGAAAGAGAAAGCAGTGACTGCAGAAGTCTGTGTATCCTTCACATATCCTCCATGGCTGCTGACTGGGTAAGCAGCACAAGGAATTTCATTTTCCTCATGGAGTCAGAACCCTGCTGGGTGAGGAAATTAAGATACAGAGGAAAGGGGGAGACAAATTTTGCTGCATTTAAAAAGCACCTTTTCCAGACACAGAGAAACAAAAGCCTGCCTTCCATCACTTCTGTTAGGGCATTACTGAAAAGTTAAGTATTTTTCAGTTCTGATTTACTTTCCTGTAATCTTTTACTGTCTTTTCACTTATTTATGTTCCTAGGAAAGATGAACCAGGAGACTGCACAGCACAGGAGACAACCAGCCTAGTATCCCATGCATGTATTCCTGACACTTCTTTACTAGTGTCATTAGGAACTTGCAATTGGGCCGGTGAGTAGGATCTCATGTATTCCCAGCTTAGTTTGATCTGAGCACCTTCTGTTCATTGTTCCTACTGCTAAACCCCAGGATTAGGGGACCTGTGTGCTTCCTTGTGATAGGGGACTCTCCATGTAATTCTGCAGATCCAGCAGTCTGACCTGTCAAGCTCCCTTAGTCCTGTATCCTGTCCTATTCCAGATGAGCAAGTCACCTTCAGCAACCCCCCAAAACACCTGGTTTTCTTGGATTAAGTTCTTTGTGGGTCTACAGAGCAAGCAAAGTAGTGTTACGTGCTCTGAGAAGGGATTTCCAGAGAGAATTGCCTGTAAACTGCATATTTTGAGTGCTTTTGGTAAAGTAACAGCAACCTCCCATTCTGCTCTCTGTGATACCCTCACTGTATTTCTGATATGACAGATAGGGCAGTCAACTTCCCAGTAAGTCAGGAAGGATCTAGAGAAACACCATAAGAAGAGTTTTTCCTTTAGAGACTTCTCAGCTGTCTCTTATATGGTAATTCATCAACATTCATTTCATCCTTCATTGCTATCAGTCTGAGGCACCCGGGGCTGTGGGTACATCCTTGCCATGTGCTGATGCAGGGAGACCACTGTGACACCTCTGCATTCACCAGCAAATGTCAGTGATATTAAAATGGCAAAGGATGAACCACAGGTTAGGTACTCCTGCTGCTTATGCAGCTCTGGACTCCACCTTTCTGCAATGATTGTGGCTACTAAGGCAAGAGAATAAGCGAACATTCTCCTTCCCTCTACTATAAGCAAACTGACTTTTGCTGCTGCCTTTGCAACATTCCTGGCATATCCTTCATGGATAGCCACCATCCACAGAGCAGCTTGCTGGGTGGAAAGCTGGCTTGGTCCCAAAAGCACTGTCACATCCCAAACTCCTTTCCACAGAAAGTGTTATGGATTAAGAAATCTTACACTCAAGGACGAAAAAGCATTTTACAGAGCTGCTTTCTCAAGCTCCAGCAAATCCATTTGTCCAAGCTTCCAGAATGTTTGCATCTCTCCATCTGCTGCAGCTAGTGCTGGCGTCACCAAATCCTGACAGCAAGGATCTGCCAGTTGCTGTGACTTACTATTTTTTGGTTTTGTAAAAAATAAACTGTGAGAACACATTGTTTCTTAAAATGATGTCACAACATTTTTAAAAATTTTGCTTACTGAGTGGTCTTTTTCATTCCCTTTGCAAGACTATCTTGCTCCTTCCAGAAAAGGAGTAAGAATAAAACCCATCCATTTGTTGGTTGCCCAAAGCCTTGGCGAGCTGTTAATCCTGGAACTCCCCACTTGAGCCAACTGTGACTCCTGCTGTGCCTGCCTGCACACCCTGTGGGGATGGGCTGTGGAGCTGCCACCTCTCTCTCCCTGGGGCAGAGCCACCCAGGACTGCTGGAACAACCAGCTCCTGGGCAGGTAGTGTTAGGCTGGAGAGGGAAACCCGTCAGGGTCAGGGTAATCCAAAGCTGGAGTACATCAGCTGCTTGAAAGGTGGAATTCCTTCACACACCCCCCTTCCTTGTTCTGTAGCCTCTGCACTGCACTGCGTCTTCAGAGGAATTGCTTTGCTCTTTGCTGAACTCCTTGGAGGTATCCACGTGAAATCTTTTGCTCAGTGCAAGAAGCAGGAGCTGGGGCTGCTCCTCTGGACAGTCAGTGCAGAACCCAAAGCCTGCTCCCAGCTGCACTGCAGCCTGTCTTCTGATCCTGGTCAACCCCTGCCCTTTGTGACTGTGGCTCACCTTATTATCTCAACGTTTTTTCTCATTCGTATTTACTGTTTCTTCCCTCTTCTCAGTTACCAACATTTTTCCTTCTCTTTGTTTTTATCAGAGCCCTGGACAGTAACAAACCTCTTCCTACATGAGGAGGAAAAACTGCTTTCCAGAACCTGTCTGCAGTGATGTGTACTGGGCAGAATACATCACCAGTTGCTTCCTTCTGTAGGATCTAAATTCCCCACCACCAGAGTCTCCTTTTTTGTCTTCCTGCTGGTTTAACTCTGACCCTGCTCTTTACTGGACACTGCTACTGCATATGAAGTAGCTGCAATGATTACCTGTGCATCATTTCAAAAAATAATGATATACCCATTAAAAGAATGTAATCCAGCCTTAATGATTTTCATGAGAAAAATTACATGAAGCAACCTCTGAATGTGGTAAGAAGTGAAAGTATTTTCAGCTATTCCATGTACTAAAATAAGGTTAAATTGGTGTTTTAAAACAATGTGCTTTATCTTAACCAACAAAATTGCTCCACATTTTGTCTTCATTGAAAATAATCTGAACAGCAATCTACTTTGAAGTCAGATAGATGGGCAGTCATACACTGAATATGCATACTCAAGCCTTACTCTCATATAACGTCAATCATACTTTTCATCTAGTGGATAAAAACAACAGCCTTCATGTGGAAAAAGTGAGCAGAGGTTTTCCTGGCGTTATTATCCAATAGTGAGGTATCTAAATAGCTAGTTTAAAAAAACCAAACTTCCAAGAAGGTCTGGTCTCATGTTCATGAGCATTACAGCATAGCCTCTGGACTCTGGCTTTGAATGGAAGACTGAACAGGAGTTGTGCCATTAACTGCTCAAAGGCAAATACATCAGACACACAAAGAAATTACGCAAAAAAAGCTGGGCAATTTAAGTGATACAAAAGGTCTGGCTGCATCGGGGTTTGGGGTTTTGTTACTGCTGTAACACGTCTCACTTACAAAATCCCAGCAAGAACTCAAGGTATGACACAAAAAGAAATGCCACTGAGTGTATTAAACAGTGAGGTGCAGCCTGTTTTGAGTAAATAAATGGAGAAGATAAATAAATGCTAATGCATGCATAATTTAACTGAAGCACCACATATAAAGAGAACAATTTTTAACTTGACAAAAAGAGGAAGAGAAACACTTTCCCAGAGTTTAGAATTCTGCATTACCACAGACATGTTTTTGGTAAAGCAATTTTCTTTCTCTCTCCCACTGAGACATATTTGTCTCTGTTGGTACTATACTGATACCAACGGAGCATCATCAAGGAAGAATCTAATAACAACTAGTTTGTCATTACACTTCCCTCAGCACAAACTGAAGCATGCTGTGCTGAGAATGAATGTGGGGAAACACTAAGAGACAGCAATTAGGAAAACGGTAAATAGCACATCTCTTCCCATTCTTGAAATGGCAGTTTCTAAATCCAGATTTTATGGTGGCTGATCACTGAGCAACTTAAGTCCTCTCTCAGTTATTTACTCTAATAAAGAATCATAGAATGGTTTGGATTGGAAGAGACATTAAAGATCATCTCATTCTAAACCCCAAAAGAATCTAGAGAAGTAACCTTAAGTGCTGGCTCCTCAAACTTGAATGTAGGAGTCAGTATCTCAGATGCTACCTTGAATCTAGAGGGGATATAAAATTGACAGCTGTAGGCTGCGGTCTTTAATGTTTTAAGTCATTGTTCTGGTTTAAAGGCAAACCAGCAGGAGAAACAAACCCAACACAAAATAGATTATAGGTCAGAGTTACAATTTAATAACAATATTACAATAAATACAATGGCACCAAGAGAAATTGGGTTTAACCTACAAACCCAGAAGGATAACCCAGCACCCTGGGAGACAAACACAATGGGATTTGTTGGCCCCTGTGCTGAGCCCCACATCGTTCCCCTGAGTCCAAACCAAAAGGAAGAGAAAAACCTGTTGGTGCAGATGATGGTCACAGTCTGGTTGAGAGTGGTGGTCACAGTCCTGTCGAGGTTCTGATCCTTCTCTGGATCCGATGAGTGGTACTCCAAGTCCCCAGACCCCCAAGATTATCTATGCTCTGGTTCAGGTGCACTCAGTACCTCCCCCAGGATGAAGAGTTCCACAATGCGTGATCTGACTCTCTGAGTCATGGGGTATTTTTGGAATCGTTGCTAGACCATGAGCAGACATGAGCCCTCAGGTGGGTGTGGAGATGGCAACGACTTCCTGGAGGGGAGTTATCCCCGCTCCTCTCTCCCAGGCTTCTTTCACACCCAGCTTACACCCTGAGGTGTGCCCTGGGCAGCTGCTTCAACTGGTCTATTGGTAACAGTTCATGAAAGATTACATAGAGGCTGGAGAATCCACAGCTTTGGTCACACCCACACAGTGGTCTCAGTTGCTGAACCAGGACAGTCATGTTAAGGAATTAAAACTGTAATTGACTTTTGATACTGTTCCAAAGTTTGTAACCTCCCAAGAGAGGAAATATTTAACTTCTAAGCTATCAGGTATTTAGAAAGTGCCGAGAAAAGAAACATAAAAGAGGAGTTATTTAATTAGTCTGAATTAAATGCTACTAATAAAAAAGATAAAAAGAAGACAGAAGAAGGAATGAAAGACAAAATGGTTTTAAAATCCACAGGAATATTACAGCTCGCTCCTTTGTTACTCTCAGTGAAATAAGTAACATCTGTTCACTGTAATGTTTAATGAGCACAGTAGAGCTGCAGTGATCCCAGCTCAGGTGTTTGCACAATGCACTCAATCTTGCCGTGGTTCCTCACTCTGCTAGATCTGCCCAGAGACTCTCCAGTGTGGGAACCAGCCAGCTCATGTGGAGTGCTGAGCTTCTGCAGTGTGTGCTGTCATAGAAAATAAGCAGAGAGCAAAGGAAATGAGTGAGGACACCAGTCTGAGCACAGTTATGGAAACTAATGACTGGGCTGTAACATGGGAAAGGAACAGGACAGAGAACATTAAGTGAGCCAGGAGGGAAATTAAAGCCTTTCTTGGATAATGTGAGTTACGAGGGGGCTCCTCATGGCATAAGTAGACAATTTATCTTCCTGTAAGAAAAATAAACCAAACCTGGGAGAGTAATATAGCTAATTATGCAATGACTTTATAGACACAGCCTGAACAGAAATTATTTTTTCTATGGGTTGTTTCCTCTGAAATTTTCTCCCTGTTTGCTCACATAAGAGCATTCTAAAATCCTTCTTTAGACTGCACTGTGACAAAGTGAAAGAGAATAATTTGATACCAAGAATCTCTGTGAAAAATAAAAGGACTTTTCCTGCTGTGGTCCTAAAACCTTTTATGCCTCTAGCATTCCTCAATTAATGGCTGTGGCAGCCAGGGCCTGCATTAAAGGAACTCTGCTTAACAGTCCTAGTAATCCACTGCTGTCCAGTAGCCTGAGTTGTATTGCTCTCTAAGTATAACATCTTTTGCTCTACTTTATTATTTGGATACCAGTTTACCAGGACCAGGACCAAGATCTGATTTCAAATAGTTCATTCAACGAGGGCAAGAGTGGGCTTGCCACTTTCTTAACTCTGGCTTGATCTCTATTTGGATAAGTAGTTTTGACTGTAATCTGGATGACTAATCTGACAAAAATCTCTAGTCAATTGCCAGTCACTGAATTCAGAAATATAAATTTCAATAGAAATAAGTCACAGATACAAAACATTGGAGAAGGCCCATAAAAAAGCACACTCCTCATGATGAAAATCTGGATGGGTGAGACAAGCCTCCTGATTTTCTCATGAGCAAACATGAGTATGAGAATGGTTGGAGATCAATTAGGAGTGGAACTTGCTGACTATGTAAGATGGTATAATACCTAAAAAAAACCCCTTACCTGGTGTCTAAATTAAGAATTTTGATCCTTCTAGAAAGTGGATGCAGATAGTTGTGATGGGGAGGACTGAAGTCATCAGGGTCACAGGAATGTTAATTAGGATGACATTCCAATCAATGAGCATGGTAGTCATAAGAAAGAATATAAGAAATGCAAATAAGGAAGGCAGTTTTAGACTTCAAGGGGAAAAATAGCTGTATTAGAGCGTCAAACAGTGGCCTGAGAGGTGAAAATTGCAGATGAGCTTGTGCTCCCGTCAGTCTGTAGTAAGCACTTTTTCTCCCTCCTCTTTTTTGTCCATGATCTGTACTACAAGTTGTGACAATGAGTCAGGAATGCCACATAATTACACCTCAAGGAAGCCAGTGCCACTGAGCATCACTGAAAGCTGCCTTGCCTATAATTTGCTAAAAGGAATGAAGCTCCTTGTGCTTTTGGGGCAGCACTGCAGCAGAGATGTCTAATTACCAGCAAGTTCAGTTCAACAGCTGTCAACTTATCAGCTCTAATAGCTATTTCGTAAGGACAATGACAGAATATGGACTGAAGGAGCTCTTCTAAACTTGCACAATTTCACTCTGCCACTTTCCCCAACATTCAATAAGAGTTGCTAAAGAAACCTGTGAAAGACCTAATTCCAGCTGTCGATGCCAAAGCACTGCTGGTGTCAAGTGGAAGCGCAGAAGAGCCTGTTGCATGGCTAAGTGGGTTTTTAATGTGAAATGTCTTGGCAAAAAGGTGTAAAGTGAGGGGAAAAAAGAGGAGAAGAAAACCTGGGATATTTCTACTATCACTGTAGTTCATAGTATCTATAGAATCACAGACTGGTTTGGATTGGAAGGGACTGTAAAGATCATCTTGTTCCAATCCCTCTGCCATGGGGACACCTTCCACTAGCCCAGGTTGCTCTAAGCCCTGTCCAACCTGGCCTTGGACACTTCCAGGGATGGAGCAACCACAACTTCTCATTAAGTTCCTGTTGACAATAAAGGCTCAGGAATTTGTCACTCTGAAGGAGCCTATCATGAAAAAGGTTAAGACACCGAGGAAAAGAACGACAGGTGATGACCAGCCACCTGCCCTCTTACAGGCAACATGTCTTCGGTGAAAAAATAGTTTTTGCACCATTTTCCTTTTTGCCAGCTCTAAAAAAATTGATGAAGACTATTTCACCAAACTCTGACCTTGTGGCAAGACAGGGACACAAAACAGCTTGTGGCACCCTGCACAATTTCACGCTGCTTGTGCTTTACCTCACTAGAGTCATTTATGTTCAATAAAGAGATGAAAGAGCACACACAACCCAAAATTTCTCCACAGAAACCTATCAGCAGCATTTCTCTAGTTACTCCCCAGTTTTTTTCCCTACTCAGTTGAAGATATAAAATGTCAGAAACAAACTGTGATAGATGCAGTTATGGGAGAAAGGAAATCTCTGCCTGTGCTATCTATGCTCATTGTCAGGACAAAATGCTCAAAGCAGAAAAATCCAAAGCTTGAGCTGTGGAGCAAAGTGTGCATCTCATTAGTATTTGTCCCTGTGCCCTGGCACACAAGCTGGGCCTTTTTTAGCCTCCATCACATAAGAGCTCAATTAAAGTAAGCACTGGGCTTAGTGACCTTCCTGAAGGGGTGAGCAGTCACCAGGGTTTTGAGATACTCTCCCTTTCCTCTGACCCTGCTCTGAGGAGAAAGGAATCATTAAATGATACTTACCCATTTATAGATATCGACTCCAAGCTCTCTGCCACATGCAGAGGTCCTGTACCAATCTTGTATTGAGATAAACAAAGATAGGATTCTATTAATTCTCTCTAGTTATAGGATTCCTAATTTAGGAGAATTATATCTTTCTAGCATAGAACATGCCCTTCATTAACATTTATCTGCCTCATTTTCAAGCTAGGAAAAGACAACTGGGAGAATTTAAAACCATGTATGGCACTGTGTTTGGCAGTGCTGCCCAGTGGTGGGCACTGAATGAGGCAGAGTATCACAGCACCCACTTTTTCTATGGTTGTGTTCTGGGCTTTTGGGTTTTTTCCTACATTTACCTTCTGGGATCATATTGCAAGTTTGTCATTTTTCTAATAAGGACTTAGGATGGTATATTTTAAAACTATCCAGTGGCTATTCATACATTATCGAAAATCTGGATGTTAAAACCAAAAGGCAGTGAGAGTTACACAGAGCAGCTGAGATTGTTTTCTCATTCCTCCCTCTCTCTCTCTCATATACACACTTCTCTTCTGGCTACTTTTGCATTTTCACACTGCTTAAGATAATCTTATTAAAGTTTATGCTTTTAAAATCTGTTTATTACACCCTTCCAGCTTTATTTCCTAATCCTCTTTTGTTTTTTTATTTTTGATACTATAACCTGGGAAAGCTGCCTTCTTTTTTCCTGCCAGCTTTAAATGAGGTCTTTAATTACATGAGCAGCAACATGTGCTTCTGTATTCTGCACTCACATTCTGAAAAGCTTTCCCAGACAAAGTGCTTCCTCCTGGTGTCTCTTTTCAACTCTTGCTTACAGAATACTAAAAATTTTAAAAGTAGGTAATAGAACAGACAACATTAAAGCCCAACTTTAATACAGCATTCTCAGACACCAGAGAGGGGAACACATGCACTGATGCACAGGCTTAGAATGAGAAATTTCACACTAAAATTGAAAAAAATCTACTTCAAGAATTAGCCCAAGTGATGCTGCCATGAGCAAGGTGTGTGTACAGCTCCAGCAAGTCCTACTTTGTGTAGCCACCCACTTGCTCTTTAAACAAAAATTGACATAAAAGGCCTGATAGGATAATGTTTTATCCTTGCTTGGCAGAGGTGAAAAATGGCTATGTAAGCCCATGGAAATTTAGCCTTGTGTACCTAAGGAAAGACAGCATCTTAATGACACTTTATAAAATAGATCTTTGTTTTACTGATTCAGGAATCCAGTACTGAAGTGTCACACATACTACTCTAATTACATCAGCCTTGTAGTACTACAAGTCTAAATGACTGCAGACAGCAATTAATGTTGTTAAAGTAATTTCAGAGACAACCCAAATGACACTATCAGTTTTTCTCTCTCTACATGAAACGTGTGCCAGAGTTATGGGAGATGTGACCGTATTGTTCTGGTTTTCCTTTTCTAGGTAATAAATACAAAGTGAGGAAATGGGGGAGATTTCTTTCTGCAGCAAAATCCTGACACACCAATGGCAAAAAATAATCAAGTATATTATTCAGTCTTTTTTTCATCTCCAAAGAAATTAACAATATTAGAGAGGCAAACACAACTTTATTTAGTCTGGTCACACAAAAGGAAAATACATGATGGCTCCTGCAAATAAATCAACAGAAAGATACAAATTGCATCTCAGGAGTCAAATAGTACCTTTCTCTTGGATCTCAAACCAGGTAAAATCCACTTTAGTAATAAAATCCTGAAGCTCCGTGCTTGTGACATCACACAGTGAGAGTATTTCTAAAATGCATGCACCGATTTCTCGGTTTGGTGAACACCAATATGTGTCAGCCAAAGAGTTACTGAGGCAAACTTTAGGCTGCTATTGACTGTGAAGGACAATTAATCTTAAAATTTACCTTAATGGAGTAAACATCACATGGTTTCTGAATTTTTCAAACATGCTCCAAGCACTAGATAGTTCTCTAACTCCAGGTTAGTGATGTGTGTGAAGCACCAGGTGCCTGCAGCTCTGTCCAAGCAGTGAGTACTCTTATTACTGTGAGTACTCTTACAGTACCACACCTGACATTTCACTCACCTCTGTCTTACCTGTGCACTTGCTCAGTGAAGCCAAACTTTACAAGGAGGATGTTTCAGAATCTGCTTCTTTGGAATAGACATCTCAACCTCTTTTTGGGGCTTAATGTTTAAAACAGATAGACCAGTGCTGCTTTCTAATGCAAATCCAAATTCCTCTGTGTGGAATGTGATTAGCCTGGGCCAGTCTCAGTGGGCAGAAACTCTTCAGCCTGAAATGTTCTGAAACAGGTACAAATGGCTTTTAACAGGGAGATCAGGATGAATTTGTTAAAGTGGAAAGTAAAGCACAGTTAATGATGGGATTGAAAATGTAAGACACATAGCCAGGGCAAGGATACACAGATGCTATGGAAATAATAAAACCATCCCTGAACTTTGAGTGAACCAGTGGTAGCACATCTGCAAAGCAGGGAGGGAGCTCAAAGTGCCTTCTCTTTCCACACAGCAGCTTCGCTGAACAGCTCCATCTCCAGAGTGTTCTTGGCACAGTGCAGAGATACATCTGCAGGTTACACATCAGCCTTCTCCTGGGGCCGAGGGGCATTGGAAGTGCAACATTTTGCCCAGCAGCCTGTTGGTCTGCCTGCAGCAGGAGCAGAAGTTCCCGGGGCAGGCAGCCAGCAGCAGAGCTCGTGCCCCACAGCTGCCCTGCGCTGGCAGGAGGCTTTCCCCTCGCCAGCAACACAGCTGCCCCACACTGCAGCCCTGGGGTGCTCTGAGGGCCGAGTTTGTCCCTTGACTACAGAGACCTGAGCAATCAAACATAAAACTGGGACAGTTTAAAAGCTCTGAGTATGATCCCATGGGGTGGCTGCAGGACTGGCAGAACAGCCCCAGCTACAGCTCTGCATGGGAATTGTGCTTTGCCCCATGGAACTGCTCCTCAGCTGTGCTGTGGCATTGCCTGGAACGGTGTGAGGATACAGAAAACATTTTAAATCTAAACCTTAGAAAGTTTAGTCATTATATAAATACATTTGTAATAAGTATGGCTCCACCAGGGCTCACGGGAGAGAGAAAGGCTCTCTCACATGGTTCCACCACAACTACATTATGGAAAGAGAGGAACACGAAGGGAACCAAAGACACACAGCCTACAAGCCAAGAGTAATAAAATAGCATTATTAAGGCAGTGAGTGCAAATCCTGAAAAAGGTGGGAAATTCTAAGATTCAGCTTGTGTGGTGACAATTTGCCACTGCCATCTGCAAGTCTGCAGTCCAGGAGAGTCTTCATGACATGAATATTTATGTTATCCTACAGGATCTCTCCAGTACCTAAAGGGGCTTATATAAAGACGGGAGAGGGACTATTTACATGGAGAGATAGAGACAGGACAAGGGGGAATAGCTTTAAACTGATAGGTTTAGATTAGATGTTGGGAAGAAATTCCTCCCTGTGAGGGTGGGCAGGACTTGGCACAGCTTATCCAGAGAAGCTGTGGCTGCCCCATCCCTGAGAGTGTCCAAGGCCAGGTTAGACAGGGCTTGGAGCAACCTGGGCTGGTGGAAGGTGTCCCTGCCCATGGCAGGGGGTGGGCCTGGATGAGCTTTAAGGTCCCTGCCAACCCAAACCATTCTATGATCCCTCTGTCTCTCTGAAGAGACAACACTCCCTGAACAAGCAGCCATTCCTTATTTTTGACTTCTGCAAGAGACCCTGTGTGCTGCTCCATGCCTTATTTACTGCTTGCTGCTTTGAAGATAGAATTATCCATATTTTTCAAAGGATTTTCTCTGTCACTCACCATGCAGTGTGTGAGAGCTTCTCAAAGATTAACAACATCTGCCTACACTACATGCCTGTGAAATGATAGGATGTCTCAGAAGGACAATTACTTCGGACTGGGCAGCAATCAGCCTTTTACAACCTCACCACCTCCAGCCAGGACACCTTGAGGTGTCTCTAGAAAGGGCTGACAGTGTGACAGATAAACAAGACTAGGGCCTTCAGCTGGGAGAATGAGTGTCTGCAGTGAGGGCATGGGGCTGTGAAAAAGCAGCTGTTTTCCTTGAGACTGGCTGGTGATTTGTGAAAAGTTAACACTCAGTCTAAGGAAAACACAGTGTGAAACCTACTGTGAGCTGAAAAACAATCCCGTTTTCTTTATAAGCAGGTAGGCAAGTTGTGAGAGAGCACTGTCACCTCCTTTTTAACATGGAAACAAACACACTGGAATAAGGACAGAGAGCAGCCACTGGTGTAGCATACCCAACTGGGACCCTGGGTCTTGAATTTGGGGAACACCTACTGCTTCAGAAACCATTTTCATATTCAGATTGTAACATCTAAACAGCACATTTTTGACTGTGAGAGCTTGGTGATGTTGCCAGTCAGGACCCAGGGGTTCAAGGCAGGCACCAGGTGATCAGGGACAGTGACAAGGGATCCACTCTCAGGTTTCTCATCTCACTCACATGTCTGGCAAAGGATGGACACCCATTCCACAGGCAGAATGCAATGGTCTTGAACACGAGACTCAGCAGGTGCCCATCACCTGCTACATCATCTCCAGGTCCCACACCATAAAACAATGCTGGAAACCTCAACCACACACGAGGCAGGGTCCTGCCAAACAGCAGGGACCAGAAACTGGAGCATGACACCAACCACTGCCTCCAAGAGAATCTGTCCCTCATTGTGTCCTACAATGGATTAACTGCCACTTAGATTGCTATTAGCAAAACTACCGTTAAATTGGCTTTCCTTTAAGTCAAAATGTTGGATAGAAACTTGTCCCCCCAGCATCCTGTCAATGGAAACCTTTCCTAACAATGAACTTTTCTTTTATCTGAGTTCACTGTCATCAGGGGATGGAAGGGTATGATCTTTATACCCCTTCTGATCCAGACCATTCTGTAATTCTGTGAAGATCTCAGACACTGCTACAGAACTGGGACAGTCATTAGCCCACTTTGTTTGGGATCTGGAAGGTTTTAACAGCATGGACGTAGGCTCTGCTGCCTTAAACAAGTCAGTGGACCTACAGAAGGAAAGGTATGAGAAAGAGAGAGAGAAACTGGGTAATACAGCCAGTCCCAGCACATACTCACATTGCTCTTCACTGAAATCTGGGAAACAGTTACTCAGCATAAGGACAGTGTCATTAATTATAAAGTCTTACGTATTGTTGTTATGGTTTAAGCTAGGCCTAAATTTAGCTTTAGTTTTCAGTTTAGACCTGAGATAATCAGCTGACTTGACTTGGGTTGGGCCACCTGACAGCCGACTGCTACTGGCCAATGGTATTCCATACCATATTCCAACATTATCTCAAATATAAAAACAGGTGTAGGAGGGGCTTAGTTCAGTTCCTGATGGCTGCTTGTCTGGGAAAGACATGTCGTGTTGTTTTCCTGGACCAGGCTCTACCACCTCACCACTATGGTATCTTAGGAGAATAAAATGTTTGTTCTTAGTCTCTCTGCTTGGGTCTGTCCCTTGGGGGATTGAGTTCTCTTGAGTGATTTGTAGCT
>JAWWEV010000169.1:4349537-4364302 GCA_035583235.1 Hafferia zeledoni | reverse complement strand
GAGAACTGCCCTGCAGGGAGTCCTTGGCACCTCCACACCCACCTGAGGGCTCAGCTCTGCTCAGGGGCCACCAACGATTCCAAAATGCTCCCTGACTCCCAGAGTCAGATCCCCCAGTGTGGAACTCCCTGCCCTGGAGGAGGGACTGGGTGGTCCCACATGCACCTGAGGGGAGAGAATCTTGGGACTTGGGACCTCCGGAACCACTCATTGGATCCAGAAGAGGAGCAGAACCTGGACTGGAGGAGCCCACCACTCTTCACCAGACTGTGACAGCATCTGCACCAACAGGTTTTTCCCTTCCTTTTACTCTGGACTCAGGGGAACCAAGGGGGTGGGGAGGGGCTCAGCACAGGGGCCAACAAACCCCATTGTGTTTGTACCCCAGGGGGCTGGGATATGCTTCTGGGGTTTGTGGGTTAAACTCAATTTCTCTTTGTGTCATTGCATTTATTGTAATATTTTTATTAAATTGTAACTCTGACTTACAATTTTTTTGTGTTGGGTTCATTTCTCCTGCCAGTTTACCTTTAAACCAACACGTCTGACCTGAGCACTTTAGAACCATGTGGTTTAGCAATCAAACATACATGTTTCACTGCTGCAATAAGTGATCCTTAGGAACGTGCAAAAGTTAAACTACTCCAGTTATGAGAACAGCAACAAGGCCATCAATCAGATAAATCTCACTGCAGCAAAAACCCAATGTCCATAAACCATTCAGAATGATGATTTTTGCTTTTTGCCTTTAGATATTTATAATGTGAAACAAACTAAAGCAACCACGTGAACATGAAAATATGCTGGTTGTTGTTCGGTCACAGCACAAGGAACAACTGCATTTTTGACAGGACAAAATGCTTGCAACTTGATGACACAGACGGAGCTTCTGTGAGAAACAATCTCCTTTTTGGAGGGTATAGAGATGTGAAAAAATCAGTGAGAATATGATAAAAGGGGAGTGGGGGGAAAGAGGAATAGTTCAATGGTAATGACAACTTGCATTATGTTTCATCCACAGAAAAATGGAAAAAAGTATTTGCTGATACTTGTGACAAACAGCTCCTGTTCCATTCATTCTACATTCACCTACACTCAATTTCTTTTCTCTATATGTCTCATAGACATGACTATAAATACTATTACCGGACTTAAAACTTCACAAGTCCTAGCCAAAGAACAGCAGTAATGCTCAGCTATAATGTTCAGCTCTCACACTATTTGGCTGCCAACTTCATAAATTGACTATGTGTACTTTAATGAAGTACTTCTTCAATTTATCTTACTTTGCCTGCCATCAATTACACTGAATTATGACTGATTCTTATAATACAGACCGATTCTTTTCTTCTTTCTTTCCATTTAAGACAGGGCTTGCAAGGGCTGCTTACAGGCAATTCAAAACATAACATTAGCCTTCTCTCCTCTGTGTCTTTGCAGAATTATTTCTGTATTTTTTAGTGTGGAATTCAAGTTCCAAACAAAGGCTCGTGACTGTCACTTGCAATAAAATCTTAACTTTCTCTGCATTGCTTTCCATTCCCTAATGAACTGAAGATCTAATTTTTGTTTTTTCCTAGTGTTGATGTATTCTGGAGAGATTTTCACTTTGCTAGTTTACCAGTGACAATGAGAATTTCTTTTTCTCAGAGGAGCAGGAAAGTTTAAAGCTCGGCAGCATGAGAGGTTTGGATTGTTGTTGCCAGCACACATTACCTTTAAATTTATGCAAGCCAAATCTCATATGCCAAGTTTTCAAAATTAATCTAGAGTCTTTCACAATCCCCTGTGGTTTGCACAAACTGAAAAGTTTATGGGCCAAACTGCTGAAAAATGCCTCTGAATTTGTTTTCAGCTCTGGCACATTCCAAAAAGGATCTGAAGACACCAACTATTCTGTTTCAAGTTCAGTATGCCTGTCCTCCTGTGTGTGTGATAACCCTGAGCAGCCACAGAGCCTTAACTGAGCCTTGGCGAGCTGAGCCCCCTCAAGTGTGACAGGATCCTGCACAGCACAGGCATCCCTCAGAGTTCAGGAAGGTATGACAACAATAAAGCAACTGTTCCACTGACATCAGCAGGTTCTCTCACATCTTCTATTTGAAGGAACTCCTTTTGAAACGCTTTTGTTTTCTCAATCTTGAGATATGTCAAGACTGGGAGAGTCAAGGGGTGCACACAACACCACAGCCCTTGACCATTCAACCAACTGATTTATAGAATCACAGAATCATCAAGGTTGGAAAGGATCCCTGAAATCAGAAAGTCCAACCATCAGCCCAGCAGCACCACCATGTTCCCCATTAAACCATGTCCTCACATCCCACAGCCACAGGTTTTCTGAACACTTCTAGGAATGGTGACTCCACCATGGCCCTGTACAACCTGTTCCAACACCTGACCACTCATTTGGTGAAGAAATTTTTCCTACTATCCAGTCTAAACCTCCTCTGATGAAACTTGAGGCCATGCCCTCTCCTCCTGTCCCTGTGCCCTGGAGCAGAACCCAACCCCCTGTCCCGGCTCCCCCCTCCTGGCAGGGATTGCAGAGCCAGAAGGTGCCCCCTGAGCCTCCTTTTCTCCAGGCTGAGACCCCACAGCTCCCTCAGCTGCTCCTGCTGCTCCAGCACCTTCCCAGCTCTGGTCCCTGCCCTGCACACGCTCCAGCCCCTCAGGGTCTCTCCTGTCAGGAGTGCCCAGAACTGGCACAGCCCTCGAGGGGTCCCAGCAGTGCCAGCGCACAGCCCAGGATGCCACTGACTTTCTTGCCTACCTGGGCTCATTCAGAGTCAGCAGCTCATTGTCACTGTCCCTCCTGGAGCTGTTCCAACAACCTGTTGTTCAGGTGTCAGAGGATGGTGCCAGTCTCTGTTCAGTGGTGCCCAGTGACAGCATGAGGAGAAATGGCCAAAAATGAAAACACAGAAAATTCCACCTCAACATCAAGAAGAACTTTCCATGAAGGGTGGTAGAGTTCTAGAACAGGCTTCCCAGTGAGGTTGTGGAGTCTCCCTCTCTGGAGACATTCAAAACCCACCTGCACATGTTCTTGTGTCACCTGCTGCAGGTGACCCTGCCTTGGCAGCGATACTGGACTGGATGATCTCGAGGTCCCTTCCAATCCCAGCTATTCTGTGGGTCTGTGACCTCTCCCCAATGCCTTGGCAAATCGAGGTTTTATTTTACTTATGGATCACTGCCAGAAGATGGTGTGGGCAGGACTGTGTGTGGTCTAAGTCCCTCTGCCCTGCATAGTCCTCCAATATGATCTGCAAACCACAGCACAGGCAGTGAGTGCTCTTGGGGTTGTGCTGTAAAACACCCTACCAGATTCCAACATGCATCTTGCAGTGTTACAGGCACTGAATAGAAACTCACAAAATAACAATTACAATTAGCTTGGAACCACATGGGGAGAGCCAGGGTGGGATTCAGTGCAGTGTGGACATGGACAGTTTGCTGTAGAGGCTTCATCCCCTACACAGCACAGAGGCAAAGCAGCCTGACAGCCCAATTCAGGAATCAGTCCCTCATCCATTCTAATTTGCTACAGTTAGTATCTGCACAGAAACATCTTTCTAAAAAAAGTTAAAAAACTCTGATATTTTATAAAACCTCCCTTGGAAAAAAAAAAAAAGAATAATTTTCCCATGATAACGAAATAATCAAAATAATTCCTTCAGAAATTCTTTTAAGACTGAAAATAGAATTTGACAGGGACTCAAGAGAATGTATTTTGACATTTATGTAAGTGTTGAGCATTTATCTCTTGATACACATTAGTGATATAAGCATTCTCCTAAACAAAGGCATGTCTTTATATATAGGAAAGTTGCAGTCCTCTTTTAATTTGCAGAGTTACAACTTTTAGACAAGAAGAATAAAAACTATTTCAGCAATTTAAGCTCCCATGAAAGTCAAGAAGCTTTGCCAGTTTTAGATGAGGAATCATTTGAATATTATTTTGTCCAACACCTTCCCCAAGGCATATAGTTTACACTGCTCACTGTCCCTCATTAAGCCCAGCATCACCCTCCTGGTCAACTGCTTGAGAAAATGCTCCTAGTGTGGTCCAGCTCCTCCAACAAGGAGAACTACAAAATATAAGGACTGAATAAGGGCAGCAGTGAAAGCGTTATTGCAATAAGCCTTGCACTCAGTTGTTTACAGTCAGACATAAAACCTGAATGAAAGGCAGTCACAGTTATGGTTTTCTAACATTATGGATTTCTAACTCCTTTTCTATCACTAGCTTCTTGTAATACTGTTTACAGTTAACATCAGAAAACTGCAGTGCTGTTCAGTGTTGACTTGACTGACATTTTGCTCTGAATCTGCCCATTTTTCTGTCCGATTATGGATTCTGAAGTTGGGTACAGAAAGAATGGTAGTGGGTGAGCCAGTCCCTGAACATTCACTGCTCAGGCATTGCAGTTCCCCAAAACCTGTTACCAGTCTCATGACACCTCACTTTGCCTCACCTGTGTATTTGCTGTTATCTCCATTCCTTCTGATGATACAGATCATTTCTTAAATAAATCTAACAGTGAACTTGTAATTTGAATAATGTAAGAATAGCACTCTGCAGGGTAGGATTTGCACAGGGGTTTTATGCAAATAACTGTAACTATTTAAGCCTTCCAAACACTCACACATTTTAGGTTCCTGTTTTTTTTCACTTAATGAATATTCTCTCCTGGACTATTTAGAGATCACCTACAAGCATCTTTGTTTACAGAGTGAGTTAATTAATGCAGTTAATACAGCAGGGCATGGGGTGAAACTTCTTTTATCTGCTCCAAATGCATACAAGAGTCTGCTAGTGTTGAAATCAAAGCAAAGTAGCTCAAGTTCATGAAGCTTTCAAATGAACCTGTAGCAAATTTTCAGTGAACTTAGACAGATATAACATTGCCCCTTAAGCAATGTGAAAGCAGACACTGAATCCCTTCAAACTACTGTTAGGTGAATAAATAATTTTTGAAGTTCACCTGTATTTAGGAATTCTGGGTTAACATAAAAAAACACCCAAACAAACCACATTAAAAAGAGCAGGTTAGCCAATCCTCCCCAAGCCCTGATTTATTTCAACTCCATGCATTTTATTAACAGCAATAAAAATTTGGAAAGGCCAACAATCTCCATAGCACTAATGACATCTGGGTCATGAAGGAAGCCCTGGTTCAAAGGTTGAGGAGCAAGGATTTAACCACTGGTTTGCTGCTTCCCAGACCGGTGCCCTACATCCCTGGCTGAAGTTTAACTGGACTTCCCATCCCTCTTGGTAAAGGTGCTCAAGATTAAGCTGCCTGAACAGCTGTCGCAATGACTGCACTGTAGGACACTCAGCACACCCAATTAGGAGACATATCTTGATTACAGCCCCTGTTCCACTGACTAATCCTCTACAGATATTTAGAGCGATTGGTAAACAAACAAGAAGTCACGACACCAGGGGAATTTGCAGTGAGTATTTATAGCTCAGTCTGATACACCTAGCTAAATTAGAGAAAATAGTATTGATCACTGACTCATTCAGGGCTTTATTCCACAAACCCAGCACCAGACACTGGGAACTCATTAACAGGGCTTTTCTTAAGGCTCTTTGTCACTTGCTGCAGTGCAGCTCGTTTGTAGGGAGGGTAATGCACACCTGAGATACACTGAGATAAGCAGCACAAACTGGAAATGCAGCTTTGCACTTCCTCTGCTGCCTCTCTGAACATTGGCACCTGTTAGTTCTGGAGGAGCAGCTTTGGGAGAATATGGGGATGGAGTGCAGCAAAATGACTGGGAGGAGCCTTCAGCTGCAGAATGCTGCCTGACAGACCAGCAACACCTCCTAGAACTCCAATGCAAAGAATCCCATTAATTTCTGTGACAGAAACTGCCACAGCTAAGGTTTTTCTTGGCTTGACAGTCCAACAAAGGTGTGAGGAGACCTCCAGAGTAGACCAACAAAACATTCCCTTTAAAGAGGCACAGGCAAAAATCCCAAGGGGGTCCTGCTGGCTCTAAAAGCTCCCTTCATATGCAAATAAAAAGGAGGAATATTTCCATAATGCTGCAGGCCATACAGTGTCTCCACTTATGGGAAATTTATTTTGAAGAATATGGATTGTAGGCAGCCAACCAAAGCCACATATAGAAACATTTGATGTAAATCTGGGCCACAAGACCCAATATTCTATAAGAATAAGAAAGCTCAACAGTTTTTTAGCTGAGTATAGAGGAAAAAAAAGCAAGACAAATGAGGTGCTGATACTGAAAACTCAAGAAGTACCCTCATTGATTTATTTATAAAACAAAATGGCGTCTAAAGGACAGCCCAGCTGTCATTTGCTGAGGATGGGAAAAACATCTTTTTTAAGGTTTTGTCCATTGTGAATAAAAACTTCAACTATGTCTGTCCTTAACTCACATCTTCATCTGCAGGGAGGGCAGCACCAGGATGAGCTCCCTTGCAGCCTGTGGTATTTGCTGTCATTGAAACCTCTCCTGAGAGTCCTTTACAGAAGTGGAGAGCGAGCCAAGGATGCTCATAGTAAATACAGAATGGCAAAGCCCTTTCAGAAACCAGTGAATGAATGAACAAGTAAGCCAATGACTTGTTATGGTAAACACAAAATATTTGAACACTGAAGGCTTACCCTGAAACCAATTCCAACAGAAATATTTTTTTTACTGCTACAGCTCATCCTAATCTCAAAAATAATCAAAAGGAGGCGAACAGTGTTGGAAACTGAAACCAATTTTTACAAACCCTTACAGATGTCTAAACATAGTGCCTTATGGCAACTGCAGAATCAAGTTGGTTTTCCTTTTCCTTTTTTTTTTTTTTTTTTTTGACTGATTGTGAGTGGGCATTACCTTCAGTAATCCTATACTGATTTTTGGGATAGTGATTCACCATCTATCCCACTATCAGTAGCTATAAGCAAAATTCTGCTTGTTTAATGTCTCTGATTCCAGTGCACTAAAATGCCAAATATTTGGCCTAATGACTTTTAGTCCTACAGGGAATCAGTAGGTGTTCCTTCACAGTATCTCAATTACTGAATTCTGTTTATCTACACAGAAACAGTATGGGTTCAGAGTGTGCTGATGTTTCACTACCAAAACCCCCACCTTAAACTAAGCAAAATAATGGTCATTGAACTAAAAGCCATATAGACCACTGTGGTGCATGTTCCCCACCCTGCAGCCTCCACTGGTGTGATGGGCAGCACACACAGACCCAGAGCACACCTGGATGTAACCCACCAAAACCCCCAGGAGTGTCTGAAATTCTGATTTTTCTAGAAAGGAGAACATGTTGTATCCTTTGCCCAATTGCCACTGCTAACATGGGTTTTTGTGGCATAGAGATGCTGCAATTGCTCTGAACCTCATTCAGCAGAGCACCCTACAAGGCACTGAGAGCCCTGGGGGCCCTGAGCCCTAAAGGACAGCAGAACACAAGGCTAATTTTATTACCATTAGCATCTGAAAGCAGTTAGCTTTCCCAGGGAAACAATAGGCCTTTTCTTGCATTTAATATTTAAAATGTGATTTAAGTGTTAATAATTAATGTCAGGCTGCTTTTAATTTCTATCAGTGAAAGCATATGCTGCAGTCTGCTCCATTTCCAGTGGGAAGCAAACCGTGGGCACTGCACTCTTTTGTTATTAAAGCATTACAGTAGCAGCATGAGTCTGTGCAGATGTTAATTTGTCATAATTTTCCTGTAGGATAATATTTACAGTATTTCAGAGTGTATGTGTGTGATCAGCATTTTGTACCCACTTGGCAGCTTTATCTGAACATCTGCTTTTGTGGCTTGGGTTCCCAAGGGCCTGGTTCTCTCTGTGTTGGTGTGGCATGGGGACTATCACTGCTGCTGGGATGGATCTGCCACACCAGAACCTTCCAGGGTTTGTTCCTTGTGACAGACAACTCAGAGGGCAGCAAAGCCTTTGGGCAAGCCAAGAGTGCCAAGATCTTTAGTTAATGATGATCACTGTTGTTTTTTAAAAAAAAACACTTTAAGATGTATCAAAGCAGTATCCTAGAAAAGGAGTTCATGGAGGGAAGGAAGGTGAAGGAAGAGAAATTGTTGAGTCACAAAGAGATGAAGTTGATGGCTCTGCTACATCATACTCTGGTTTTCCTCTGCTCCCTCTTTTCTGAAATCCAGTGGAGCACAGCTACTAAAAGAACAGAAAAGTTGATACAGGAAAAAAAATAAAGTGGAAAAAAAATAAATTTAAAAACCCAAACTGTACAGATAAAGTGGCCAAGGGAAAATGATTAAAAAATCCCACAGCTTTTAGAAACACTTAGCAATTTTAATATGCCATAAAAGAAACTGGCAAAAAACATCTCAAAGAGTATAAAAGAGAAAAAAGAACAATGCATCCAGCACTATCATAAAAAGTGAAACAAAAATGTTCACTTTAACAACCACTTTTATACTTTCACAAAAGAGTGTCAAAAGGATGCAATCACATGGATTTTTGAACAAGCTGTTTCCATGTATACATAATGTAGCTGAAAATTAGTGTCTCTGCATCTGAAAGGGCTGGAATATTGGAGTTTGAAAAGCCACTTGGCCCATGTCCCTGCTTTGAGACTGGACCAACCACAATCAAAATGACGCCTGGGGAATGTTGTTTATCCTGTTGCTAAAAATTTTGCTGAAGACTTTTTCCTCAATGAAGAAACAATGAAGGTCTCCCCAGCTGCCTTTCAAGCCTACTCCAGTGTTACACTACTCCTTGCCACTCTAAGCTTTTCTCCCCACATCAAACTTGTACCACATTTGCTGGGTTTTAAACCCTTGATTAGTAACCTGACATGCTGTGGGCACTGAGAACAGACGATGCCATTTGCAGGAAGCTCTTACATCCTTGTGACTTATAATGGCTTTTGCCAGCCCTCTCCTGACCAAACAAACCCCTCTTCTGGACTTGCCACTGTTTTACTGTTCTCCTGTTTTTTCCCAGAGCCCAAACCAGGGCTGATGTCCTTGATGTCCCACCAGTCCCATGAGCAACACAGAAAGGTCTCATCACTCGTTGTGCAGATTGTGCCATCCTGGCTGAGCACTCCATTGGGATATTTGCCTCTCCAAGGAAAGGCAGACATTGCTGAGTGTATGATTCATTACACCCTCCAAATTATTTTCTATGTATTTGTAGCTAGCTGTTTTTCCTCTCATCTGACTTTGAGCAGATCACTCCTGCCCAGGTGTAATAGCTTACACTTCATACTGAATCCTATTCTCTTTTAAGACCAGACAGTTTTTCAAACATGTCAACTTCCTTTTAATCTTGTATTTTCTTGTAAAATCAAGGGGTTTAATCCTGTATCCATTTAAATCAGTATTATCTGCCACTGTATAACAGTGTATTCCAGCACACCATCATTCAGGAGGAAGATCCAAAATGACTTTGAAGAAATCATGCTTATTAAGAGGCCCTGCATTTTAGAAAAGAACCACAGACAGCTCCTCCAAGTATGGACAGTCTATCCATCTTTTACGAACTTATTTATGTTCCTTTGTTCTCCTTATGGGAATGCCAAATGCAAAAGCTTCATCTCTGCTGGAATCTAAGCATCTATCTGCTTTTCCTCCAGGAAAGCCTTGTTCATTATCATTGGCAAAACTCAGATTGATGTGATTTTGTGTGCATTTAATTTTGACAAAACTATGCACCGCTTATTGATCACTAATCAGAGGTTAATTGTCTCAAACAAATACTTTATTTAGGCCTGTACCTTTCCTCCTGCTCATCCATTCCCTTTTGCTATGTCAGTCACTAAACTACCAACACAGCCGTTTACTGGATCCCACTCATCCCAGTTAAGATTTCAAATACACTTCCTAATGGATCTGAGGTTAATGGTGGGGTAGCTCCGACGGTGGGTGGTTGGCCCCTTTTGCAGTGGGTGTTTATCTCTCTGAAGCAAAGCTCTTCATGCTCAGGATGAAATACAATCCTGTATTTCTCGTTTTCCCACTGAACAGACTCCAAAATACCCCCCAGATTTCATAGCCCCCAAATAAACCAACCAAGCAGAGGACAAGGAAAATCAGCATAATCTTTAGAAACCCTCCAATTTAATTGGAGGGACACACATTCTCCAGCCAAGACATTAATAAAGATTTTTTTCTTGTTGGAAACAAATAAATTTCTGAAGTTGCCTTCAAAACAGGCAAGTTTACACACTGACATTCAGCTGAGATAGAAATGTGTATGTAGGAAAACCTGTCCAGCAGATGCTTTGAGAAAAGTAAATAATCAAGTAATTGATTGTTTACAGAAAACTCTTATGTTGACTGAGACAAAAAAAAAAAAAGAAAAAAAAGGAAAAAAAAAAGAAACAGCAGCAGATATTCTGCTCAGGGCTGCAGGAACATGCAGAAACACATTCCTGACACTGCATCCATCGATGAAGTGATGCTGGAAAATGTGAGTGGGAGGAAAATTCTGATAAACTTCCCAAAACTTTGACAAGATTATAGATTTGCTGAAGAACCAGCTGCCTCATGCCGTGGGAGTCTCTGTGCTGCTAAAGGGGTTTCTTGAGCTGAGAAGGGGGAACTGAAGGGTTCCCCCCTGGGTCCTGCAGTGCACAGCCCCAGATGCACAGCAAAACCACAGACCTGGCCCTGCCTCACTGAGCATCTTCTGGCTGGAAGGGACTCTGGGGCTGGTCAGGGGTTCATCTCCTGCCATTTATATATCCTAACACAGCCTTGGAACAAATCCTCCTCCTCACACACCCATCAAGAGAGAGGGAGTGCCCAGTTCAGGTGTGGGAAAGCAGCTTCACAGCATCGTTACCCAGAGCACGTCATCTTGGGAGACCACTTGATATGCAACTACATCACACACCACAGAACAAGTCAGTAATTCCCACCTCTAAGAAATGTATCTCTAATCCAACATTCACCTCAATAAAGGATAATACTGACTCTACACACCTGTGAAGTCAATGTGCCATAAATCACTATTAGAGCTTTCCCTTTTCAAAGAGAAAGAATATTTTATCTATGAATTAACTTCAGAGAAATGAAGACTTAATGGGTGAATCACAGTTACCTGTTAACTTCAAATAATTTCAAGTGTCAGGGATCCTTGAATATCCACAGTAATGTAAAAATTGACATCATATGCTGTAGAGAGTCATCTAATATTGACAGAGGGCTTGAAATACTTCTATTTGAGTAGAAAGGTGAGAAGGTTGGTTGAATTATCTGAAGTAAGATGTAATGCTCAATCTCATTACGGGTTTTGAAGCTCTCTGCATGCTGAGGAACAAACTTCTCTGTGCAGCCTCTTGCTCAGTTGAAATAACTGGAAGAAACACTAATTACCAGAGGTGAGCTTGGATCTCTGCTCCAGGAGTAACATCCTGCCACTGCCACCACTGCCTGTCTGCCAGGTTTCACTGCCCCTGACACCTGAGAGAAGCGTGCTGGGCTCACTGGCTTTGGAGGAGACACTGCCAAAGCCACAGGGAACCCTGCACTTCTGGAACACTGTGGGTTGGAATTAAAAGCTTTCCCAAATAGCAGCACTGGCCTTCTATTCAATGCAATTTAACAGCAAAATCCACAAAGCATTCCCAAGCAGACTCCAGCAGGTGAAAATTCTGTATATAAATGACTATAAAATACCACCTGCTTCCTGTATGTAGACTAATGCACACACATAGTTGGAAAAGAAAAATTCGTAGCCAAGTTTGTGTTGGGGGAAATTTGAACTTAGAAGTTTATGTGCACAACCCAGCCCATGGAAAGGGAAACAAGGCCCCTGTATCCTTGAGCCTGCTTCAAGATGAGCAGTAAACAATAAGGAATGCAGCAGATGCTAAGAGATACAGGCAAGGACACTGATACAGAGGGACATAGCTTAGAGAAAAGTACCAATCAAGTTGCATGGTAAAGAAAGCACACCCTAGCCATTAACCAATAATATTCCTGTGCTATTCGTGGACTCAGAAAGTATGTGATATGTGTGTGTGTAACATAAACAATAAATTAGAGCACTGACCATACTCCCATGGAGGTTATGTCTTTGACTCTCAGCCAAAACCTGGGGACCTCAAAAACCGGATATTTCCTACTTTGTCTCTGGTGTTCTGAAACCTGTCACAGCACTGAAGGAAATAGCCAAACTCCTAGTTTTAGTTCAGCACATCACCTGTACCACCAAACCTGAGATATGTAGAAAATACATGATGAAAATACCAGGAAAAACTCTCCAATCTCTGTTTTGGAAAGAAAAGCACCATGTGACAAACACAGATACTAAGGGTAACTTTCCATCTATGGTAATTTACAGAGCAAAACACTGGGAGGAACAACAAACAAACATTTCAGCATTACACAGCTCCAGTTCAATGTCATTTGGAGCACGATGGTAACAATTTATTCTTGCAAAAATTATAAGGCTTTAAACCTGTATATCAGAGTCAGGGCAGTTTCAGCACTGCAACTTTGCCTCTGGCAGTTTTCTTAAGTGAGGAGAGGAAAAAGCTGCTCTCCCTCAGTTTTTTACAGCCAGTGAAATGAAACAAGAAATAGGGACAGGAGGAAAAGAACATATTTTCATGTTGTTCAGGTATGCTGTAGGTGAAAAGGGCTGTGCAGAATTGATCTATGCCCCCAGATGAGTCCTCTCTAAAGTCACAGGTAAGAACTAGCCGTACAATGAGAGTGAAAACACATTAAGATATGTGGTCTTTAATGCATGAATAAATATACCACACAAAACAGTTCAGATTTCTACAGTACATTATGGCAAGGAATAAAATGGAATGCAGCAAAAGACCTTAAAAAATTTAAGTCTGCTCAGGACCCAAAGACTGAATGCAAAGATTTCCCCAGAGAGTCCTCACAACAGGCAGTAAATGCTGAATACACACAAAATGCCCAGTGTTTTGAGGATGAATTCTTGGGGTAGAACTTCAGGCTCATGACTCAACCTGCTCCTTGTGGAGGAAAAGGTGCATTTAGAGGACATAAGACGGCACACATCAGAATATTTTCTTGACTCAGCAGGTTCAGCATCTTGCACTGCCTCGGACCATCAAAGCTCCCAAGGCCAAAGGCAAGGGGGGAGTTACTGCTCAGAGAGTTTTCTCTGTATGGATGCTCAGGGTTTGCATAGCACACCTTCCTTTCTCTGGCACAGCCTTGTAGCAGTGTTCTGTGCCTTCACTTTTTGTCTCTTTAGTATCTTTCTTCACATTTCCTCCTTTGACACACAGTCATTTCTGGTGTAGACACAGTCATACTGCCAGAACAACACATCCACAAAACCAACATAGAGACACCTAAGAGAATTTAGCATGTACAGTGCTGCATGGATCTATTTGGTGATTTATGATAACCACATTTCATAAGTGATGATCTTTTACCTCAATCTGTTGTCATGTTCTTTCAGAACACAATCCACATACTCATTCCTGTATTTTCCTACTTCAGTATCCATCACAGGCAATGATTTCGCCAGGCATTTGTCAAGTTACCTGACCTGAAAGACAATATTTCTGTAAGCTGCCATGATAGAACACCTGAAAACCTCAGAAAAAATTAATGAACAGTCTCTGTAGGGTACTATTCATCTTACAGATACACATCTCAGTTACAGAGAGCTCAAGGGTGGATTGAATTTCACTGAACACTCCCAGGTAAAAAGATATAGACATCTACCCCAAGCCAGTCATGAAAGTTCCCCCAAAAGCAAATAAAGGGAATGTATTTCCAAAAGTAATGACGTTCCAAAATGCCTAACAGAGGGAGAGTGCACTACCTGCTGGGGGTCAATCAGGCTCTCCCTTTTAGGAAATTTCAGGAGACCCAAATGCAAGTTTATGCTTCATGCCTTATTTCTACATACTTAGACTGCAACCCTTATGGTCATTCTTCCAGGAAAGGCTCCAGTTTATGCAGGGTACAGGAATGACAGGTACTGATCCCAAACCAGTTTACAAAGTTTTCCATTAAAATTCTTATGATGAAAAATTTTAGGCAAGAAACAAAATTCTAAGGTGCAGCATGACTTGCAATTTTAAAGAATTCCACTTTTCCCTCTGGATAAATGGGTGACTTGGCCTGTTGTCAGACATGCAGATGTCAGCCTGACTATTACCCAGCTGCTGTGTGGTGTGCCAGCAGCAGGCAGGATGCCAGGATGCTTAATGGTGACATCCTCTACATGTGATAGCTTTGAGGATGAGATGTTTGCTGGGAAGGGAGACACCGTGCACATCTGTTCAGCTACACTGCAGAACAACAGGAGAAGTCATGATGGAGCCTGTAAATAACCAGAGAGCACAACACAGACCTGTTCTGGATTTCCCAACTCTAATCAGACCCATCAGGTTTGGCACCAAGGCAAAAGAACCCAAAGCACAGAAGAGCCCCTGCATAAGTACTTAATCACAGTTTGGAGCATTTTCTGACGTAGTTCACTTCAGCAGTACAGCATCATCCTCAGCCAGAGTTTGTCAGTAAGTTTACTTGTGCTGGTTTAAAGGTAAACTGGCAGGAGAAGTGAACCCAACACAGAAGAGATTTTAAGTCAGTTACAGTTTAATAAAAATATAACAATAAATGCAATGATACAAAGAGAAATTGGTTTTAACACACAAACCCAGCAGTATAACCCAGCCCCCTGGGGCACAAACACAATGGGGTTTGTTGGCCCCTGTGCTGAGCCCCATGTGGTTCCCCTGAGTCCAAAGTAAAAGGAAGGGAAAAACCTGTTGGT
>JAWWEV010000169.1:4339145-4349437 GCA_035583235.1 Hafferia zeledoni | reverse complement strand
GCTCCCAGCCTGAGGGCTCAGCTGTGCCCTGGGCAGCTGCTGCCAATGGGCCATTGGGAACAGTTCATGGGAAATGACATAGAGGGTTTAGAATGCACAGCTTTGGTCACACCCACACAGTGATAAACTGGTCCCACCTGTTGAACTAGGACAGTACTGTTCAAAAGTTTGCTAGTTGTTTGCTTTCTACTAAATCAGATTCTTCCCTTTTACTCTTTTCTCCCTCAATTATTTTTGTTCATGATACTTTTGCAGTATTAGAACACTTGAAATTTGCATAATAAATTTTATCTCCCTCCTATTCTTCTTCTAGAAGCTTTTTTGCCCTTATTAATCCCACGTAACAATGAAACCATGACATGCCTCAAACTTTGAAAGGGGAATTTAAAGCATTCTGTACAGCTCATAAAATTTAATTCAGTTATGCACCTACATGCTTGAACTTAGGGGCTCCTCAGTGGGAGAGGCAAACACAGCTGGTAAATATCATGGAATCACAGAATGGTTTGGGTTGGAAGGGATATTAAAGATCACCCAGTCCCACCCCTGCCATGGACAGGGACACCTCCCACCAGCCCAGGTTGCTCCAAGCCCTGTCCAACCTGGCCTTGGACACTCGCAGGGATGGGGCAGCCACAGCTTCTCTGCCCAACCTGTGCCAGCACCTGCCCATCCTCACAGCCAGGAGTTCCTTCCCAATATCTCATCTAAACCTGCTCTCAAGTTTGAAGCCATTGTGTTTTCCCAGGAAGTAAAGGCTTAGTTGATATTGTACCACAGAACTAGAAAAATAATAGGCTGGAGCACATTTGTGGAGCAAGGCATTTGTCTATTTATTTGTCCATCTTATCCTTGTATCTAAAAGTAACATGGGGAGTTTGACCATCTGCTAGCAGCAAGTATTTGAACAAGACAAGGTTTTTCCCCAATCATATCTCACTATTTGCACACCTTTCTGTTGCCTTTTCCTCTTAACCAGGCTGCAGCCTGAAGCGTAAGGACAAAACTGGCACTACTTTGCAGACATTTTCAGGGGGTCTCATGCTATTTGGCAGTGCATGTAAAAGCTTTTTGTCAGCTCCCAAGGAAACACTAACTTCTGCTCTTCAGAGGACCTCTCCTGAAAGTTTTGGCTTCGCTGCTCCAACACAACTCAAGTGCTGAAGTGGGAGGGAGGAAGAGGGATCAGACATACGCTCATGCTTCCCCAGCACTGGGCAGGGTAGGGGCTACCTGAAGTGTGAAGGTTTCACTGCAGGCATTGACCAACTACAGACAAGTGGAGCTGTCAGGGACCTGCTGGAATGAAAGCTGCTGTTCCAGGTTGGTCTCTCTCATAGACATGAAGAGCAGAGAGGAAAGGTCTCAAAAAGAGATGAGGAGCATTATATAATCTCTGGTGAGAAACCTAAAGGAAGTTTGTGTTCATACTTTGTGGTATGGAGTCATGTAAATTGTGACAAGTCATTTAATCTTGCTTGTGTAACAGTCAACAATACATTGGTTGATAATCAGATGAGGTTGTATTAAATATATGCAATGGAAAACTAAGTCTTTATTTTCCTTACCTACATGTATTTCTCAGCTTTCTTAATTTAAAGTTCTTCCATTTTTAATGGAAGAACATTTTCAGTGTTCTTTCCTCCCTTACACATTGAATTTTTTATCAGTTAATGCCAGTAACATGTAGCTGAGTGAAATTGGTGTGCTGCTCATGAAGAAAATCTAACCTGAAATAGCTTTTCAGAGAGCTTGAGCAATGTCTTGGATTCGATTGATTTGAATATACAATTCACAAAGTCTTAGATTGTCTTTTTATCTCCCATCCACACTGCACAAGCTACAAACATCTCCAGATACTCTGACATTTGCTTAGACCCCAATGATAAAGCATATGCTCCACCAAGAAACAACTGCCATTCCAGCATTCTGCTTTCATTTCACATGCTCTGGAACACCAAGTTAACAGGAAAAAAACCCCAAGATTCAGAACACTCTTATAAATAGGTCAGGTCTGTGCCTTTTTATGAGCTGTGGTGGAAGCTGAATCCTAGAGAGGTGTCCCCCCAAAATGGTTCAGCCTCTATGTCCTGCATTAAAAGGAAACTTTTCATTTCACAATTTCAGTTGTTTTAGCAGGACACTAGGAACGAGCTAATACTTGAAGAATCCACACCAAAGCTGTGTAGAGTTTTAAAAGCCAAAGACACGCTAAACACAGCCTTAAGTAATTATGAAATTATTATCTTCTGTGGTCTTTACTGTGGGCCAGGATTAAACCATTAATCTCGTTATGGGGTGCCTGGCTTGGGACATGATCACTTTTACATTTGGTACTTAGGATAGTTGTCCCAACCATGTCTGCACCATACCCATATTGCACCACACACAGCAGATAAACAATTTATTCTTCATAGCTGCTGTCACACCGCTGCAATCATAACAACACAGAGACTCATTTACTAAATGGAGGGTGTGAGAGAAGGAATACAAACTTAGATAATGTAAATTTTGAGGGTGACACTGGAATACCGATAACTTCACAACTCTAGAGGTGTATGAACAGTGTTCACCAAAACCAGAACCTTACACATGGTGGTTTTGTCTCTTTTCTGGTGTAAAGCTGTAGAAAACAGCTGAGTCAAACTCTCCACACTACTCAATGGCCCTCAGTATAAAAAGGAGAAAAAGCAATAAATAAGGAGCAAGACCTTTTGCAGAAAGTTTGTGCACCTTACTGAGGAGGATGATTCACTGACAGCTGTATCCTAAACACAGCCACCAGCTCCAGGACCCCACACAGTTCTGCTGATCAGAAACTAGACAGAAGTCTCAGGAAAGGTTCACTTCATACTTGCCCTATCTCTTTTATTTATTTAAGGCTCTTCTGAGTATAGAGAGCCCCAGTTAAAGCAGAAAACCCCAGCTCTGCACAGCTTGGAAGAAACAAAAACTCCATTGCCTCCTGGTCTCCTCCCTTCTATGCATATTACACTCACTCTAAAATTGCAAAGGAAAAACATATCTAAGATTAGGTGATGTGAATTAAATCCCATCATATCACAACTTAACAAGTCTAATTCTTTTTCAGATCAAAGCTCTCGTGTATATGCACAGAAAAGACACTCCTGGCATTTACTGAGATATATTCAAATTTTCCAGGAGTATTTTATCTGACAGATACATTATAATTAATCTAATCAGAATACACTGCAATAATGAGAGCTCAATCCTATACAGCAACCACAACTTTTCAAGGCATTTTCAAGCTCTTTCCCACGAGCTGTTTTTGATGGTGGCACAGTGCATGAGGGAAGTGTCCCATCTGAAGAGTGATTTTTGCCCTCAGTTAATATCTGTGAAACCAATATTGGCTGTAGGTGGCTTCCCCCCTGATTTTAAAGTCAAGATAAGTTGTGTCCTTTCCCAGCTGGGAGCTGAGTCCCAGCAGAGCTCTGTCATGCAGTGTGACTATTTTTAGGCCAACACTGAATCACCAGCAGGAGGACAAGACAAAATGCTGAAACACGCATTCCAGGTAGTTGAACTATAAAACAATTTCCATTCAGTAGTTTGGCTATTTCTGGAAGAAATGAACCACATAAGCAGCAGGTGCATATGCTAATAGAACAACTTCATGTTTTAATTAAGCCATATTTCCCTACAGAGTAATTACATATGTTGCTTGCTCAACTTTTAAAAAGACCGTTAAAAACCCCTGTAATCACGTTCATTCTCTGGCTAAAAATCAAAGATCTCAAGAACTTAAAAGGTGGAAAAGAAGTAGTGAACACAATTACTAGATGCCCATGAACACTTGCTACACACAATTCTGTGAAGGAGATTCTATAACAGATGGTGTTGTCTGAGCTCCTATCAAAAACTGTCTTGTCTGATTCTACTGAGTGTAATGTGTGAGGAGATATTTTACATTGACTGCCATGGCAGTAAGAAAACTCAGAGTTTAGAGGCTTAGATTAGATAGTAGGAAACACTTCCTCATAGAAAGCCTTGTGAAGCATTGGAAGTGACTACCCAGGGCAGTGATGGAGTTCCCATCCCTGGAAGTGTTCAAAAAACATGTAGACATGGCACCTGGGGACATGGATTGGCAGTGAACGTGGTGGTGGTGCTGGTTGATGGTTGAAGTTGATGATCTTGAAGACCTTCTCTAACATTAACAATTCTATGATTCTAATCTAACCCAGTAGCTACTGCAAAGTACCATTAGAATTAGAGATTGCAGAACCTACAGAAGAAGATAAATTTAGTGAGATATCCACTTTCTAAGCTTAAGACACAAATACAGAATTTGCCTCAATGGCAAGGGAGGTCTCATACCAGATGAGATCTGCTGCTGCACAAGTGGCCTCGCTCCTGCCCAAGTTCCCCCCAGCTACAGCTGCTGTTGCCATTATTCTGCCCTAGTGAGGCCCTTGCACAGATTGGGCAGAGAAGCTGTGGCTGCCCCATCCCTGGAAGAGTCCAAGGCCAGGTTGGACAGGGCTTGGAGCAACCTGGGATAGTGGAAGGTGTCCCTGCCCATGGCAGGAGTGGCGCAAGATGAGCTTTAAGGTCCCTTCAAACCCAAACCATTCTGTGATTTTCTGCTGTGAAAAACCATTACTATATGGACAATATTAAAGTTAACATTACAGCAGTGAAGATAATAATGCAACCAAACCCCACTTACTATTCCTTAGGTATATTCACAGATTCATCCCTCCAGTTGGTGACTGAATTTCAGGGTGAAGAAGCCAATTCACAGCTGTAGAAATCCTCAGACCTGAAGGGGATTTAGCCAACTATAACGCTGACATCTAGAAATCCAGACACAGAAACAAAGGGCCAGATTCAACCCACTGGGTGCAGATGCAAGTCCATTCGGAGCTCTTCTCCAAACTGTGCTCAGAAGGTGCTGCTGAGCTTCCTCCAAAGGACACAACACCCTCTTGGCATGAGAGACTGCTGTAAATTCCACCTTTGAAAAAGAAACCTGTTTTGTGTTTAAAGAGAATAATGCACATCAAGTGATGTTTAACAGAAAGAGTTTAAGGCAGCTTTTTTCAATCTTTATTTGTGCAAAATATACAAATTCAGGTTCCATCACTTCTTAATGTAACTCCCCTAGAGATACTTATTTCCCAGAAAATAAAGATGGGAAATCATTCTGTATTTCAGAAGAGATGTGTCAAGCATGTCACAAAGCTATTAAATTGAAAAATGGAACTCACAGGAAATTCTGAGGATGTTTTCATGAGCTAAAAGCCACATTTTCACTTGCTTCACTTATGCAGGTGTAACTTTCTTAAAATATTTCAATAAGGATTTTATTTTTTTCAAGATTCTCTGTCCATTGCCCATGTGAGATTTGTGATTTTCTGTCAGTGTAGCATTTCTGGAAAAGCTATTTCAGCAACTTTCTCAGAAATGAGGAGTATGTAGAAATCGAATTGTGTAAAGAACAGATAGTAAATGGAACTTACAGGCCAGAAGCTGGGCTGCCTAGCATCTTAAAAATAAAAAATAAATAATACATTCAAAGCACCTGGTTTGTCTTGAAAAAGCCAGAGGTCAGGAAAACAGACCACACAGTGGTTTGAGGTTTTTCTCCACCAAAGCAGAAGTTTGCTTTGAGAAGCACATTTATGAATCTGATTTACCCAATGATTTTCCCCCCTAACTAGCAAAATAATCACTAAAAACCTTCAGCTATCTCAAGAGAGAATAATTATAGTGGCAGGAATTGGCACAATGGTAATTTTGCCAATATTAATCAGAGCCATGATGGGGTCTTTCTGTATCTGCCCTAATGTTGGTGTATTTGAAGTCTGTATTTCCTTTATAGCTTTGTTGCACATGTTACTGTTGTGTGTGGTTTACTTGCTCGGCATTTAAATCTTAACCCTGAACATTCAAAATACAGGAGATATTAGTACCAAACCTATTGAAATCACAATGAACTCCAAAGGAAAATTTCAGTACAAGGGGCCTATAAATGAACTGCAGGGTGGAAAAATGGCCACTTCAGAAAATACTACTTTTTAGAAAGACCCTGACAATCACAATGGAGTATTCCAAACGGTAGATACACAGAAAATACATTGCTTAGAGAGAACAGCCATGAGCAAAAATCTGTGGTCCAGCTGTGTAAGAAATGGGGTAGTAGTTTTTGAGAGGAATATTACTTTTAAGTTTATCACATAATTTATCAGTACACTTCAAGTAAAATTGCTTAAGAAATTATCTCATGTTTCTCTTTTTGCCTCTTCTTTTTCTACACAGTATTTTTACAGATAATTCTCCTGGCAGTGTTCCTAAAAATTTGAAGTTTGAACTTAATGTAGTTCAGATAGAATTTTATAAACTAAGCTGTTCTTGTGTTCCATGATCAACACTGACTGCCAGAAGATGAGTTATATAAATCAAGAGAAAATCAGGCAGTTTTCCCCCTCTGACCACACAGAATTTCTCAGAAAACATACTCAGCAAGTAATGAATTTTACCTACCGTCAATTACTGTTCTGCATTAGCTCTGCAGTCTCATTATAGAGAAGATTTAATAGATTTGTTACAAAAACTCCTTTTGCCTTTATCATCTCCAACTGGCAACAGCTCTATGGCTAAATCCCTCAGCCTCATTTTGCTCTGAGAGTAGGTAAGTGAAAACCCAAACAACACAGACCTTCAGTTCTAGCTGAAATGAGTTTATTCTCAGAAACGTGATTTCTCCTGAAATGTGAACTATGCACACATATATTGAGCACTTTTGCAGTGTTTCTTTCATTTTTAGCCTCCCAGATCAACAGCATCAATTCTCAAGGGGATTTAACTAGATGACATTTGAGAAATTATGTGACAGTGACTTTTTTCCTTCCTAAGGTGAGAAATAACTGTATGAGGAAATTAAGAGTGTAAAAGCAGCACTTGTGACAAATTTTGAGAAACTGCAGATTTTTTTTCCTTGGGAAAAAAAAAAAATAAGTGTCCATTGCAAATAACTAAGGCATTGAAGAATATGCTAGTGAAAGGGAGTTCAAGCCTTTATTATGGAAGAATTCTCAATTTGCTACAGTCTTAATATGCATACATGAAGAGAAGTAGGAAATAAATATAAATTGACTTCATAGCAAAAAAATTACTGGAAAAAAAAAACCAGAAAAGTGCAGTATGTCCCTGAATGTGCATCTGAAGTACTATTGGCTCAGAAAAAGCTTCTGTGTTACCCAATATCCTGACTTCATAAGACTAACAGTTTTTCTTCCAGAACAGAAAATATCTTGTAAATCTGACAGAACTCACAATGTAGTTGCTGTGGAGAAACACAAAATTCAATATTTTTTTTCCCTCTTCTCTCCTGGTATTTACTTGGAACACATTTTAACAAACTTAGCAGATAATTCTCTTGCTCTTATTTCTTACTAAGTCATTTAAACATTACAAGCTGATATATGTTATTACACATACTGGTGAAAAAATTCAGACTCTGAATGCTGTGCTGCTCATTAGAAAACTCACTGTATACAGATCAGGGTTTTATGATCCCCCAAGTTCAAATTTACAAAGTCCAATGATGCCACTAAGAAATCTATAGGCTTCCTGATGGTAGGATTTTACTTCATGAAACAATTTCATCCTCTTGCCATTTGGATGACATACAAGATACTGTATATTTGTTTTTGCTGGAAAAAAAATAATTTCTTGAAGTACATAGGGTTTGTCATACCAACCTCCTGGATTTTTCTAGCAATGATATTTGGAGAGTATTATCTGTGCTAAAATAACAGTCAGAATTTATTGGGGGAAGAAGGCTTGAAAATCCTTCCTAAAAGAAGCAGATATCTTCCAGCTGAAGACCTCTAGTATTACTCAGATTTTTGGAATCAGACAGATGCAATCTCATTTATTGTTTTCTCTCTATTTTGCAGCAGGATAACATCAAAACCAAACCAAACTTGATTTATAAGGGAATGCACGTGGAAACAAAGTGCATTTAGAAATATGATTTTATGATTTTGGTCCAGGTAAATTTTGATACATCAAGACACACCACTAAGAACTGGTTGCTGTGGTACATGGCAATATTTGATGATAAACATCTACTACAGAGACTGTGTAACTTCTGGCTGACTTTTATGTGTATGCCCAGTTTTTTAAATCTGCAAGAAAACCCAGAGAAAGGAAAAACTCATTTGAGAATATTTTGTCCATCATATGAGTTGAAAACAAATTATCTGCCCAAGCCTTTGAAGCGTGGTCCAGCAGAAACACAACTGATGTTACCTTCAGCAATATTACTTTGGGTCACTACATTTAGAGCAGGTCACTGGAAACAATTAACAGTGTTCTGCTGGACAAGCTACTGCGGGCAGAAAGAATGCCCTTCCAACATAACTCTCATGAACAGAGAATTGTAAAAGCTAGGTCCTTTCACAAGTATTCTGTGAGCTGCAACAAAGACAAGGAGAACAGAAAATGTGAGTAAGACCCAGGGAACAAAAGCCATTTTCATACTTCTTTCATGTAGCCCCCAGTGCACTTGAGGCTGTAAGTTCTTGAACATCAGTGGCTGCTCCCACTGGCTGCATCTTCCCCATAGGTACTTGTGGTGTCTCATATCTGGGTGATTAGGACAGAAGAGGCAAAAAGCATTTTCCTCAATCTCTGCTCAGCACTTAGGATGTCCTTAGGAGAGGAGTGACAAAGACCTCTATATGATCCATTCCATATTGAAGGATCAGCATATAGGGCACAACACCCTCAACTCAATAGCCATAAAGGCAGCATTCAGCCACAGAATCACAGAATGGTTTTGGGTTGAAAGGGACCTTAAAGACCATCTAGCTCCAAGCCCCCCACCATGGGCAGGGACACCTTCCACTAGACAGTATTTCTTCCCAACATCCACTCTAAAGCTACTATCTGTCAGTGTGAAGCCATTCCCCCTTGTCCTGTCACTCCAGATCCTCATGAAAAGTCTCTCTCCATCTTTCCTACAGACTCCCTTCAGGTGGTGGAAAGCCACAATTAGGTCACCCCAAAGCTTCCCTTCTCCAGGCTTGCAGGCAGCTAAAGGTTTGCTCTACAAGTGAGAGGCTGACAAATTCAGCAGGTCAGACCGTGCCGTATACCCTGTCCTCAGGTGAAACCTCAGCTGCTGCTTCTCAGGGAATGCCAACTGCTGGGTGAGATCTGTCTGCAGTTAAGTGAGATAAATTCACTTACAGTGTTAGGGCAGAGGGTCATTTTGATCCAAAAGCTGCACTAGTAGCTTGTAAACACAGTCTATGAGAAGACTGGAGAGAGGCAGTCCAGGAGGAGAAACAGAGAAGCAAAGCAGATCACCAGAAGCATCAGAGGAGCAGTCAAAACATGATGTGAAGTTCCACCACAACTTGTTGCCACAGAAAATAGATGTCTATTCCAGTATTTGGTCCTAATAAAGGGGAAGCAGATGTGATTGTGAAGCTTTGCTTATTTTGTCTCTCCACCTCAGTGTCTCAGGATCAGAGCTGAAACACTTCATCCTCCTTTTCCACCAGTGCTGAGGGGCTGGGGAGCAGCTCAGTGACACAGGGCTCGGGAGGGTGCAGCTGACAGGGACTGGAAGGCTGCACTGCCAGTGCCCAAGGCTGGGAGTGGAGAAGGCATCTGGAAGAGGCTTGGACAAGAGGCCATTGCAACCTATTGCTGAGCTAAAGGAAACTTGCTTTTCCACAATGCTGAGAAATTGGACACTGTAGCAATCAGACCTCATGCAGCACTACCTGAGACCAGGATTCATCTCTAATTATCTAGTTTAAACCAGCCATGCAGAATCTGGCTAAAACTGATGGAAAGAGAAAAATACCACCAGAGGTGACTCAGCCCACAAATTTTAGATAATTACCTTAGGATGATCTAAGCCATGCTCAGGAGATGCCTATCCTTTTCTATTGATTATTGAAGGAGGGTAGAGCACTGCCAAGGCCAGCTGTTAGGGGATAATTAGGTTAGGTGAGACTGAACAAGCAATTACAGAAAACAAACCAGACTTGTTTAGTTAACAAGTTGGTCCCCTTGTCCCTTCAGAGATGTAGGAGGTATCATCAAAAATACTCAAAACAGAGGTTTCTTCTTGCTGAATTAACCTCCATATTTTGTTTTTTCCCTGCAGAAAAGCAGAAGTAAGGCCACCAGAAGGGTTTGCCTGCATCTTTCTAAAAAAGATACTGAAATAAAGGTGGGAGAGGAAACTTGAGTATATGTATGCACAAACACACAGCTCCAGGGTGTCTTTTGAGAACTTTTGC
>JAWWEV010000169.1:4309370-4333389 GCA_035583235.1 Hafferia zeledoni | reverse complement strand
ATAGAGGGGGTAGAATACACAGCCTTGATCACCCCCACACAGTGCCAACTGGTCTCACCTGCTAAACTAGGACAATTGTCAACACACCAAACCCATTCCAAGTGTGTGCTATGCCCTCCCTGAGTCTCCATCAGCACATACCATGGCCATCAGCAAAAGGCAGGCAAATGGCAAGACAGGGCCAATTAAACATGATTTATGGGGATTTTGCAATAGTAAAGCTTCTTTGAGCATACCCATGCCATTACATTACTCTATGTATCTGTTTGAGGGAGTTTCTCACCAGCAGCACTTCAGTCAATGGTTGGCAATGCTGCTGTACTCAAAAAAAGGCCATAAAGAAGTAATCCAATTTTCAAATCAACAGAGGGCAGGGTTAGGTTAGAGATTAGGCAGAAATCCTTTCCTGTGAGGGTGGGCAGGCCCTGGTACCGGGTGGGCAGAGAAGCTGTGGCTGCCCCATCCCTGGAATTGTCCAAGGCCAGGTTGGAAAGAGCTTGAAGCAACCTGGGCTGGTGGGAGGTGTCCCTGCCATGGCAGGGGGTGGAATAAGATGGGCTACAAGGTCTCTTGCAACCCAAACAATTCTATGAGTCCATGATTCTGTAAATAACTTATGGTAGAAGCTTTACATTCTCAGCAGAGTTTTCTGGGGGACAAGAGTAGACCCCTCTATTTGCAGCAACGAAAAACAAAAGGAAAGATCAGTGGGGTGGAACCAGATGAGCTCTAAGGTCCCTTCCAACCAAAACCATTCCATGATTCTGCAGTTTTAGATTACTAAACTATATACATCTTGTAATACCATTACTTCCTTGCAATTATGTTTTCATTTCTCACATTATGTGCCATATTGGGTATAAACTGTTCATCTTGGTGTATTATAGTTTCCATTTAGTTCTTTAGTATTATAGTCATAGTGTTGGTTGCAATTTTTTTTTTGTTTTTCTTTTTACTCCAAAAACTTTTTAATTAGAAAGAAACCCTTGTTACAGGACAAACTAGTCATCTGAGTCAAGTAAAGTGGTGGATTTTTTTTTTTTTGTTTGGCTTTTTAAAATCAGATGAAACATATACATCAACACATATACATTGTAAAATATTTGAACTAGGCACTGAAATTTGTAGAGAAAAAAATTATATAATATGAAGTTATAGCCAAGCTTGGGAATTTGAGAGAGTAACAAGGGAAAAGTGCGGTCAAATTTAGCTGAATCCCAAATCACTACTCTTTGCTGTGTGCTCTGCTAACCAGTGGCTGACCTGGTCATGTGTTCTCTTTGCCATTTGAGACTCTGGGTCCAAACAAGAATATTTGACCAGCTCTGGGTGCCATTTTCTTTTTTATTGTACCGCTCTGCTCTGTATTTTTATTGTGTTGAAACTACACATTTTTTTGTCCATTACAACAGCAATTATTGTGCAGGCTACTGATCCCTCAGCAAACACCACCATGGAACAGGCTGCAAGTGCACCATTTGACAGTGAAATCCCCACAGCCTCCTGTTTATCTGAGAAAGCTGTTCAGTAAATATTTCAAAGAACAACAGATTAAGACATCTGGAATGTTGACTCCTCATCCTGTAACAAGACATTTTTTATTTCAAAGCAAATACTTGCTTTATGAATTAAAGTACCTTCAGAAGTTGCTTCTGTTTCCTGAGCTGTAAAAAAAAAATTAATTAGTTATTAATCTCTACCATTTTGTGTCAAAGCAGATGCCAAAAAAGCAGTAACGATTAAATAGGTATCAGGCAGCTCCCACACCCACACTCAGAGGTACAGTAAGTGCCCATTAATCTACAGCCGTTTCAGAACACCACTGAAAACTTTCACATCATACACCACCACCATGGAATGGATTTGCTCAAAGCTACACGAGTGTTTACTGGTTTCTTAATGAAGGAAAACCCAGCTGGCCACTTTCCAACTCCACTGCTGCGTGTTCCGTGTGTTTGTATGGGAGGCACAGCAGCACTGCTGCCAACAGCACCAACACAGGGGATCTTATTGAGGCCAAGCTCAGCTACCTGAGTGTGGCCTGACCAAGATAAAGGTTTGGCAGCTTGAGGGTGACAGACCATCCAAACTCAATCTCCTACTCTGATTTGTTAAGTTTCAGGTGTATTTAAGTGTTCCGGTGGATAGTTACTAGAATCTCAGACAGGAGAAATAACATTTATTCTGGTTCTTTAGTGATTATGAGGATGGATACAATGACCTGGATTCAATAAGATCACTGCTTTCACTGAGATGTTGTTGGTAACTGCACAGTCCGTCTGGATTTTATTTTCTTAGTTCTCTCGGGCGTGGTTAGGTTAAATGTGACAGAGAATAAGACACCCTGCAAAGGGCCTCTATAACAGCTTCCTTTAACCAGCAGCTCCTGGAAGTACTGACAGGAAATTCATTCAGTCAAAATCACTGAGCAACTCCTAAAACTTAGTAAATGCAGACTTTTAGTTTCACTAGTTACACACAAAATATTTGGGTCATATTAATGGAAGCTTTCTGTAGTAAGAGAATGGTTTGTCCCTAAGTGTTATCATTTATGACCTTTTAAACAATTTTAACAATTTAGATAAATCCATTTGATTTTCTGCAAAGAGGCAATATTAAATTCACTAAAATTAAATTTCTTTTATGTAAGGTATATTTGAGAAAAACAAACAGAAATTATTTCTGACTCACTTTTAATGAGTGCCTTCCAGGATCCAGCTTCTGACACAAATTAATTCAACTCTGAGAGTTAAATTAAAAAAGTACTGTGGAATCAGCACAGCTTTAGCATCCTGAACTCATCGCAGCTTCTTTATCAAAATTATTTCTGGCAATATTTTTAATAATTAGCAAGAGGTGTATATCACCATAATAAATTGCCAGATTGCTATACTGAAGCCTTTGAGATGAAATTGGATGTGTAGAATCTCATCCCAACATCCTTGTTTGACTGAAGTCTATCCTTCTTTATTCCAAGGGTCTCTTGCTTAAAAGAAGGAATTTTTAAATTTGTTTTTGTCTTTAATTGATCTTTATTGACTGTAGTCAGGCTATGCTTCCCATCATCAATCTGTGCTTCCTGCAGGAATCCAACTGCCCTGCTGAGCATCCTCTGTAAATCAAGCTTTGAGCAACAATGCTCCTGAAAGTTTGCAACCACTATATTCAACATAAGCTCTTTGAGATCATCTCCTCAGAATGGCAATTTTTGTCATTCTCTGTGCTCCAGTTTCCTGCTCAGACTTTTAGGTCCTTCTGGGTCTATAATCTTTGAAGGCCTGTCTTGTAGTTCAGGGGCTCTGAGTGCTGGCACGGTTACACATCTCATCTAATCCCCACTTAGCCCTACAAATATTTACTTCCTCCTTCTTGCTGTGCCACCAAGGCCATGCACAGCCTGTTGCTGTTCCCATTAGGAGAGTCTCATTTGTTAATACAGTACTAAACACACACTGCAGAGCAATACTTTACAGTGGCTGGAGTAACTCTCCTGAGGGAACACACCAACAGGATGAGGCTGTGGTACATTCACTGCCTCTGCCTTAGTCTATCTGCCTGAAGCCAAAGGCTGAGGACTACTAGCAGTATGAAAATAGTATTTTGTAAAGATCTCAGTGAAGAAAATATTAATAGAAATAATAAACACATCAAGGCACTGGACTTACACATGATGAAACAGTCTTTGCTTTCTACAGCAGTTGCTGTAGTTGCAGGATGTTTATTTAAAATACAGAACACAGATTAGAGTCATTACATAAAACCAGTGGAGTTAGAAAAGAATTTGCTGAAGTATGTTATAAAGTTAGCAATTAAGATAACTTTCTGTCAGCTTCTGTTGTAGAATCAAAACCAAAAAAGAGTTTTGATTCCATAAATCTCGTTTATGAAGTCCCTGCATTCCCCAATCATTCCAGCTCTTAATCTGCAGTTCAGTGCTCTCCAACTGTGCTGAGATAATTTATTACAGGTCTGTGTTATAAATCAGGCAAAGAATAACAAAATTCATGGGCACAATGCCATATCCTGGTAGATGGATAAGTCTAAACCAAGTGTGTTAGGGTAGCTACCTGAGAGTCAGTCAACACAAACCCTTGTATCTCCTGTTGTGCACCACTGTGAATCAGCCACATAATACAGAAACTGCAGGTATCAGACAAGCCAGGAACATCTCTGGTCCCCAAACCATGAATCATACTGGAGAGATGTTCAAAGAAAACAAAAAATGGATGGGTAGTAGAGTATTACATTAGCTCTGAGCTGAACATAAGGGCTAGACATGGAGCAGTCTGCAAATCATAAAGATAATTATCAATTTTAGATCATATTAACTGCATAATGGCTTTTCCATACAAGGAACAACCCTGAATTTTTCACAAATGGAAATTTATTTGATTTATATACATTAAATCATGGTGAGTGTTAGTACAGCTCATGATAAACTGAATGGTTATGACTGAAAATGGTTGTAAGATGCACTTAAAACCATGTAACAGACATTCAGTCCAGGAAGCTTTGCAGAACGTGCCTCTAACCTACCTACAATGGGTAAAAAAATGCTCTCCAAACCCTCATTGGTAGACCAGGAAAGATCACAGGCATCAGCAGCTCCTAAGGCCCTGACACAACATGATCTTTTCATCTGAAATTTCCAGATGCTCTGAGGAAACAACCCATTCCTCAGGCTACAGAGCAAGGGAAAGTCCCAAATGGTCCTTGCCAAAGCTGATGGGAAAGAGGGCAGCAAGTGCAAAACCCAGTCAGTTGGGGGAGACGCATCTAAGGGGAATTCTGCACCAGTGAGACTGTCTACACATGTAAACACTTCTCCAGATGCAGCTAACATCAAGAAAGCCTCAAAGTTACTGCTGACTACTGTCTTCAGCTGAGGAAAGTTACTAATTGCACTCCATTTACTATGAAATAACAATCTCTCTCCTGCCAGTGAAGGAAAAGCTATCAAACCACAGTTTCAAGTTCACATCAAAAAGATTTTTAAATCATATCGGGCTTTTTTAAAACTGCTTTTTACATTTGATCAAGCACAGGAAAATTACCCTCATTTCTAAACATTTTGTGGGATGCCTTGCCTACATTTGGCAAACGAGTTCTTTTTTTCTTCTTCCTCTAGTGTTGCATCTGCCTCCCACTTCTGCCTTGCCTACATCAACCACTCTCACTGTAATTGAAGAAATAATTTGATTAGTCACTAATTGGTACATATTTGCTTTCAGATTTAATTCTTTAGTTATATTCTCTAAGTTTGAGTCTCCAGTTTTAGACTGAGAACATCTGAAGTTTTGGCTCAATTAGTCTGGCCCATAACCTGTCAACCATTTTGATTCCCAACCTGTAGGGTACCACAGCACAGGAACACAGCACTACTGATGTTTATTGCACAATTTTTCAGACTGCTCTCTCTCTGAATTAATGCCCTTCATGCAACATAATTCTCTCCGACCATCTCAAATTTCAGACTGCACAACCAAGATGAAAATCCACATTCAAGCATTTTCATTCAACCCAGATGTACTCTTATCACTCAAATTTATGGTTATTTCATTAGATAACAAGCCATTTACACTCACTTCAGGTACATCAGCCATCATCGGGGTTTGAAAGCTCCAATAAAATGCGTTAATGACATCTGTCTTGCTTTTGGAGTGCTGTGGGTAGGTTTTGTTTTCCCTTTTTAAACAGGCTGCATTCTGTAAGCTGGATGTGCTTGGTGAGTCGACCTTGGCTGTCTGGAGAGCTGTCAACAGGAGAGTGGGACAAAATAACTTGTGAGTCATGATAAAGGCCTGGAGAACACTTACTGATTACCAAGCACTATCATGGGCAAACCCAACCTGACTTGGTGAAAATGAATTTATTTCCAATTGCTACAAAGTTCCATGATGAGAAACAAAAATCATCTTACTTCCCCCCCTGCTCCAGGTTCAGCTTCACCTCTCCATGCCTGAGTCCTCTGCCACCCCAGCACTGCAGGGGTGGGGAATGAGGATGATCATCAACCCACAACAGCTCTGCTCTTCTGCTCTTTCCTCCTCACCCTTCCTCCTGCCCCACAGACCATAGAGGAGTCCCTGTGCTGGCACCTGGAGCACTCCTCCTCTAACTCCCTCGGTGTTCACAGGGTTTCTCCTCACACCTTTTTTTCCTCATACTTCTCCTGTTTGGTGTTTTTGCCTTTTTTTAAGCCTGTTTCTCAGAGGAACCACCAGCAGGACAGAGGAATTGGGCTGTGCTGTAACCCGTCAGCCCCTGCTGCCCCTGGGCACAAGCATCCCAAGCAACATTCATCTCAAAGGCATTTTTACAAGTTCTGTGTATATCACACTGCTCTAGGAAGCATTTCAAATGTAAGATATAGAGGAGATGTAAACAGGAGGGGTCTGATGCACGAAAGCACTGAAGCTCCTGTGAGTGCTGCCCAGGAGTGAGATCCACCAGTGAGCACTGCTCTGTTCTTCCCTAGACCAAAGTGAGAAATGAAAACACACTGCTATTGATCTCAGAAAATGCCCTAATAGCACCAAAGCACAATCCACAATTCCTTTGGCTGTGGGCACCCTGCTGGGGAAAGCTGTGGTCCCATTGCCACAGTAAATACCTTTCTCAGGAGCCCTTAGAGAAAGGCCAGAATGCATTTGAAAAAACTGCAGTATCCATACCCCACAGATACATTTTAAGAGCTTCTTACTTTTAACTAGAACCCTCTTGTCAACAAAACAAAGTCAACTTACTGCTCTTTTCCTTACTATTCATTGCACAGGTTCCTCTAAGCAGAAGAGTTGATGTCTGTGTCTGGCTCAAAAGCTGTGATTCGAGGCTTGGCACTTTGAACCAGCAGTGATTTAAATGCTGCTGGGTGCATTAGCATCAGAGTTTGCTATGTAGTCACAGGACAAATTGCAAAGCCACTGAGTGATTGTATAATGGTGGCACTGGCAGTGGGGACACTTTCAAAAACCTGCACACAAAACCTCCAAGCTCTGTGAGATGATGCCTGTGAAGCCACTCATGGCAGGGGGTTGGAATGAGACGTCCCTTCCAACCCAGCCATTCTAGGATTCGATGATAACGTACAGAAATCCTAAGGGCAAACAAAGAGCCACTTGCAGTAAGGAAAATCTGCTCTAGACTTAGCTGGTGACTGCCACTTCTATGCCAGAGTAACTTCACTTCTCTTCAGGACATTGGCAGTTGGGGTAGCTTCTCTTCATGTAAGAAGAGCACCAGACAAACAGCCTTGATAGGGTCAGGGAAAACACTGTTATAAATTTTGAAGGTATTTTTCCCATCACTCAAATATTACATGTGAAATGAAGAACATCTGTATAGTCCTTTGTAAGATTAGTTGCTGTCCTTGTTCCAAAAGGCTTTTTAAAGTAATGGTACTGGATACTCTTTCCCTTCCAGGTGACACTATACACAAGACCCTCTGATTTATATGCAACTGAACAGAAGACCAAGTTTAGCACTTGTCTTTTCATCCATCAAAACCTTCCACCTTCTGTAGCAGGGCCACAGAAGATACTTTGATGGTAATCCAGGTGCACATGCTTAGATATTCACTGGCTATGACATGACCCTGAACTGGCAAAAACTGTGATATGAATTAAATATTATCCTTCAAGTAAGATCCCCAAAAGCCACCACATCTTTGTTAACTCGAGTGCCATGTTTCATTAGGCTACAAACTAAAACAATTGTGTTTCTTCAAAAGCAGAGAAAACTCAGAGAAACACTGAACAGAAATGGAAGTTTGCTATGGCATCTCCCCTCTCTCCACCGTATCCTGACAGCGTGAGGTCTCCTTCCAGGCCTCCTCCCATTTCAGCAAGCCCAAGAGCCCTTCTATGCTGTAACACACAGTTCCAAGACATTCTGGACCCATCAAAATAGATTTTCTATCTCCTCTGAGGTCTGTCTGTATGTTTACTACTGCTTTTCTCCAGACTCACTCTTTCTGTAACACTGCCATTGGCTTCCCTCTTGTGCAGACGGCAAGTCGTGCTTTCCATGCACCATCCTGCTTGGAGTCTGGCACACCTCCCTCAAGGAAGGACAATAAATGCTGACAGGGAAGGAGCACTCCTATTTTGCCCCATCCCATGGCATCCTATCTCCACCTACAGCAGCCATCAGGCAGCAGAGCTCCTTCTCTGCTCTCAAACCCTCTTAAAGGCACACAGCCTCCATTAGCAGCACTCAATCTGCAGACAGCAGATAACATCCCCTGTGCTCCTCTCACCACTGAAGATCTGCAGCTCTCCAGAGGAATTCCATGACAACAGGGGAGCCATCAGCTGGTGCTACAGGGCCCAGCAGTGCTGAGGGATGCTGATGTTGTTCAGCTGAGCTTGCAGGCAGATTTACCTTAACCTTATTTCAAACACTCTTTGTAAGCCAGAATAGCTCCAAACATGTCAAAGATGCACGGGAAGGGGATGGGGTGGGGGAGGGGGGGGGGGTGGGAATGTACAGTTAGGATGTTGAGTGGTATGTGTTTAAGTACATAAAAGTGATGTTCCAGCTCATTGGCACTATCCCATGCCCAGCATTGCAGTGCCCTCCCACGTGAGGAAGCCCTCACCAAGCACATCAGAATCTCACTGGTGCTGCTCAGCTCTGCTGGCCAGGGGGACTGAGCTGTCCCACTGCTTGTACTTCTGCTTGTATGGAAGGCACTGAGAGAAATGGGTATTGGAGAAAAAAGCAATGCCACCTTCTCGAATGACAGCAGCTTCCATGCCCAAGGCACATCCACTGCCCTGCTGCCTAAATTCCTGTGAAAACACACAGAAACAATACTGATGGAGAAAGACAGACAGAATACCTTTATTGAAAGCTTTCACAGTGCACACCAGAGGTCTGCACACATGTGACCAGGGGTGTTACAGTTTTTCTCACCTCTCTAGCCATTAGCATATATGTTATCTACAGCCAACCTGGGGTACAGATTTCTCTAATACTCACCCATAGAGATCCTTAGAACTGCCCCTTTGGAGAAGCTCCAAGGGCCTTGGGCCCTCTTCTGTTTTGTCTCAAAGCTATCTTGCAGGTGTCTTCTTCAAAACATCATGTCCTTGAGAGAGCTTAAGAATCTGTGAGAAAGAGCTTTAGTAACTTTCCAACACCACCTGAAAATGGGAACAACTCAGGAGAATCCACATAACTTATATGATTCTAAAAGTCTACAAAATGTACACTAAATCTTTAGGCATCAGCCCCAGGGCTGGTGATCTCTGCTCACCACGAGGAGGAGGACACAGCAGGCAGGCAGTGAAGGACCACTGACACAGCAGGTAGAAACTCCAGCTGTTACAACTGCAACCACTCTGAGCAAGGGTGAAACAAGCTGCTTTAATCTAGGAAAGTGAAGCTGTGGTGTAGAAGGCTTGGCCTTCCTCTTACTCTGAGAAGGGTGGCAAGAAGGAGGGAGACAGGGAGATGGCAGCGAGTGCCCAGACAGTCACCAAGGTGTCAAACTGGCTCTGGTTCTGTTCTGGGGTGAGGGCATTAACTTCACTTGAAGGGAAATAAACCACGTAAGAATTTTAATATTAGAACCATGGAGTCCTAGAGAAGATTACAAGGGAAGTTCTGGACATCCCTTCCACAGAAGGAACAGATCAGATCAAATTTAGTATCTCTGCTCTTGGCTTGCTGCAGAGAGGAGCAGATCTTTTCTTGAGGTGCCTCTTTCTACAGTTCTAGTCTTCTATATACATGTGTTACATATAACCAAATTAACCAAATATCAGGTTCTAAAATGTGAATTTTATCTTCATTTGGGTGGATTTTCATCTGGCCTAATGCCAAGGAAAACAGTGGGCAATAAAGAAGTGTCATCTAAAAATGGAGCTTAAGAAAAAAAGCTTCTGCTTGTTTAACTGTTTTGTCCTAAACTGTGTTACCAACTGTTACCAAGTGTATGCAATAATTAAACAGTTAACCATTCTGAGACAGTTTTCTGCTTAAATGACCATGCATTATATACAACAGTCTTCTATTTTGCTTAGAGGTGAAAAATAAGTCTAGGGGAAAAAAACTTCTTAGAAGAACAGGATGACATAATTAGTACCATCTGTATGGATCTTGTAGCCTCACAAAGGGTTTTACTGAAAAGATAGAGCAATGAAGTGTTATTTTATTTTTAAAAGACTGATTCAACTGGGCAACATCACCAACCTTTATAGACCAGTGTCACTCCTCAGACATCAGTGGAATCTCTATTCGCACAATGAAAGGAGAGATAACTCCAAGAACCTATAAGAACTTTTATTTGAAGTGAATGTCAACTCTTCTATTAACTTCACAGAAACCCTTCAAATTTAAAGGGTTATAATACTAATTTCAGGGTTTGTTAGGAAAATTACACAAACTATCAGTAATATTGAAAGCTGATACTCAGTTTAATATTTTGTTATCTCAGGTTTAATAAAATTAGGGTTTGTGGTCAGTTCTGGGAAGAGCTCATATATTTTCTAAACTGATTCTTCCAGATGAATTTTACTAATACAAAAACCCATTTGAAAAAATAATTGCTTTAGTTTTAATCACCTTTAAATAGAGTTCATTTCTCCTGAAGGCCTCAGATAGAAAGAGTCAGGAAAAATTTTATTTCATGGCCTATGATATGGCATGTGCCAAATGAGTTTTAGCCCTTCCTATTCTTTTATCCATTTCACTCTGAACAATAATTCCAAAGTTATTACATACTTATGTTATATAAACTGAAAGAGAAGTCAAGGAGCAGAGTTCTTACAGAGTTCAACAACAAAAAAAAATCACAAAAAAACCCCCCAATGTGCTATGATCTTCCAAATTATCACCATAAGTTCCAAATAAAAACTTCCTTGAATGTGTTTTTCAGTAGTTACTCTATTTACTTTCCATGTTCAGTTTACAACCATTTCTTAACCTCATAGGCCACTATGACACTACATTCCACTCTGTATCACCAGGGGTACATTATAATTACAAATTTTTCTGCCACATCATTAACACCAAATGTTCCAATTCAGGAAAACTACCTTGTCTTTACTTGTACCTTTTAATCAGCAAACAAGGTCAGCTTGACCTTCTAGGGGAACAAAAACCCTTCTGAGCCTCTATCAACCCATGATAAAATTCACTGGTATAAAGCAATAACAAGTCTAGTTTTTTGTTTCTGCAAATCTGAAACTCCTCCACGGGGTCACTGAGTGGATCACTGTTCTCAGTGCAACATATGTGACAGGCAGAAGCTTTATAGTTCATTTTAACTTCTTTGCTAAATGAAAGGTGGCTTGATAGAGGAGATGATACAGTTTTGTTCATTAAAATCTTGTGCTGGATTATAGGTCAGTTTTCTCTTCCTGGCTGTGGGAATAAAGGATGGCATCATGTTGCTGCTTCAAGCACCATGAAGCACTTCACATCATCAAGAAACAGGTCTTGTCTAGGGGAAAAATGGATGTTTTTGAACATATTCAGCACCATTTTTTTTATTGCCTGAATAAAACAAAGTCTGAATGTTTCTCTGTTTTGTTTTGGTTTGTTTTGTTTTGTTTTGTTTTATTGTGGAATGCTAATATTTTTTCAGCCACAAGCAAATGGAGATGGTCCCATTGCAAAGGCACACCTGCTACAAGTGAGTGTAGCAAGAAAGACAGTCATAAGGTCTATTTCTTTTGGTGCATTTTTGTAAAATCAAAGTTAGGACAAAGGTTTTTAAGATGGAAACTTCTAATTGTTGAAATCTTTTTAAAAAATCCCTCAGAAGGCTGTTTTGGAATCCCAGTCCCTCAGGGTACAGAAAGGATCACAAAGCTTACTTGGACATCCAGCCTTAATGGAGCAACAACACTTGGAATGTACTTTCACCAGCTTTTCATGTAAAAGGCTCTTTTCTCACCCTGCAATCACATCACTCCTTAAGCTGATGAGGTCTGGCCACACATTTATCAGGTCTTTGGTCCTGTTTGACAAGGCTCCCAGGATTCACCTACAGTTTTTCTTTCACAGTCATCATACAATACGACTCCTTCATTTGAACTCTGCTCTTCCTCCTCCAACATTCACAATTCCACCCGAAATTATATTAATTCCCTAAATTAACACACTTGAATTGGATACTACTGCACTACTTTCCACTTCAATTATTCCAGTTACTCAATTTCACTGACTTTTTTCTCAGAAAAGTGTGGAAATACATGAAAGGAAATACAGGACTCCCCATTTCAGTCATTCATGAAACTCTGACACAAGGTTGGTTAACAGAAGTTAAATCTATTTTAGGATCATGGAATAATGAAATGGTTTGGGTTGGAAGGGACATTAAAGTTCATTTCATTCCACCCCCTGCCATGGGCAGGGATAACTTCCACCAGCCCTATCCCTGGACACTCCCAGGGATGGGACAGCCACAGCTTCTCTGGGCAACCTGTGCCAGGGCCTGCCCATCCTCACAGGGAAGAAGTTCTTCCCAATATATGCAAGCTAAATTTCTCCTCTTTCAGTCTGAACTCATCATTCCCTGCCCTGCCCCAGTTCCTGATGAACAGTCTCTCTCTGGCTCCTCTGTAGCCCCTTCAGCGCCTGGAAAGTGCTCTGAGGTTTCCACACAACCTTCTCTTCAAGAGGCTCAATTCTGTCTCAGTTTCTGTTTATCTCAGGTCTTTGAGTCTCCTACCCAACAGGGCTTGGAAGATGATTGAGGTCACAATCAAATCTAATGACAAATTCCTGATGGGCCAGAAATTGTGTTTTCTTCACACTCAGAAGTGGTAGAACAACATGAGAAATTTGAAAGCTGAAGGGAGTTTTTGGAAGAATGGGATCATCAATCTGAAATACAAGTCCAAAGCGAAAGTGCCACCTCTGCCTTAATTATAACCTTATTACTTTGATGCTACACTTGGCTGGGTTGTGTCACAAAGCTGTGTCAAGCCTTGGGACCAGCAGTGCCAGACTCTGGGTGATTTTACACCTAAAAAGTACAGAGCCTTTATGACTTTCATTTAGCATTCTGTACTTGAACAAAAATTAAAAGGTCATCTCTTCAACTTCTCTGGGAAAAGACTGATTATGGTACAACTTGGGGCAACGTGAAACAAAACAGGAGCAACTTAATTTTGACAAGTTCATTTATCTTTTGCTAAATTCTATGAAAATATATTGATAAAGGGGATTGCTCATTGAAAGAAAGTCTGTATGTTTTTGTTTTTCAGCCAGTGTGAATTTGGTTCATACCCAGTGACAGTAAAGAATTTAAATGCCACCTGAGATGCCCAATTTGAGCTGGGAAAAGCACAGTGAGATCACTTGGGAATCTGCAAACAGGATTTCTTCCCTAGTTGTTGTTTTTGGAAGGAAAGTGATTCACCCTGGCGGAGTTCATTGCAAACCCCAAGTTACACAGTGTTCCAACTGACATCAGTGATGGATCCAATGGTGATGCTGAATGATTTGGGGATTGAAAGTTACTTGGTTAACGTTTCCATTGCATTTTCTCTCTAGCACAAAGTATCATTATTGCAGAGTCAGGTAAGAAGAATGACATTTCGTAAAATTCAGGATAAAAGCATTTTCTAAACAACTAGCTTGATGTGTTCCCAGTCGGATTCATGACTATGATTTCTAGTTGTTTATCACTGATATAGAGAAAAAACCCCATAAACAGTAAATTAAAATAACTTGAATTGACACTATGAGTTCCCAGGTTATGATATTTAGCTGTAGGCTACCTGTAAAATACCTGTAAATCTTAAAAAAAATTCTTTACTGATCCTGAAAAATCTTTACAATGCCCTTATTTGGCATTATTCTTTTCTCATTTCTGATACACATATGAGTTTGTTCCCAAAACACAGCCCTGTCATGAAGAACACAAAGGCTAAGCAGGCTTGGAACTCCTCAAAAAAAGCCTGTACTGCTAAAGAAAAGAAATATCCATTCCATTGGCAAGTTAGACTTTCCGAAGGAACTGGATATTGAGCTGTCTCACTAGCAGAAAGGAAGATGGATGACTCTTCCTGAATTAGATGCTTGAAACTTGCTTCTGCTCAAAAGACAATATGACCAATTTGGGAAAGAGTTGCCTCTAACTCTGGGAATGCTTTATCATAAATAGTAGCTTGTATTTGAACTTTACTTGAGTTTTTTAAAGGTACTATTACAGCTTAACCTTCAAAATGAATAACAGTTTATTTGTGCAGTTACTCACTGAAATAGGTTGAGATACCCAGTTTAAAAAATGTTCTACCCTGTCCTTTATGCCCTACTTTTTCTATTCATTATTAGCTGGGATTACTACTCATCTTATTTGTTCCTTTTTAGGTTCAGAGGCAGCAGATTGATTACCTTGTGTTGGCACCTGAAGGGCATGGAGGGAAACATGAGCTCAGACCTTCCTCTTCGGGTAAGAAGCATCAGGTGGAATCTCAAGGAAGCATTTTGTAGTTTCTGACCTTCCCATGTTCATACAGAACCTTCCAGGAGGAAGTGTGGTACTCCAGGGAGAGTCTGGAAAGGTCACACTCTGGGAGAAGGGGCTCTCTAATGTAATGGGGCCATTAATTCTGGCTGTCCAGATGATGAGTCCTGAAGACTCAGAACCACTTTCACTCTTTCTAAATGACTAAGATCTGGCACTAAGCCTTTTCAGCAAAGAAACCTGTATCCAGGAGATGAGATGCCAAAGGGGAAGCTCCAACAATGAAGTTACAAGTAGCCCAGAACACACTGTTTGTATTTTTTCCCCTGGATTTCAGCTAAGGCAAAACACTGGAGAGAAGGTGAGATACAGGAATCCCAGGTACTGTTTTTACTCCTACAGTGTGTTCTGGAAAAACTTTCACTGTTATGTGAGCACCTAACCTGAAAAATTCTATGCAATTTATAACCAGTATTCATACACAAATACATCTTTAATACTGTTGAGGGTTTTGTAATTAGAAGAAAGTGGTCTAAATTAATTGCCAAACCCCAAAATCCATCTGTATTTTTGTGTGATTTAAGTGGCTCTATGAATAATCCAGCTATCATACAGGCCCTGGATTTGACTCATGTAATTTACTAACAACATTAAGTATTGGAAATAAATTTGGATGCTCAGTCCCTTTTTGAACTTGTGACACAGTTCTTTGTTTCAGAAACAGGTATGTCCATTAGAAGCATCAACTCTCTTACAGAGCAACAAATATGAAGTTAATAAAACTTATTATTTTTTCTATTACCTTTAAATACATTTATGCTCAGTGCAAGGCATAATTAAATTAAGTACCGTTATGTTTAATACCTATGAAATGGGCATTGGTGTAAACCCATATAAATCACAGGAAAGTCATGCAGGAGAAAAATGAAGAGCAAAGTTAAGCCAGACAAGCTTTCAAGAATTGTTTGTTGTTCACTAAATGTTCTAAAATACTTCATTAAATAATGCAGTGGTGAATGATGAATTTCTGTATTAGTAAAATATTTCTAGGGCTTCTAAAAATTATAGTACTATTCTTTATTCAAAATATAATCAACTTGCATTGCAATGCCGTGCAAAAATAATGCTTTAATTTAGTTGTAGACATGATTCATTAGGATCAAATGAAGGAGACAAAGTTAAACAAAAATCCAAATTTGGGGTAAGCTTCTTATGAGAGTCCTAAACAAAGGTGATGCCCAAGCCCCAGACTGAGTGCCAGGCACTTTTGGACAGGGGTTAGTGGTGGCATTGGCAATGCTGGGTAATGGCTGGACTCGATGACCTTAGAGGGCTTTTCCAACCTAAATGTTTCTATGATTATGATTTAATTAACCTCTCATATAAACTTACAGGTACAATGAAATTAAATGTCTCAGTGACTCAAAACTGTCCATCTAAGTTTGCTATACATATTCTTTAGGGTTTGGGTGAAAAAAAAAAAAAGACAGTATAAGAACATACCAGTAAAACACTCTCTACACTTTGGTTTAGCACAGCCAAAAACCTGTCTTGTTGGAATTTTGGGACTTGCCATTCCAATACATTCACCAAATCCGTGGTTTTCTTACCTGTCACTTTAATGCAGAGCTCCCCCTGGCTTCAGGAGTAACAGCATTTGGATATTTTGCTGTTTTTTCTCATCCGTAACTTCCCTCTTCAAGCACTTAATAGGCTTTTAAAAAAAGAAAGCAATACAACATGAGAAATACAAGAGTGCAGGGAGGGGCAACATTCATTGAACATTGGGATTTTTTGTTGTTTTTTCCCTTCACTTCACTGTAGACATTTCAAAGGTTCTTGGAAATGTTTCATGTGTCTCTTCCTTTGAGCATATTCTCCTAAATTTCATTTAATTGTGCAGCCACCAAATAAGAGCTGTTCAGGCAGTGATGCAGAAGGATCCATCAGGAACTGCTTTCCCAATATTTTCCTGCATGAACAAGTAGGCAAGAGGAGAATGGAGAACAGCAGGAATAGTAGGAACATTCCATGGCTTGTTTCCTGCTAGCCTGACGTGCTGGCAGACATGAAAGCTCCTCCCTCAGCAGGACACTCTGATCTCTGGGCTACTGCACAGAATTGCCACAGGCTTAGGCAGGATCACCTTTTTCAGTAGTTTTAAGACCAAAGTGTTTAAAGCCTTTTTTCAAGGTTTTGGGTGTTTTTATCATTTTGTTAAAATTGTCAAGCATTACAGATAGCTGATCACAATAAAAACCAATAACATAAGGATAAGCTCACGGGCTCTGTGAGGAAAAAATGAGTCACAGCACACCTGGTTTGATAAGCCTTTTCCTACACACTTTCAAGGCTGGATAGAGTTTTTCTAGAGAACTCCTGGGAGATAAATGGAGGGCCAGGAGAATGTAAACAGCACACACAGAACCAAAACCTCTTTAAAAATGGAAAGGTGTATGAAAACCTGCACACAGGAGTTCATTATCAACAGATCTGTATCAAGGTGGAGAGAACTCCAGAGGAGTCTGCAGGATCCAACCTGTGTCCAGCACCATTCCCCATCTGGATGTTAATTCCTTGGATGACAGCCTTTAGAAATAGGCTGCTAGAACACAGAGTTTTGCAACTCTATGGTCAGGCTGGTGCTCCTGACCTCACCATCCAGCTGGGGAACATCTAGTTAGGATGCAGGTTCTGGGGAATTACTGTGGATCACAAAATGGGCAAGACTCAGACGTGCCACACTGCAAAAGAAAATTCCCATGCAGACAAAGACCTGCAGCAAGAGCTGGTGTAATTCTGTCCTGCTCCACTCACCAAGGAGATCTCTGCTGGAGCACTGAGTCTGGGGCACTGTCCTTGGAGAAACATGGAGATCAACCACAGCACAGAAAGTGTGACAGAGAAAAAGAGTGCAAAGCAATAGGACTGCCTAAGCCTACAGACCAACAACATAATTTTCAAATATATGAAAGGTCACTATAAAGAAGATAGAAATAATCTCTTCTGCCTACTTGTAGCTGATACAAGAAGTCATGGATTGAAATCACAGTAAGGAAGGTTCAAACTGGACTTCAGAATATGGTCCATGGGGAGAGCTTTAGTGACAGGCTAGAGAAACAGCTGTCAAGACTATTTTAAGAAGTTGTCTTCCTTGTCCTTCCCCATCCTACAGCTCCAAACTAAGGAGCAAGGTTAAGCTATGATAAATGGCATCACTATCTCAGTGTTGTTCCTGTGAATTTGATCAGTGTGTACATGAAAAATAATGTTATCTGGTTGCAGTGTAGTACTCCAACATAGAATGTCTATGTTCTCAAATGTATTTTGGAAACAATTTTGAAAAATATCAAGGTAAGAAATTAAAGTGAAAAAACTGGGAGGCTGGAAAGTGATGAGAATGTTCCCAATAAGGAAAAGCATTTTAGTAACTAAGTATTAAAGTATCCAGGAGAACTGTCTTAATTTTGTTCTATTTGGAAAGATCAGCATTTTGATTTTCAAAACATTTTCCAATGCTAAACCATCTTTCTGTTTTTCAAAATCACAACAGTGTCTCAAGAGGAGCTTTTGCTTCACCCCTCAAAGTGATAAACTTTAGGAGTTGTGTTCTTAAGAGCAATGCTTCCTTTGGGATGCAAATGAACCCTGCTCTGCTGCTGGACAGACTGGTGCCTCCCACCAGTGCCAGGGGGCAACTGGCTGAAGAGAATTGTCTGAAAGTTTCAGAGGCAAAAAAACCCCTTTCTCACACCTTTTGTGAAAAACGGCAGGGGTAATCCAAGAGATAATTATGATGTAGGAAGGGCTAGAACTCATTTGACATATGCCATGTCATAAGCCATGAAATAAAATTTTTCCTGACTCTTTCTATCTGAGGACTTCAGGAGAAATGAACTCTATTTAAAGGTGATTAAAACTAAAGTGATTGTTTTTCCAGTGGGTTTTTGTATTTATAAAATTCATCTGGAAGAATCAGTTTAGAAAATATATGAGGTCTTCCCAGAACTGTCCACAAACCCTAATTTTATTAAATCTGAGATAACAAAATGTTAAACTGAGTATCAGCTTTCAATATTACTGATACTGTTTGTGAAATTTTCCTAACAAACTCTGAAATGAGTATTATATGCCTGTAATCCATTCTTCCAGGAGGACAGTCTGAAGCTGTGGATCTGCAGAGTCCATTGATGCCACTGCTCAGAGACACAAAGTCTGGCCCTTCCCAAATTCCTCGGGAATATTTCAAGTGAGCCACATTGAGAGCGAGGGCTGACTGGAGTGCAGATGGAGGTGGGAATGTTCACCATCACACAAGTGTTACAGTCTTGTAGTGGGGAAAGAAAAAGGGGGAGATAAAACCAGACATCCCTGGATATCCTGCTGTGCCTGTTTAACTGCATGACATTATTAGAGAAATGCCTGAAATGAGTTATGGAACTAATTAAGGAAATATAAAAGCCATGGATAAAAAGTTCCTTGTTAAGAGTAATTGATAGTACAAATCTTATTTGAAAGGTTAACAAGCTTTTGAAAATTGTTGAATCAAGTACAGACTGATGTTTTTAATATGATTATATAGAGCTAGCAGATGGTATAGTCCTTTTTATTATATTGTCAGCTATTAGATTTTCATTTTGAAAGCAAATAACTTAATTATACTAAAGATTTGTATGGTTATTTTAAAAGATTTTTTCATTTTCTACTATCTGTATGTACTGATCAAATGCATAATATTTACCATTTATAAAAACCTGAAAGACAAGATTTAAATAAGAATTCAGAGTATTTTACTTTTTTCTGAAAAACTTCATTTTACATTTTAATTAAAAGCTCAATTCCCATAATGAATGACATAATTTTAGATATGTAAATATATTTTCAGACCAACTGGGGTCTGAAGTACTTTAAGAAAACAAAGCAGCAGGAAAAAAACTATCCTTAATGCAATAATTCTAGTTCCAAAAAGCCACTGAAAAATTAAACTTAATATGCCAGATTATCCACCAATTCAGAAAGATGAGGAGTCAGGTGATTACCTCATTCTTACTCCCTCCAGTCTGCCAGTCTGAATCTGAGACCTCCTTCTCACCCATGTTCTGAAACTCTCTGCAATAAATGTCACTACTTACCTTAGTGTTTCTAAAAGAGAATCTTCATATAAGACTCAGACTTCTGCCCCCCTTTGTGCTACTTCTACTGCTGAGTAACACATTCTACAGACCTCTTACACATCAAACCAAAACTGAGGAGAGTTCAGGATTCATAGGTGGAGTAACAGCATATTTTTCTCATTACAGTCAATGAGGTTGCACTGTCTGAGCACAGCAAGGAAGCCGTTCAGTTCATCAGGAACTGGAGTGACAGCACAAGGAATAATGAGTTCAGACTGAAAGAGGGGAAATTTAGGTTAGATATTGAGAAGGATTTGTTCCCTGTGAGGGTGGGCAGGCCCTGGCACAGGTGCCCAGAGAAGCTGTGGCTGCCCCATGTCTGGAGGTGTCCAAGGCCAGGTTGGACAGGGCTTGGAGCACCCTGGGCTGGTGGGAGGTGTCCCTGCCCATGGCAGGGGTGGGACTGGATGGGCTTTAAGGTCCTTCCAACCAAACCATTCTGTGATTTACTAAGAAGGTGAGTGCTCCAATTTATTCTTACAAGTGTCAGACAAAATGGAGTTAGTCCAAACTGATTTTGGAATTTTCCATAAGGAGTACTTATGGTAGACTCATAGAATAGTTAGGGTTGGAAGGGATCTTAATGCTCATCTAGTTCCACCCCCTTGACATGGTCCACTAGACCGGGTTGCTCAAGTCCTTACAAAGTAGGACATGAATTACACCCTTTGTATTAGTGTTCGTCTCACCTATATGTAGCAATCAGAAAGAGAAGCATGTACTTGTTAAGATTCCTGTATAATCATGGGGCAAACCACCAGACACCTGCCAGGGCCCTTTGAAGGTGCTGTTTGCATTTTTCAGAGTTAGCAGAAGTCCAAACTGCTCCTGAGGAGAATACATTTAAAACAGGTAAGTTAGATAGAGGAAGAGGGATACTATACAACCTTAAGCCTCACTCAGTTAGAGAAAATGTGCCCATATTCCTCAAACTCATCAATATAATTTGCCTTGGGAAGGGAACAGAAAGCAACACTTGCCCAAATACCTTCCCCAGCTGTGCTTTCACTTCCAATTCTTCAGGCTAACTCTCATCCCTCCCAACAACTCGAAGCTCTGCTCACATGGCATGTGAGGAACCTGGGGATGGCTGTCAGTGAGGCCATAAAAATAGATAGCCTGAGCTTGATGGCTCTTGAAATAATCACTCTGCATCAGTGCTTCAGCTGGGGCAGGAAATGAAGGATGGGAAGAGCTCCTTCTGTGAGCTAAGAGTAAATAACTGACCCAGACAAGCTCAGACACCATGCTGTTTGAGCTTCATGAATTCACTGGACCTTTGACTGGATTAAAATAAATAAAACATACTTTCTCACTTGCAAGTCCCCTCCAAATAGTCACAAAACAACTACCAGGTCACTTGAAGGAAACTAAAATCATCTAAAACTTCATGGATTTTTAACCAATGGGCTACCATCGAAAAGCTGTAACAACAATGTGTTCAATTGTCTATTTCACACTCTTGTAGTCATTGCCAAAGGACTGGATTTATGCCAGTCTTTCTGTCCTTCTCTACAGTCTTTGTCACAACAATCAAGCATTGCAATTTTATAGACTTAAATGTTCTCTCAAAGATAACAGTAACCAATATTCCTTTGACATTTTCAATGTTCTATAATTTTACAGAATGGTTCTTTTTATTCTTCCTTTTATATTCTCAGAACTGATGAAAAAGTGATGAAACGGCCAACAAAATAAAATACAGAATTATTAAGAGGTTAAAGGAGTGAGCCTGACTACTGTCTCTTATGCAACACACAGGGCCTAAAGATTTTTGTTTCACTTTTGATCATTCTTGTCATAGCTTTCTTGCAAAGTAACATCACACTACACAACAAGCTCCCACAGCAACTGCAGATCATATCAAGCATCACCACTTCCCAGCTTAGACAGTAGGCTCATTTCAGTTGATTCCATGTCCTTTAAAAACTGCCTAGCACACCACACGTGCTTCTGCCCCTTTCTGTGCAGATATGTGTAGGTATGTCTCAGGATAAATCCCAAAGAAACTACTCTGCTGCTGACACTCCTCCTCCTACAGAGATGAAAGAGCCAATAAGTGACAGATGTTTGTCACGCTGCTTAATCCACCACTAGAAGGAATGTGAGCCTGCAGTAATGGAGGGAGTGTAAGAAACTGTGCTGTAGAGCATTAGTGGTGTCCTAAAACGAACTGAAGATGAAATAACACAGTAAGTTCTCAGTGGGGAAGGAAAATGTAACACAGTTATCCTTACATGCCAAACCCTTGAACAGACTCTTCAGCTGATCTACCATGTGGTTCCTCTGTGAATTCAAACTGGAGGCAACAGGGAAAGGATGAGTGGGGCATAGGTACAGTGCAGGCAGACTAAAGAAAAAGAAAGAACAGAGAGAACTGCACCACTGACTGTAGAATAATTTCCTGGACTGCAAACACTTCACCTGCAGTTTCGCTTCTGTCTTTCACAATATACCTGCATGCACAAGGTTTGTGAATGATGAAAGCACATTAGTTATTGTAATCAGAGGAAAGGAGATTGCATCACTGAAGATTTTCTGGTATTCAAATTAGTTATTTATGTCAGTCATCATTTAAATTTTTTTCACATAAATGTGAACATTTTGGGTGTTTTATGTTAGCTATATCTCCACAGACTCAAGTGTAAATCTACACTTTGAACATCTGAAGATGTGAACCTGAGGAAGGAGTGGAGAAGATGTGAATGAGGAGAAAGTCACCTTTCAACACTGCAGAGTCCTGCTCTGGCTGGTTCCTTGTTTGGAAGCTTTCCTGACCCCTGATCATTGTCATCTCGTCCTCATCCCTTCTGGGTGCACAGCACCCTCACTTGAACCTGGGGGAACCAGGTCCTCTCCGTATTCTCCTCCCAGGGACAATCCCTTGCAACCAGCAGCACAGAGAGACTTCTGCCCTGCTTCAGGTTCTTGAAAGCTTGGGATGTGCCAAGATTTCATGTTTCTGGTATTTGATGCTGAGCCCAAGGTAACATAAAAAGGCACCCAATAAAGGGTTTTACATAGTGACTTGTATCTTCCAATCTCATTCCTGCTGCTAGTTGGGAAGTCACAATGTCCTCAGTAGTGATAATCTCCTTCACAGGGAGCCTGGGGCCTGGGCTAAGAGCAGAAACTTCTCCCTCAAGGACTTAATCCAACAAAATACTTGAGCATATGCGTAATATTTAAGGGTAGAATGTTAAATATTTTACTGAATTGTCATCTAAAATGCATAACAGAATAACAAGCAAACTAAATCAGAGTGCTCAGAAACACTTCTCCTTTGAACTCCTACTTTAAGACACCTAAAAAACCCCCCAATACTGACAAACAGCTGAAAAGAACCTACAGGTTGTTACCAGAGGGGGTTATTACTTTCTTGAGTGTTTGACGCCTTCTTATTCCTGCTCTCACAAACAGTGGATTTTACAGGGGTATACAAAAAATTGACATATAACTCCTTCAAATAAATACACAGACTAATATCAAGTAGCTTTTTAAATGCTATCCCACCAAATTGTCTTTAGGAGCTAAAGAAAGGTGCATATGTATTCCTGTGTGGAATGCTGCCTGGCAATACTTTCAGAAGAAAGGATCAGAGGAGTTTGCATGCAGCTCAAGGCAAAATATGCCACTTACAATAGACCATGGAAGACAGCAGGTAATTCAAGAATTAGAAACACCTTTTGACTGAGAAAACCTGAAGGGCAAATATGGTCTCATGGACAGAAAAAGGATTCAGGTGATTTTCAGTAAAAATATTCCAATCCCTAGAGAGGGACAAACTGGCTTCGAGCTATCACAGACCAACAGACAGCGCTCAGTTGCTTCTGCAGGGAACCATCTGAGGTGTCCAGGAGGGAAAGAGACCCTGGCTAGTAGGCTCTGCCCAACAGCCAGTCTCTCATCCATCTGAAATCAAAGCAGGCAGAGCGGAAAAGAAGGGCATTAATCTATAAATTATGTGGGTGATTTTTTTTATTCTTTTTAAAGGAAGAAGAAACTCATGTAAAGCAAGAATACACAGAATACAAACACCAAAGGAGAAGGGAAAAGTGAGAGAAAGCATGAATAGAGATCAAAGTAAAAGAGGGATGGACAATGAGATTACTCCGGGGTCTAGACTTGATTTAGTTAATGCATTGGGCAAGGCGGGAGAAATATGTAATTTTTGTAAAGTAACACAGTGCACTGCAGGAACAGAACAGAGGAACCAGAAACAATGGGAAAAGAGATAACAGGAAGGTAATGCAATCATGGTGGGGATGTGAGGACAGGAATAAAGAGTAGAAAATAGATCTGGTGCTGAGTTGCCACATTTCAGAATCCCAGAATCACTAAGATTGGCAAAGCCCTCCCAGCCCATGGAGCCCACCCTGTGCCCAATGCCCACCTTGTCCCCCAGCCCAGAGCACTCAGT